>JAPTHN010000073.1:0-600000 GCA_026936325.1 Platynereis dumerilii
TTTGATGAAGACATGACCGAAAATCAGTGTTTAACACCTGGGAGAAGCAGGAGAAAGACAGGGATGACAAAGACCTTGCAAGGCAGGACCCCTCGTGCTAATCTTTTGTATAGATAGATATAGCCAGCAGTAAGCCCATAAATTTTGTGTGATACTCTAACACAGAAAGATGCATGCAGTTGTCCATAGATATAACCTGGTGTTCAAAAGAAGGGAGCAAAAGTTACTGGTAGACACCTTGCAGATGGTGTCCTCTTGTGCATTGTCTGTGAATCAGTTTAAAACGAATTATAATCAATAATGACATTCAGAGGAAAAGAATGGCCTTTAAAAACCTTTTTTTCAGAAATAATTCATTAAAAAAAACATTACCCAAGTGTACATAGGCCTACATTTAGAAAAAGGTAATTAAAGAAGAATTTATATCAGTTCCCTTACCGCCATCATGGTACATTCCAAACATGTGGCCGACTTCGTGAGCTATGCGGTCGGCCATCCTGTCCGGATTGGAGAATACCTCGCTGACTCCGGTTGCTCCAGATTGACATAACTGGAACATGTTGGCTACTCCCCCTGCTCCGAAGTCGGAAAACGAAGGAGGGTCGTGACTGAAATTAATTGATTCAACATAATTACAATGATGATTAAGAAATGATGCTATTTAAGATGGCATGTGCATCGAAATTGTACATCAGTTGCTCCCTGTAAAGACATAATTCAATGATCTTTTTTATATGGAACCTTTAAGGGTTCTATAGTATAAGCTGGTATATAGATAAGGAACCCTAAAATGTTCATTATTCAACTTTCCAACCGCAAACAAAATCGTGGGTTCTTTATGTGCACCATCAAGAACCTTTGAGTTAAGAGTGTATGTTAGATGAACGTAGGTATAACACATCAACAGGAAAGTTCTTACATTTGGTAAAATGTGCTGACATAATAGCTTTAATAGCTTTAATAGAGAACATAACTCACATTAATAAAAATCCAATATCACATTTTCCTTTGGAAATCCAGTTGGGGAAATTCATCGCTTTCCAGAATTGGTTGTTTGCTTCAGAGAGCTACAAGAAAATGAAATCACAGTCATCTACACTCTAAAAAATTTCAGACAAAATCGGTTTTTAGAGATGCTTGCTTGCTTGCAAGCGGCATCTCTATTGTGGGAGGAAGGCTCTGAAACTTATGACAACTGCCTTGGTCATGCTCTTGCATCTCTGTCCTTAAAACTTTGCATATAGTCTCAATAGAATTTTATCTTGCATTGAAAAACTTTTGGTGTCTTTCTGAGATGAAGAAATTAATAAAGAAAACAAACAGGCTGAGTTTCTGCAGGTCAAAGGTCAATCACCAAAAGCAGGTCACAGGCCAGATACCCTCCAGCAGGTCTCAGTGACAAATACCCTCTGCAGGTCTCACATGTCAGATACCTTTTTGCAGGTGACAGACAAAGGGGTAGATGCTATCATGGGCAGTCCTAGCCAGTCTATCTACAAGCATCTCTTAAAGTGCTTGCACGTTTTTTTTTTTAGATTCAAAATGGTTTTCTGAAAAACCAAATTTCAATGCAAAAAACCAACATAGACAATTTTGTCCTGACATTTTTTAGAGTGTAATTCTCATACATAAAGATGTGTTAATTGTGTAAGAATTGTCACAAATCATTTATTCTTACGGCACTTTTTCCTGTTTTTCCATTCACAAATTTTTGGATGTTGACCAATGCAAATGTTTCTTGGAGATGTTGAAGTTTCACTGCCACGCAGAGTTTGCTGTCCATGAAGAGCTTGAAGTGAAAATAGAAAGAATAATAAACATTATCGTTGCGGACCGAACCACCAAGGACCGGTACAGTCCAGTAAAACCACCTCTTCAGTACTGTACCGCCCTCAGTTCCAAAAAACCAGTCCATCTGTAGGATGACATACCTGTAAGTTGGTAAAAATGCAAAGAAGAAGAAAAACAAAGTTCTTCATTTTTCACACCTTTATTTTGCTAACTATTCTGATGATTTTCGCCAAAAAATGAGTGCAAATCAGAAACCGGTACTTAACGGTCAACCGGACTAACTCCCCTCTGGACCAGACCGCCTCACACCCGGACTGGGCAGTTCAGCACTAGCTGCAGTGGGCAGTCCGGTCCACATTACTAATAAATACACAGATTTCTTTGGGCCTGGGGTGCATCAACTTATAGGCCTACAAGATTTAAACCCGTCTCCAGTTCAAAATAATTTAATGCCTGTGCTATATGTCATATGATGCATGTACAGCCATTACTGTGAAGCAAATTTAATGGCAAATCCTTCAGGGATGTGCTTACTTTCAAGAGCAATTGTAATATTGTTACACTGTTACAGTCATATTACTTTGAACTTAACTACACCCACCTTGGACATACTGGCAGTAACTCTTTCAAAGTAGGCCTGCACTCCCCCTGGATATCGAATTGTCTTCATTTTCTGAAATATTAATCATAAAAAAAATTGTTTAGAGATTTATTGAAATTGTAATGAGCCTCTAAAAACATATTTTGAAAATTATCACTGTATCAAATGCTAAATGGTGATGCATTTTGTAATTTGCATCCTCTGTCTTCTCGTATCCTTATTAAACATAAAGCACATGTGGTCTTTTTCTTTTGTTAAATACAAACTTTTTTGTTATGTTCATCATAATTTTCCACCATCTATCTAATCATAATAATAGCCATAGCAGGAATCTCATCTCACTCATAAGGCTTTTTTCTCTCAACCCATAACTCATCTGAAGTTCCCGATAGGGCAAATTTTACCTATCAACATTCATTATTTCCATAGTTACACAAATCTACCTTCGGAATTTGGAAAAAAAACATGTTTTTTCACATAAATATATCCCACTGGTATATGTATCTGCCACAACAAATGCTGTTATGCATTTAATATTAAAGGCCATAGAATTTCGCATCTTTCGATATGCAGACTGACCTTTTATGGTCAATATAACTTCCGAGTTAACAGAATTCCTATTGGGAGTTTGACAAAAAACACATTTTCCACAAACAAATCTGGTAGCTATATATTTCTCTGCTACATCAAGGCCAGTAATGCATATCATATTGCAGGCCACTAAATTCCGCATCTTTGCCACAATCATTGAACTTCTATGTCCAATATAACAACTCCCACAAATTAAGCTGCGTCATGCATTTTGGAAAAATCATATTTTCCAACAGCTCCAGTCTCTCACTGTTTGTAGTGCTGTACAATCCGCTGCAGCAGTTCCAAACACTTTACATTACTTCATCGAACTGAAAGCTGACTAAAAGCTGCAAATAGGAGCTGGCTTCACATTACTCTAACCTGGGAAGAACCTGGAACTTAGCGCAAGAAACCCTAACGGGTGAACAGCTAGTGATAATTAATATCGCTGAATAATTTTCAACTTTGAATTTTACTTACACAACTCCGGTCGCAGTAGAAGCACATGTTTAGTACACCTGTAATGGGGGCCTAAAAGAAAAAAAATCATTCACAAGACGAAGACATGCTCCAATCAAAAATTCACATAGTTCCAATTTCAAGAAGATAAAACAAATTAAATTTATGTGAAAGTAAAGTTTATAATTGAAGGCCCCTTCTCTACATATTATACCAAAACATAAAGTGTCGCATAACTAGGGATCGGTACCGAGCGTTGGCGCGATCAAAATACTTGTCTCAGAAAAACAATCCAACTAAAACGGAAAAAACAAAATGACTTCGGCACCTCAAAACACTTTTGACCAACGACAAGCTTGTCTAGTCAGAAAACTAGCTGCAATACTTTTACCACATTGATTGTCCACCATCTTGGATTAGTAAACTGACATTTAAAAGTAGTGTTTTCAGTGAGATTTGAACATATAACATACTAGTGCCTAATTTTTGTGTTAATTTCTTACCTTTTAATTGTGAATCATGATTTCTTACTTTTCTAGTCTCTTTTGTATTGATTTTTGTATCGAAACAAGATCGGCATCATTTTAAAAATTACCAGTCCCATAGGATCGACTTTTGGAAAAGGTAGCCATACCATTAGAGAATTTTAGTGAGCTATGTCGTTTTAAAACAAAGAGTTTTGTTGTGATCTGAGAATATCAGGTAAATGTTCCAAGATGTCAATATGATATTTTGCGCCTTTTTTCTGACATTTTGTGGACGCTAAGTGAATCAAAAATTAAAATCTATCAGATACAAGAACAAAATACTGTCAGTCAGAGTGTTTGAAGAGAAAAACAACAAAACGCCCTGTACAATGTTACAGGTGATTTCATGAGCATGCGATTCTAAGGTTTTTGACCACCACATACATAGTATTTTTGCTTAATCTGATTGGTTCAGGAACAACAGAACGTCACACATCTCATATATCAAACGTAGTAAGTGCTTGTTTGGCATTGATTTCTCACTGCCAAGTGTGATTGACAAGAATCACGTGCTAATGAAATCACCTGTAATAATAAAGACAATCATGAGCTCTATTTCTAAACATGCCAAACAAAGCATCAAATAAATATAAACTAAGTGACCATCACCTTGGAAAACTCCTTTTTAGTAAAATTAATTTTCTTTCCCTTTTGCTTTGTGTCCATTATCATGAAACATTCGAAATTCATAATATGCAAAAATCATATCACCAGATTTAAAAATTACCTTTGAACTATCAGCCCGACCTGGTGAAAAATAAAAACATTAAATAAAAATCACGGATAGGACTAGGAGAGACCACCAAGTTTTGGTGTACACTCTAAAAAGTGTCGGGACAAAATTGGTTTTTTGAAAAACCAAATTTCAATGCAAAACCAATATGGATTTTTTTTTTTTAAACCAACATGGATTTTTTTAAAAATCCATGTTGGTTTTGCATTGAAATTTGGTTTTTCAAAAAGCCATTTTGAATCTAAAAAACCAATTTTGTCTGAAATTATTTAGAGTTTACAAATTAAGAATCGGTTGATCGGAATGACCATGTACACTTGGGTCTTGGGTGCAAAAACAGAGCGATCGGGGGAGGGAGTGCAACTGCCTCTTGCCCTTTTGTCAAGTTCAGTGCAAACCTGCTTGATTGATATAGATTTTTTGACACTTACGATCCAAAAAATGCCCACATCTTTGTTATGCAAAGCAACATAGTCATGAAATTTGGCACAGGAATTGGCCTTGACAAGGGGAACATTTTGATATGCAACACTTGATTGAATATCAATGAAATATATACAATAATACAATTTAAACAGTTAAAAGGACAAAAAAGATAGTACTCACAAGTAGCCATGGCTTCTTCCACAGTTGTTGTTTTCACGGATGATATCATCATCACTGCAACAAGTACGCAAAACAAAGCCAAATTCATCTTTCCAGTATGTGCTCCTTCTCCGAAGTAGAGACACCTATTGTCATTCAGTCTTATATATATGAGGCGCAATCACCCCAAATCAGGTAGCACATGTTTATCTTACTTTATCGATATAATTCGCTTCATAAACAAATCTGTATTCAAGGAAATCGATGCGCACTTGTAAAGGTTGCTGCTACTTTCTATACTACGCTTATAGTTTTCTTTTTCACAAAATGCAGCGGGTACCACCATGATTGTAAAATTAGAAACTCCATATTTATCTTGTTATATCTTCTAAAAGATCAACATACTTCGTACCAAGGGCAGCAATATTGAAATGATTACATTAATTCGTGAATAAACGGCCATTGTCGGTAGACTAAAACAAGACATTATTTTAATGACCAATTCCAGCATATTTAACATGTATAATATTGTGCCATGCATTATAGGTTTGGGGTTTATTTTTATATAAAATCAATGTATGTAGATTATAATTACAATTAATGTTCTTAATTGCTTTATGTATTCTTGTGTTCGTTAACTCCTGTGGCTGGAACCTGTGAATATAATAATATTAGTTGATTTTGTATTTTTTATGACAATTATATCAAATATGATATTTGCCGTCAATAAAAAAAAAAAAAAAAAAAAAAAAAAAAAAAAAAAAAAAAAAAATGTTAATCTGATATTTGGCCTGGATGGTAAGTGTTTTTTGTCTCTGTAAAAACAACATTGATACATTTGACAATGCGGCTTCTAAGATGGCAAGATAAAATGAGACTTGTGAAAATGGAATAATTTCCCTAAATATGTGTGATAAACAGCGTACAGATGACCGTTCGCATAAAATTAATAATATCAGATAAAAATTTGCATATCTTCTCACAGGTGATCTTATTACCATTAGCTTATTGACCACTTCCAAATGATATTTAGAAAAAAAAAATTGATTCTTTGGTAGAAGAATATTGTGGAAACTGGAAAGGCTGTTGTTGTTGTTTTTTTTTTTTCAAATAATACATAAAATTGAATTATAATTAGAAATTATTAGTATCTTTAACCCGATTCCATTTGTTTAATATTTTATATTTTATTCATTGATATTTAAGGCTTGCAGCATGGGAATGTGTACATTCACCTTCGGTGTGCTTTTAGAGCTTATATGCTTTTAAATATTTATCTTTATTTCTTGGAAATTGCATAAATTAACAGTTTGTTTAATAACGGTCAATTTGATATATAGTTTGTTAAGGATCATATTGTTCTTTGAATCCGACTTGGCAATTTAGAGTAAAAAACAGGGGAAATTTTACATTTTATAGGGACACCCCGCTAAAAGGGGGTCAAATAAGTACTAACTACTTGGAATTACTCACAACAAAACAGATAGAAATAAATGCTATTCTATGAGGAAAAGCAACGTTAATGAAGCTGTGTGTATTTGGTGCCTAAACATCTCAATGTTTATCTTTTCATTGAATACATTTTTTTAAAGTTTTAAAAATCAACTATGATATATATCTCACCAAATAAAAATAAGTTGTTTGTTGGACTGTTTAAATGTTGTTTTGAATATCCATATGGTGTATAGCATAACTACATCATCAGTACACATATATCTGCTTTGGAGATCACCCCATCACCATAGCCTTTCCTGACTGCAGCCAAATGTTACAGAGTATGGTAATTTTACATATGGCTGTGAACAACACCCATAAACCTGTTTCATTAAGGTTTTTTCCTCATAAAATGATGATATATTATAAGATAAGATTAAAATGTTTGTGCAGTATGGTGAACCTGGGGCATCCAAACTTCCAAAGGTGGATCATAGTGCCATGTTACAGGGTGGTTACATTTCTGCTCCTCAAAAAACTTGCATCAGCAGAGACATACCAATGATTCAAGGGAGCTGTTTATGGTATGTTAGTAGTTGTACTATCTGGTCATATATTGGGCCTATGTATTAAACTGGTTCTTTGAATGTGTTTGATAAAAGGTCCAGTTATGATATTCGGAAAAATAGGTCACGTTTTTGCGTACGTCCCGGCCTCTAAAAAATCTAATGGTCTGAACCAGTCCCGAATCATGTCACAACGTAGAGTATACTGTTCCTTGATAGCCACAATAGGGTATTGCCTTGAACAGTTCAAGCATTAGCTAAAGTTACCACAAAGCTCTCTCAATGGCTCAGCCACAGTACGTCACGTTTTGGCGTACGTCCAATTTTTGGACCTGACATATTTGACCAGAAATCGAAAGATGTTTTTGAGAGTTATTAGTTTTGGAGACATAGACATAGCCACAAGACCAAGTACTTGTAATAAAAGCATTTTTGCATTGCAGGCCAGAGGTAAAGCCTATATGTCTTGAGTGGGAAAAATTGTAGAATTTGAATGTTTTATAGTACTTCACAATGGGAGTAGATACGTATCTCAACACATAGGAGGTATTAAGCTCTGAAACTTCTCTGGTTAGTACCTAGGATGGTCCTCTTTGAAATGATGTTTAATATTGAATAATACAAGACACTTTATTTTCCAGCCTGTGGTGGCCAGGATCTGTACGCATTCCCATGCCACAAGCCTTTTAATTGCTCCATTTTTTGTTTACAGGCAATTTCATTAGTATGTGATTCTTAGGTTCTAGACCCACCAAATACATGCTATATTTAGTTAATCTGATTGGTCCAGGAACAACAGAACGTCACACATTTGATATATCAAACGTAGTAAGTGCTGGTTAATCATTGATTCCTAACAGCCAAGTGTGAAATACAAGAATCGCATGGTAATGAAATCACCTGTAATTTAATTACTCAATTAATGTATAAGAAAGGCACTTGATGGAGTTTTTATCAATCCAGGAAAGAGATAAGTCAGTTTTGTTTGTAGATATACACCGTTGCTCAAACATATATAATACTTCAACATTCTCCATTGAAATTGACAACTTTAGCAACTGCTTTTGGAGCAAATGATAGTCTTATCAATGGTAACTACTTCCATCCAATGAATGCTTATAAGGGAAGAACATGCTGTCATTTTAAACGCATGCTGCAGTGTTAACCCCAGTAAAAGTTACTGCAGCATGAAATATGGAAATTCAGGTTTTTTTTAGGGTGAGGTGCATTCAACCATAGACATTGACCAATAATTAAAAATTCTTGCAAAAAATGCAGTTGAGGCTTCCAAAGAGTGATTAGACAAGATGACTTGACCTTTACAATGGACCTTGCTTGCATTCACACTCTGAAATTTACATTTATTTGACACTTTTTTCCAAAAAAGTATTCCGTATTTATGAGCAGGGGTGTACCTTTAAGAGACATTCAGGATTTTAATAGTTGTAAATTATATGTATTTAATGTATTTAATGAGTAGAAATTCAAATGGATTTATAAAAGGCTGCAATTACGTTAATGAAGAATGACTTCTCTTCTTCTTCTTCTTCTTCTTCTGTAATTTCCCTTTTCCTGTCACAATTCTTTGAATTTCTTTCCCATGATAAAATGAACGTTGGATCCAAATACAAAATATTGGCCAATGTATAGATACCAAAATTTAAAGGTTTGCTTTGACAACAAACAAAATGGACGACAATATTATTGTTTTTAACTTTTATTGCATATGACTTATTGTCTTTAGTAAGTTACACCAGATCAAGATTATTGCTCCAAAATCAACTAAATTCATCTCCTATCAATTCAGTATTTCATTAAGACAAGTAACATCAAATTGATTACATCAAACTCCTTCAACACTGAAATTTTATTGGAGAGATTTGGTATACACTTTTGTGAGTAAGGATAGTCTTAAAACTTTCTGAATATGCTAATTAGCTGATTAGTGGACTGCACTTGCACTTAAGTAAAGTATTAAGTAATTATTAATGTATTGTCTAGAATATATATTCATATTATTGTCATTTTCTGTGTTAGCTGCAAGTTGGTTAGTTTTAAAGCAACTTTTACTTAACTTAGCACTGCTCATAAATTTAGGTATTTGATATTCTATAATATACGGGTAATTAAGCCAACCGGTCCGGTTCAATACAGGGAGAAGTGATCCGGCACATACCGGTCCAGAGTTGGTCCAGTGATGGTTGAGGGGATGCTGTTCCGGTGCCAATAAGACCAAAATAATGTTTTATCAAATTCTAAGGTCAATCGATGACTTTATTAGCTCATCAATGGTTCGCCAACTTCAAGACCAAATATGTGCCGTTTTCGTTCTATCCCAGGCTGTGGTTCTGAACCGTACTGGTAAAGGCTATATATATCTGATAATAAAAAATAGAAGATTTATCGGGGGGGAGGGGTTTCTATTGAATCAAGTTAAGGTTATTTACATGCTTATATTAATAGGCCTACTAAGTTACTGGTTAGTCATGAATGATATAAAGCTGGAATTTATCCGTGTTAAGGACAGATTCCAAAGATTAGGACACAAGTAAGCATCAAGCTAATATATAATGGGAGAATATATTTATTATATACCAATAATTTCTATTATCATAATTGTGCTCTTAATATTATTGAAATTAGTCCATACATCTTGGATAAAATAATGACAAGTGTCTTTCTTCTCGCTTTAAAATAAATGTATATCATTCAGGCTGTAATAAGTTAGTTTTTCTTCTCTTCATCATCTTCCTATTCTTCTTCGTCTTTAATGTTTCTATTCTTTTCCTTTTTCTTCCTTTTATCTATTTTTTTCCATTTTTTCCCTTTTTCTATTTTTATTTAATTTTAATTTTTTTTACTTATTACCATCGATTTTTCTTCTTTCATTACTGTAAATTTCGTCAATTATTCTGTTCTTCCTCCTTCTTCCAGTCTTCCTTCTTCCTCCTTCTTCCTTCTTCATCTACTTCCTTTGCCTCTTCAACCATCTCTTCCACCTCTGTTGAGTCAGTGGAGCAGCCATCCCTTGGTTGGCTTCGTTTCCTGTATTCATGGGCGGATCCATTTCTTCATTTGACATCGACATTGAATCTGGAGAGAGAGAGGACAAATTGACAGTTCATTTCAATGCAATGGATAGGGTGTGCACCCTTAAAAAAGTTCTATATGGAACTTTTAAGGGTTCTATCAGCTGGTGTAGATAGGGAACCTTAAAGGTTCATTATTAAACTTTTAAAAAGGATCCAACAGCAAACAAAAACAACATTTGATAATCCAGCTGCACTGAACATCCACAATGGAGCCCCTTTCTCTGAAGTTGGGAGCATAGGGTTCCATCATAGGGCCTTCCGACCAGTAATGAACGTGTGAGGTCATTGATGTCACTAGCAGTTGAATATAAGACTTAATATGTAAATGGCACTGCCATGAAATTCGCGCAGCACTTTAAAAGTTTTTGTTGGACTTATAGTGTTACCATAACTTTCATGTTTATTTCATATTCGATGTATGAAAGGCAGTTTGTAACTGTTTCAGAACAGAAGACAGATACATGGAAAGACAGAGAAAAGTGCAGAATAGCAAGATAAACTAGACAAAAAATATAATAGATAAATAGAGAGATAAATAGATAGACAGATAGATAAATAGATATATTGACAGACAGATACGATAAATTGATAGATTAGATAGATATATATTAAATAGATATTAAATAGATAAATAAGATTGATAGATAATCAGCTAAATGGTAAAAAGGCAGACAGCACTGAAAGCTGCTAAGTCTATGTTAGATTGTTGATATTACATAATAGTATAAATATATAGTAATACAAAAATAATAACATTGCATGTAGATTAACTGTTCTTTGTTACGTAATCATCAGTTTATAAGATTATGTAACTTTAATTTTGTTATGTTTTCTTGTTGTCTGATTGAAATTAAATGAATCACATGTTAATAATTTGATTTAGCTTGTCATTGCTAATAATTAACTATTCCATACAAATAATTGGTACAGGATATATTACAAGAGAAAATTTAATTTTAAGACACTTTTGAAGATGAATATGTTATGTTTTGTTAAATACGAAATTAAATCTCTGATAAGAAGCTGGACCCACTTGACCTAATTCCCAACTTTGGACTGTTGATGTTGAGACCATCACTGCATAGATTTTTGAGTCTTCTCTTGCACTCAATTCGCTTCGCTCAACGGCCTTCGGCCGTTTCGCTGCGCGAATAGTATTTGTCATTCTAAGATTTTAAATCTACTTTTATCATCTCATTGTTCGTCCCATTCTCTATATAGATCTATGTATATATAAATTATATTACTCAAAAATAATAATTTTATTATATTTTTCTTTATTTCTTCTACTTTATTTGCAATACGTTTACACAAACTTCGATGAATTTAGTCATAATGAACAACTGTTACTGTCATAGGCATATCGGAGGGGGGGGCACGGGGGGCGATCACCCCCCAAAAAAGTTTGGGAAACAGTAAGATTCGGGCAAAAAGGCTAAAAAATTCGGGCAGATGATTACAAATAAAAACTACTGAAAATTAATGATTTCCCGGCAATTTAATTTGAAATTTTTATAAATTTAGATTGTGAAATTCGGGCAAATGTCGCTCGCCACCCACAAAAATGGCGTGCGCCGTACGCCTATGGTTACAAACTCACTCACTCTGAAATTGGGTCAGCAAAACAGCAATAACATTTAAAAATAAAGAGAATTTTTATTTTATAGAAATACTCCTTCAATAGATTAGATTAAGTTTTGGTAAGTGTTTCACTTCAGTTGTACGAACTGCACAATGCTCGTAGTGGAAAACACCGAAAACAGCTTTCATAAAATAAACTGTCCTCTCCGAAAATATACTGTCCTCTCCGAAAATGTATATTTTCCTTGACACGCACGAAGTTCTTGGCCAAAATTAAGCTGTAAGATGATTTTTCATTGTCATATATATATATATATCTATCCACTCAGCACAAGCCCATACAACTGGGTGTTATATACATCCAGTAATAGAGGGATGAGCAGAGTGTTGACCTTGGTCAAATTATCTACAACAACACAAAAAGTCAAATAAAAAAAAATTCAGAATTCTTGTAGCCCTAAAATTTTCAGAAAACCGAGGCACGGTATATAGCAACGGAAAAAAGTCAATTTGGCCAGAAAAAAAAGACCTTTATTTTTTACCCCCTTGAGACAAAACTATGTACCCCGATTGAAAAACTACTGGCAATCAAATAACTTATTCAGCTAGAATATATTAGATATGGCTGAAATCTATGTATAGAGTATGTTTTAAATCTACAGATCAGATGGCATTAATGGCTTTAATTTCCAAGTGATCAATAAATTATTACTTAGTATTATATAGTTCTCAAACTGTGGATTCGATTTTGACAAGACTTTTCTGATTTATACGAACATTTTATACTTAAATTTACTGACATCTACTGACATTTTAATTTTACTGACTCTTTTAAAACTGATTAACAACTAGGATTGGGACCAAAATTTTAACTTCATACAACTTTCAATTGATGTGCTTCATATTGTATGTAGCCTATTCTTATTGTATAAGCTGTCTGTAGATGTAGAGTAGCTGTCAATTTTCTGTTGTTTACTGACAAATGTATCTGTTTGATATGTAAAGTGTCAATAAAACCATATATACGTATATGTAGATTATTGTCAACTTACCGGATTCTTCGCTGCTTATAGATCCCATGCCATCTTCCATGCTTTCTGACTCTCCACCTGGGTTATCTGGCAAAGCGGGATCTTCAGGAGTCTGCTGGGGTTGGTTATCGGGTGGGTTGTTAGGCCCTTGTGGGACAACGGGTGCTTGTGTAGGCGCTTGGGTAGGCGCTTGCGTAGGAGCTTGCGTAGGAGCTTGCGTAGGTTGCTGGACGACTTGATCAGCAACCGTGATTGTTGGCGATCTGACATATTGATACGAATTATAGTTTCTCACCACTGGTCCTCTGAAAAAAAAAGAGTGAAATGTGAAATGAAGATGGATGCACGAAAAATGGACCTCATGTCCTGTATTTATGCACTCAGTCAGGGCCACTTGTCTTCCCTTATCTTATCTTGTTTGTCTGGTTGTCTTATCTAGTCTCTTCTTAATTCGTGATGACAGTGCAAAACCTTGTATGTCAAAATTTGGCTACTTTTAAATTTTGGGTGGAATGACTCTTTCAATATCCAATACATTGGTCACCATGCCCGTTTGCTATTTTGGGAAGCTGTAACAAAATAATTTCACCCAACCTTGTATAACGATTGGTTCCAAAAAATTTAAAGTGCAAAACATTGTAACTCAATTCGGAACTTTAGAGCACATAATTTCAACTTTTTTTGTGTTTAATTTTTTTATGGCTCGTAGCAAATTTCTTAATGAAAAAAATCCCTATTTTTATTTTGATGATGAAATATTTGAAAAAGAGCGTGCACTAAAATTGAAAAAAAAAGTCATTTTCCTCATTCTTGCCATTGTAGCCACTCAATAAAATTTGTTATTGTCATCTGTCATGGTAAAATTATAATTTTTACTGTATACACATAGATTTGATGTATATGCACTGCTGCAAATTGCTTTAAAATGTGATAAATAGTCGACTTACGAGGTTTTGCACTTTCAAATGATATTTTCAAGCATATCTGGTGGTAACATCAATTCAGGGGGTCAACAGCCTCTGACCAAAAAAATTCTCAAACATCCAGTAGACCATAACTCACAGATTCATGGACATTACCATAAAAAACGATTTTTGGTAGATTTTCTCAATTTCTAAAAACAGCCTTTTTTGACTAACTAGGCTTTGCACTTTCACCATCGTTATTTTATCTTACCTCACCTTATCTATTTTGTCTTGTTGTCTTATCTTGTCTCTTCTTATCTCATCCATCGTGTATCATCTTATGTTATTCTATCTTATCTTCTCCTATTATCTTATCTTCTCCTATTATCTTATCTTACCTATCATGTCTTACCTTATATTATATTATCTTATCTTATCATATCTTATCTTATCATATCTTATTATATCTTATCATTTCTTATCATATTTTTTGTTATCTTATCTTATCATATCTTATCTTTTCTTATCATATCTTATCTTTTCTTATCTTTTCTTATCTTTTCTTATCTTTTCTTATCTTTTCTTATCTTTTCTTATCTTATCTTATCTTATCATAATTTTTTTCTTATCTTTTCTTACCTTATCTCATCTTATCTTTTCTTTTCTATTCTTTTCTATTCTTATCTTTTCTTATCTTATCATATCTTATCTTATCTTATCTTATCATAATCTTTTCTTATCTTATCTTATCTCATCTTATCTCATCTTTTCTTATCTTTTCTTTTCTTATCTCATCTTTTCTTATCTTTTCTTATCTCCTATGCGATCTTAGCTTAGGTTATCTTAATATAGGATGTCACTTACGTGATTGTTACCCTTCCACGGAAGTTGATGGGTGCTCGCCACTTGAATCTCATGTCGTTCTTGTTACTATTACCTCTTTGGGTGATTGTGTCCCTTTCATTGTTTTGTTGGCACGAGCGGTATCCATAGAGGGTGTTGTTATAGCCCTCGAAGGTGCCTCGATATGCTCCTTCTGGAGTAAGAGCCTGCAGCTGGAGACCCTTGAAGGACCTGCCGGTCAGAAATACTAAAAAAAAGAAAACAGGAAATAGTGTTATATGCTATAATTGACCATACACGTACACACTAATATTAATTTGAGTAAAAATTCAGGCCACATGTCCAATGCCGGAGGAGGGACAGGGGGGCGCAGGGGATGTTATGTTGCTATTAACCATGCTGCTCAGAAATCATGATTCCACATCATCCAACCTGTTGGAGGATACTCAGAAATATGCGTACTGTGTCATGCGGCAGATAGGCCTACAGTAAATGGGGCCTACCATCTATAGAAACATTGTCACCAATGATATGATAGAAATCTACTCACCATCGACAGTCTCCCCAGGTTGTATAGTCAAACGGTTGACGGTCAGTCTGTAGCCCGAATTTTCCACTCCTCCGGGATGATTAGGGACAGTATTATCGCAAGAACTGCTCGGTGATCCACGTGGAAACGCATGCACCACCAGAGGGCTGAGGAGCAGCACTGCAGCTGCCATCTGCAGGGTTAGTGCAGAAGTAACGGAAGCCATCTTGGTAGCAGAATGGAGACAATATTGAATGACACTGCACTCGAACACTGAAGTTATTCTGCTGGAGCTATCTGTTCACATGGAGTTCAGGATGTCTTGTGATACCCCTGCCCTCCTCCCTCTCCTTATAAATACCCGATTTCTTATTTGTGTCGTGTTAGCACATCGTGACTTTCTTTGAAGCGAGTCATGCGCGACGCACTCAAGATATCAACAGATCCTTTCACAGCCAACCAAGCGAATCAAGAAAACCGTGATGTCCATGATTTGTGACTCAGACTGAACCAAAAAATACAAAACATAAATATTAGAATTTGCAGAAATTTTATGAACACCCCAGTTTCTTTTTAGCAATTTTTGCACTCTAAGCACTCCTTTTGTGGACTGAAGAAATTGCCCAGCTAAGTGGAGCAAAACATTTAATGGCTGGGTGTTCACTTTAATTCATTATCGGTAACTCCCTTGGACAACGTCAGCTGTTATATTAAAATGTATTTTGCCCTTACACGAGACTTCAATTTTGGCATATATATCAATATCTGTACGAACAAAATTAATCTTATTGTGGTCCTGTAAGAGTGTATATTTCAATGTTTAAAGTACTTGCTTGTGCAACACCAAGCTTTGAGGTTTCGGGTTCGAATCCCACTGTTGAAACTTAATTTTGTCTGAATCTCAATCTTCTCACATATTCATTATCAACCCTCTTTCCTTTCTTATTCTCTCGCTTTCTTCACTTATTCCTTTCTTTCTTCTTTCCTTCCTTCCTTCTTTCATTTATTCCTTCTTTTCTTCCTTCTTTCTTTCCATTCTTGAATTTTGTTTGTGTTTTACGCCTCAGCAGCACCTTAGTGGGCTATATCGAGGCAGGCGATCGCCGTATGATGATGAGATGAGAAGACTGTGAGTCTGGTACATACCCTATTAATTCAGGGATGCCCAGGGTCTTTCAGTTGCCCAGCATAGAACACTGGATACAACCCGCCTCCATTTAATGTCCCATGGGCTCGGACTAAATTGAGTTCCGGGGTGGGATTCGAACCCACGCCCTCAGAGCCAGTGGTTGTGCAAACAAGCACTCTTAACCATTAGGCCATGGAGGAATGATTCTTCCTTTGTTGAGCCAGTACTTTACACATATTCCTTTCTTTCATCTTTTCTTTCTTTTCATCTTTAGTAGCTTTTAGTTTTTCCTTCTAGCAATTCAACTTTCTTTGCTCTGACCTTCTTTTTATCACTACATTTTTTTTCATTTGTTCTTTACTTTCTGTCCTTTCCTCTGCCTCCTTCAATCTTTACTTCTATCCTTCTCTCCATCCCTCTTGTTTCCATATTCTTTCATTCCATCCTTTCTTTCTTTCTTCTTTCCTTTGAGGGGGGGGGGGTTGATCTAGTAGCGCGCTGGCCTTTCAATTGCTGAGTCCAGGGTTCGCACCCAGCTGCTTCCAGGTCACCTTGGTCTGTGTTGGACAGCTGTTTCAATAATCCTACACCTCATTTCCGTGCCCTCCTCTCCTAATTAGCCTTCTAATGGACCTATATGAAGTAAAGCCCCAACCATCCATCTTTCTTTACTTCCTTCTTTCCATTCTTCCTTGAGCCAGTAATTTTTCCTCATTCATTTATTCTTCCTTCTGTTTGTCTTTCATTTTCCTTCTTTTTCTTCTTCACCTTCTCCTTCATCCATTTCTTGCTTTCTTCCTTCCTTGCTTTGGCATTTGTTTCTTATTATTTTCTTCATCGCCATCCGTCCTTTCTTCCTGGCTTCCTTCCTTCTTTGCTTTCTTCCTTCTTTCTTTCTTCTTGTCTTAATTTTTTCCTTCTTCCCGTCCTTGACCCAATACCTTTTCACAAGTTTCATCTTTTCTTCCTTCCTGCCGTTCATCGTTCTTTTTCCTTTTAATCTTCTTAGCTCTTTCCTTCCTGTCTTCCTTCCTGTATTGACCTTTAATTCATGCATCACTCTTTTACAGCTATTCCTGTTTCTTTTTTTACCCTCGGCAATGTATACATTGCCGAAGGGTATTGTAGTTACTTTGGGAAAATTTGTCCGTCCGGCGGGCGGGCCGGCGGATGGGCGGGCGGTCGGGCGGTCGGGCGGTCGGGCGGTCGGGCGGTCGGGCGTCCGGATAACGGGCGTCCCACTTGTGTATTGGGAGTAATGCCAAAACTATGGAATGTATACTTTTTATTTTTGGGACATTATTATATCTTTTATCCTAGTTGTGCCTTTTAGGGCTTTAATCCGCATGAGATTAATACTTTTCTCACAATTATTGAAAAATGTGAAAAAATATTTTTTTGTGTATTGGGTGTCAAGCCAAAACTATGGCATGCATATTCATCATTTTTGGGTAAATATGGTATCTTTTATCCCAGTTGACCCTTTCATAGGTCTAATCCCCATGACATTAATACTTTTCTCACAATCATTGAAAAATGTGAAAAATTGTTTTTTTTTTGTTTCTGGGACAGAACTAAAAAACTGCAGTACTTTTGACACGGAAATTTGCATATTGTATGTATTAAATGCCCAAGATGTGTTTTTTGTAGGTCTAAATGCTCTGAGAAAGTTGAACAGACGACAATTTACCAAAAATATGAAAAAATACTATTATTTTAAACTAGTATGGTTCAGTCAATTTTGAAGTTAAATCTATGAAATTTTCCAAGTAGGTGTCTAACTTATGCCTCTCTAAACATCTCTAATCAGTTGGAATGTTGGTCCTATGAATTTTTATAAAAACCCAAAAATTAAAAAAAATCCCAATTTTCCAACATTTCTGCGTGAAAAGCCAAATGGTAATGGGTAAGTTAGTTAACTTTAGGTCTTATTGTAGTTAAACACACTATTGACTAACATTCAGAGCCATTGCATGAGTTGTTGCAATTTTTGCCATTGAAATGTATGATTGAAAAAATGCAAAAAAATCATTAAAATGTCTATTTACTCTCCATTTCCTTCTGATGTCATACCAGTCATTGGCATTTTTTTGTCAAAACAAACCTGACATGTTTCACATCATCATCATGCTGATTTTGAACAATATGAAAATTTTTATTCGCAGCAGAACAAAATTAGATAAATATTAAGGATTTTCAGATAATCATATATCAGTAAATATTGGCCCTGGTCAATCAAATTTGCCACGATAATGTCCAAATTTGACTTTTTCTACCTCTCTTCATGAAATATTATCAATAGGAAATATATAAATTTTATATATAATTATGTGGACTTTCAATGCATTAATTAAGTATATTCAAAAACATGCATTTGTGTGTTAATATTTTAAAATGTTGACACTAAATCTTTAACTCCCAATTATTATAAATTTATGGTTAATATTTAAACTCAATGATGTAAATTTTAGAAGATAAATTAATGTCAGCCCCTTTCATTTAGTTGTTTGCATGAAAATTAAATGTGAATGAATCAGACAGATTGGCTTTTGTTGAATGGAGCACTGGAGAAGTCTTGATTATGTAATGTTATGTCACAGGGTAATTGTCTTCCCTGCTAATCCTTTGATAAGAAATCTTAAACTCTCAATTCTAACTTAATGGCTTAAATCTAACCTCAGTAATGTACATTTTAACATATGAAGTACTGTCAGCTTACTTTTATTTTTTGTCTTTAATGAAAATTAAATATGAACATATAAGAGAGACTGGTAATAAGACCACTATGTATATATAGAGGGTTATTAAAGAAAATTACTTGGCATGCAAACCCCATTTCTGTAAATTTCAGTGTGTAATTTTACATTTTAAGACATTATTGTATAAATCTGTCTTTTAATTTTAAAACTCACTCCAATTGTATTTTTAGCATTTCAAAGAAATATTGGTTAGGGGGTAAGAGTGTCATCATTGGAAGGGGTCCAGCTTTTGTTGAATGGGCCTGGAGATACTCTGTCTGTGCTTCATTGTACCCCTCCCCTCCAGCCATTCATGTTATGTAACATTGTGTCACTAATCCTCTCCAGTGACCAAAGCTAGGAACAAAGGAGCACAAAAGAAGTGCACAGCACCCTCAACTTTTTAACAAATTTTCTTTTTTCTTAGAAATATGTCCAAACTGCATTGACACCAACTTTGTAGTTTTATATTGAACAAATAAAGAAATTTCCAATTTGAATAAAAAATTTAGACCTAGTAGAAGCTGAAATATGACTTTTTGTAGCCCATACAGGCTGTACACAGAGTTGGCACATGTTTCTTTTGTTTTGTTTTTCTTTACAGTTATTGTTATTCTTCGAAGTTTTACCAGCATTTAACCTTTGTATTAACTAGCAACTTGCTTAGTCCTAAAAGATACAATACTGGCATAAACCTTGTTTTAGTCTTACTATTTACAATGGCTTTAGTTGGAGACATCTTATCTATAATTTATGTTTTAGACCCATATTCCATATTTGTAATTTATGATAAGAATAGCTAAGACTAGATAGCCTAGATAGATAGATGGATAGATAGATAGATAGATAGATAGATAGATAGATAGATAGATAGATAGATAGATAGATAGATAGAGAGATAGATAGATAGATAGATAGATAGACACATGTAGATAGATAGATAGATAGATAGATATAGATTGATAGATGCATACATAGATGGATGGATAGATAGATAGATAGATAGATCAAGATGTCATCCAAGAGATTCAGACATATTGTCTTAGTGTCAAAAACACCTTAATTCAGCAAATGGGACTGAATGTGCCACTTTACTAAGCTTTTGGTCGTTTTTATTGTTATTTGGACCTATAATCTGACTGTCACCTGGCCCTGGTTGTTTGTATTATCTATTTGGAAATGTGGTCAGCAAGGTTGTTCCAGCGTTTGATTGGAAGCTGCTTTATTATTAGAATTATTCTTCTAGTTTACATGTAGGCCTAGTGGAGCCAATATTTGAAATGAAACTAAATAAAGATGGCTAAAATTATATAATTTAGTGCACGGTAAGCTTTGGAGCAAATTCTCTGTGTTTTTCCGTGATTGTTCCTGCTTCACCAGACATATTTTCCAAGACATCAATTACATTTATTACTGCATTAATGGAATCCTTAAACTGACTTTAACAGATTTTTTAAATAAAAAAAACTGTCTCTTTCCATGTGTTATCACTTATCACAGATTCAACCAAATTTCTCGTTTTTATCCGAATTTAAAGGGTGGCAACCTGGTATAAAACAAGGCTGGTTTGATTGAATGATCTGCTGATTGAGTGATTGCTTAATTAATTGTTTGACTGACTGATCAAATAATTAATTTCCTTGTGCAACCGGATTTTAATATTGCATTAATAACATACAGTATTTGTATATTACTATCAGATCTGTAGATTTCATAGAATGGGTGTAGACAAATTTCAGTCATATCCAATAAATTCTAATTCTAAAATTAATAAAATTTTAAAAATGAACTTGTGTATGCAATAAAAGAACAGTATTTTTGAAGATGGATGAATATTTGGGGCTTTACATCCTGTATTTACGCACTTGCTTAAGCTTTTTTTAACTGTATTTAAGTGTCTGCTCTGCAGTTACGGAAAGTCAGGGAAACTCATGAAAAACATTGTGGTGATGGAAATTCAACAAATTGCCAAAACAAATTTTGGCCTTGATTCTCGCTAAAATTTGTACAGATTTTCATTATGGCACTTGCTGTGACCTGGTGGAAACGGACATCAATTTAAAGTTTTTAGGGACCTTGCCCCTCAAAGCCCGCGCCTCCTGAGGGCCACTTGATTTCACTGCCTCCAGAATAGCCACTGATTAGCCGAGGGTATGCTGCCGCGCAGCCTATGTTTTAATTTTAACTTTATTAACAAAAGGTTAAGGACAATAATTGAACATATAAATGTGATTTGCAAAGTAAGTCTTTGTAGAAAGACAAGAGCCTAAATAAATTTACTTATTAACTTGTTCAAACTCAGGCCAGAGGGGCCTTCGTGCCAAAATGACCCTATCATCATCAAATTTAGACAATGCAAGTGGGCCCAAGCTTGCATGCATAAGGACCACATAACACTATTATGTTATTTTTATCTCTAATTTCTGGGTAATGATATTGTCTATTTCAAAGCACATCAGATGAGGAAATGCCTTTTTTCACTTGGCAATTGATGTGATTTTAGTTTACACTCTTTCAATAACGTCTCGCTTGGTAGGACATCTTTTCAGTGTAGAGGTTGCTCGAAAAGTAGTTTTTTTCTGAAATATTGCTGTATCGGCATTTACCACTGGTCACGAAATGAATTGGAAGTTTTCTAGCAACCTTTGCATGAGTTTCAGAGTTTGAGATAATTTATTAAAACATTTTATTGTTGCTGTTGGGCCTACTGCCAAAATCAAAAATGGGATAGGCATTATATATACAACATAATTTATACAATTTGCTGACATTTATGTACACCAGTGAAAGTATTGGAAATAACCATAGAAATACATAGAACGGACATGAGGCTCTGGCATATGAAGCAACCAAATCCACCATCTTGGAACTGCCCTGTATCCTAACACAATGGTACCGTGACGTCACCAATAACAGTGATGTCACCTAAAACAATGGCATGACGTCACATCATAATTAGTCTATTGTGACGTCATGTCTCAGGGTAGTTCCAATATGGCGGATTTGGTGACCTCATCTTTAGGTGGCTTCATACAGCCTCATGTCCGTTCTATGTATTTCTATGGAAATAACACACAAAAAAACTCTGATTTGCATTCACATTAAGTAATTTGACGAATTATCAGTTTGTGAACAGTTACACAACATTTTTTTTTTTCAAGCAATTAAATATAGAGAATAAATTAATGCAGACATTTATGTAACTTCACAACTTCGCGATAACATCGTTTCAGCCATATATGTATGTACATATGTATGTATGTATGCATATAGTTTATTGTCCAAAGGACCATTTTACAAAAAAATACAGTCTTGAAACAACATGATAGAGGCATTTTAAAATTACAAATTAGGTGACAGTAAACATAATGTTTACAATAATTTGTGGAAAAATAATGTTAACATAGACAGGTCAGTAAATAGTACACCCCAGCTCATAAATATGGAATACTTTTCTGGGGAAAAAAGAGTGAAATAGAACTAAATTCCAAAGTGTGGATGCAAGCAAGGTCCATTGTAAAGGTCAAGTCATCTTCTCTAAAATTGTATGCTTTAAAAGCCTCAACTACATCTTTTTGCAAGAATTTTTTAACTTTTGGTTGAATGAACCTCACCCTAAAAAAAAACCCTGAATTTCCATATTTCGTGCTGCTGTAACTTTTCCTGGCGCTGCAGCATGCGTTTTACACAAGAGCATGTTCTTCCTTTTAGCGGTCATTGGAGGTAGTTACCATTGTATCAGACCATCATGTGCTCCAGCAGAAGTTGCTAAAATTGTCTATTTCAATGGCGAATGTCATGTATATATTTTTCATTATGTGGCATGTTCACGAATTCGTGGAGGTGTAAAAACGAGCATGTACGAATTTGTGGACATGAAAAAACGAGCATAGGTGCTCGTGTATGTGTAATAACTAACACTCGTGTATGTGCTTTATTATTCATTCGTGTATCTGCTAACACTAACATTCGTGGAAGTGCTATATCATTAGGGTTTAGTGTTAAAATTAGGTTTAGAGTTAGTTTTAGCCAAGTTTAAGGTTGCAATGTTCGTTTTTGCACCTACACAAATTCGTGAATTGTAATATTTCACACTTACACGAATGCCAAATTCGTGTATATGTTCGTTTTTGCAGGTATACAAATTCGTGTAGATGGCAAATAGTGAAAAATATATACCTCCGAATGTTGAAGTATTCCATATTTATGAGCAATTGTGTACTATACACGACAAATGAAACATACGGTAATACATGTACTAGTACAAGAATACTAGTATGTCACTGAAAATTTACTATATATTTTAATATGAGTGCAGAGGTTTTGTGTGACACCTCTGTTTATCACTTATACGTGTCCAACACATCAAAGCAGAAATTAGCTATATATAATTGGTGAACGTCATTATTCTGCAGTTCACACATCGAGTTGACCTTCATAACTAATATAACCTTAGCATAATATTATATCTATAGGTATCTTCAAATTCTTTTTGGAACAATTCTAAGCCCCGCAAACTTGTCTGTTTTCACTTTAATATTTTTGGTAAATCTGTGTACTTAAATTTGCAGTATCAACTTTTGACTTGTAGAATTTCTCACATTCGGTTCAATTCTCCAATACTGAGTGTAATTTTCATTCTACATCATATTTATGTGTTTAATTAATTCACCTTTCATAGATTTATATCTTTAGTATGCGAAAATGGGTGCGGGTAATTTGCAGTTTTGAGTGCGGTGCGGTGCAGTTGCGGTGCTTCATGACTGCGGTGCAGTGTGGTGCGGTTCCATGTGACTGCGGTGCAGTGCAGTTGCGGTTCTGAACTTTGCGGTGCAGTGCGGATGCGGTTTGCAAATTATGCACCGCGCAGACCTCTAGTAAGCGGGAGGCTAGTAGGGTAAGTGGGGGAAAAGGGGGCAAGCAGGGGGCAAAACGGGGGTAACTTTGGGTGTAGCTGATATTATGGGATTAGCAAAAGGGAGCGGGGGGTGAATCCTGTCATGAGACCTTCTAGAGACCAGTGAAATGGAAATTACATTTTGAAGAAAATTTTAAGAAACGCAGGCCCTTGCCGCCCTGCCCAGCGAATGCCAAAACGACACCCGGGCCCTCCTAAAATACCCCGTCTGGATCTGCCACTGTAGAGAAAGAATATATTTTAATTCTTACTCTAAATTTCTTTGTAATTATATTTCAGACCAAGTAATGCACATACCCTCGGAATCCATCAATAATGGCTACGTCCATGCTGTGGGTACAAATGCGACAAAAGCAGGGGGCACCCTTAGCTTTGGTACGTTAAACTCATCATTGTTTCTCCTTAAATGATTTCCCTATCAGCATGCCTCGGCGGTCCAACGTCGGCCCGAAGCTGGTCCGTCGCTACTGACATCAGACTGACGCTGGGCCGACGTTGGACCGCTGAGGCATGCTGACAGGGTTATAGCCTGATCTTTTGAATCAATTCCGCCAATTTGGTTTTTGGTTAAAAAATTTATTCACAAAAATATGAGCTAAAATCAAGCGTTGCATTTCTTTTGCTGGTGAGTGTATTAATTGTGTCATCCTAGACCCAGGATTCAGTTGAATAAGTTGAAAAATTCTTTTGAATTTCATTTTCAACTCAGTCACATTTGGATCAACTAGTCACTGTACTGGTGTGTTATGCCGAAGTAATTTGGAATTGGTCAACTAAATCTAACTGCGAAAGCATATCCAAGGATGAAAACCACTTTGATTTAATCATTTTGAAAGTGGATAAGAGTTTGATCTGTTGTCTTTATTGATTTTTTAACAAATATTAAATAATTCTACAATTTTGAAAATGAGAATCCAATTGTTCTTGCATCTTGCTTTTTGCCCTTTTTTGGAGATAATTCTTTGAAAAGTTGGATTTAGTCAGTCGTAATTCATTCAACTAGTTGGAATTGAATTCTGCCAACTAGTTGAATTAATCAGCTGAATCCCCTCTGGTCAGTCATGATTTGACTTGCAAATGACTCCTGGGTCTATATCCTATCTGCATTAATTCACTCTAAAAAATGTCGGGACAAAATTGGTTTTTTAGATTCAAAATGGTTTTTTGAAAAACCAAATTTCAATGCAAAACCAACATGGATTTAAAAAAAAAATCCATGTTGGTTTTTTCATTGAAATTTGGTTTTTCAAAAAACCATTTTGAATCTAAAAAACCAATTTTGTCTGAATTTTTTTAGAGTGTTGGTCAGACATTCGAGTCAAAAGATCTGGCAGGCAAAAAAAGAAAGAGACTCCAGAAATTGTCACAAGACGGCAGTAAAATGGTATGTGTTTTACTATGACAATCTGAAAATGTTATGCGTCCAAGACATGACTGACATCTGTAGGAAATCTATGAATTCATTCCCTTTTCACTGTTACAGGGAAAAGGTCGCAGTTACAATTATGCTTGTCGACGATATATATTCAATTCTATCAATTTGGTTTGCGCCAAAAAAATTATCTGCAAAAATGTGAGCTAAAATCAAGTGTATCATTCGTGATTTATTATACTAACATCACACGGGTGGATTCGCCTGTATATATGTATTGGCCTCTCATACCTAATCTGAAACAACTCCATTAAAAAAGGTAAACAAAAAGACTTCTGAGGACTGAACATGATGTTTTAACCATGTTTTGCACACCACCTGCAGTTTTTCATGATCCCTGCAGTCATCCCTCACCATCTAGCGCACTGGTTGGAGCTGACAAAGCAGTATTTCCATAAAATCCATGAATTTTTACAGGTAGTTGCATTATCTATAGTGATGGGCCTCAATCAGGGCACCGGTTTACAACTGGGTCAAGGCCTTACACTGGTCATTTGACTATCAAGTTTTAAAATTACAAGAGAGGGCAGCACCTGTCAATTTCCTGACAAGAAAATCACAGGACTCGTGCAATTGAGAGTACCAATGAACTGGAGAGTACTGGGCAGTGCTGACCCATCACTATAGATAATAAGCAAGAAGAGGTGCTCGAGGTGAACTGACGTGTCGAGGTGAACTGACGATGCAGGTTATATATTCAGTAAATGGTCTGTGAAGAATGTCAAGGAGAGCAACCGAAATTGAAAAGAGCCTCCATTGTGCCACTAGAAAGCATACTTCAGAGAAACAGATTCATAAAATGCATAGTTTTTACAGGATCAGGTGCACAGACTCACATCTGACACATCACAGAAGCTCCCGCCCAGGGGCGGAGCTAACAATACATTAACAAGATACAGGCCTAATAAAATATTTATATATATACGTATACAGTGCAGGCCTACATAGTTAGATTTGCATGTCTTCCTTCCCCAATTGCTGGTATAATTCTAGTGTGTAAATGTTTGAAATATACTTATAATAAACTTTCAAGTATTTTGCACTTTTCATTTAATCAACAAAGTGAAGCATTGACTGTTCATCAACTGAGCTCTCACACAAGATGCAGCTTCAGAAGTTCGCATGAATATCACCAATACTATTGAGCTTAAATGCAAGGCATTATAAACTAGACTGCACCTACCCTTTTGCAGCCAGAGAGTCGTAAAAATGACTGTCCCAATGTGCCCCGGCTAAAACAGCCGGGGCACATTGGGACATCAATTAAAAAATCATTTTAAAACTCCACGTGCAATAGATATCACATATGAGTAGTGCGTAAGATAATATACGGTGCATTAACACTTTCTAGGGCCAATAGTTCATAACTTAAAACAGTTTTAAACATTTAACATAAACTGTCCTGGGTGCGGACATCTATGTAAGTAACACACAGTGCTTTGTGACAAATTTGTTCACAGAGCATGGTAATCCACAAGGCCTCTATTCCCTGTGGCCTGAATACCTGTTGTGTGCTGTCCCAGGTCATTCAGTTGCCTTGGACACTTAAATTCTGCCATATTAAGGGCGTCCCAATGTGCCCCAAATTCATTGTCCCAATGAGCCCCAATATGACTTTTACACCAAAATGCTAATTTCTCGGACACCAGTGAGTGTGTTTATTACGATAGCAATCCATAACTGTTCATTACGATATATAAAATTCATACAAGCACTGAGAAAGCCTCATTGTTCATGGTTTGTCCACAGAATGGTTCAAATGGAACCTTTCCATATTTACTTTAGTGGTAGGAAAACAAACTTTTGCTTGCCATACTTCTGCATGTGGCTGTAATTTGTCTATAAAACCATGGAAACATCAGGATGTGAAATTACAAGATATGATGGCACTACCATATCCTATACCTTGCCAGGATCCAAGAAAACCCCATTACCCACAGTGCCCCGTGTCCCAATGTGCCCCCGTTCCCCCTACATTTACGATGAAAGAGCAGCGACACCCAGCATAAGCAATCCTCATGGCACTTCGGGGCCATATCGAAAAATTTTATGATTTGCTCAAATCAATAATTATTATTTCATTATGTTGTCTGCTGAAATAAATTACAACAGATTGTAAAAGTCTTTCAGAATCATCCTTACAACTCCTCAAGAAGGCAGAAGCTATCAATCAGACAGATTTTTTCACCAGTTATTATGAGAGCAAGAATCTTTTATATATACATGTTTTCTTCTCATAGGTTTTATGCTTATAGATCTATCAGATAAAGACAAGATAAATTGTCGAAGGTTTCCAAGCACACAAAAACAACCGAGATTTTGTCCTCGATTTTTGCAATCCCTGTCGCAGTGAGTGACCACACGTGTAGTGTACACTCTGAAAAATGTCGAGACAAAATTGGTTTTTTAGATTCAAAATGGTTTTTTGAAAAACCAAATTTCAATGCAAAAAACAACATGGATTTTTTAAAAAATCCATGTTGGTTTTGCATTGAAATTTGGTTTTTCAAAAAACCATTTTGAATCTAAAAAACCAATTTTGTTTGAAATTTTTTATAGTGTAGGGGGAACAGGGACAAGGTGAATCGCTTGCCACAGTGAATCAGTGGATTTCTCAGGATGCTGATAAGCAATGTTTCTGAAATGTCAGATTTGTTAAATTAGTTTGAGGAACACCTAAATGAATATGTGAAGATATTTGATGAAGCAGGTATTATTTTGTCAGTATGCTGAGTTATATGGTGAAGTGTGATTTTGAGCCCAAATTTGTTGACACGCCAGCGACTACAAACGTCATGAGTGCTGAACATCTAAAAATTGTATTTTTCTTAGTCCTACAAGGCAGTGGCAGGCACTACTTCCCAGGAAATATGCTTAGGCATGCTGTGTCATCATATTGTCACTGTAAACATATATTTAGTATTTCATTTTTAAAAACATAATAGTACTGATTCACTGTGCCCCGAAGATTTTTTACCCAATATCTCGAAGAACTTAAGCAGCGTTTTTGTTTTAACAGTGTGCATGTCTAGTGGATATCTGTATCTTTCATTGAAGCCATTCATTATGGAACTGAAATTGTAACTCATTGAGATATCGCAAAACTAAACTTTGCTGATTCACTGTGTCTCCATTCCCCCTATTACGGCCCATTCTCACGGCGAGAATCGGAGAACTTTTTACGTCTATGGGACAGCTTGAGATGATTTCTAGGAGAAAATTGGCTAGCTCGGGGACACACAATGATTGTATAATTAAGTAGAGGCATGTAACGGTGGAACAAGATCATAAATCGGCGAATAAGATCATAATCGGCGGGCCAAGATAAAATGTCTGTTGGGCAAGATTATGTCCACCTGCGAGACTGCAAAAACTGTTGGCGAGGCTGCAAAAACTGTCGGCTAGGCTGCAAAAACCGCCGGAGAGGCTGCAAAAACCACCGGCGAGGCTGCTGATGTTCCGCGGAGCAGTAGAAATGATCCACAGGGGCAGGGGATGGCCCTACATCCAGCCGGTCATGTTTTTCACTCGTTCTTACTCGAAAAATTTAGAAAAACCGTGGCTCTTTCCCAGGGGCTTGAAAGAAGCTGAATATTTTCTTACATCACGACAGAGTTCCCCCCATTTCTAAGAACCCGCCGACTTGCAAAAAAACGTGGGCAGGATGTCAAAAATCGTGATTGGATCACACAAATTATCAAAAAATCATCCTAATTCCCAGGAAATCTTAGCTCACCGACGCCTAAAGTTCTCCGTGACGTCCCGTGAGACTGAAGCATAAGACGATGACAGGATATCACTCTTTTGAGTGCATAGGCCCATTACAACCTACCTAAAGCAACAGTTTTCAATAGAAAATTTTGTTGAAATTAATTTAGTGGAAGTCATGTTGATAAAACAATGTTTTAAGTGCGATTCTGTAGCTTCTCCAGAAGGGATATTTTGAATATATATGTATATATATATATATATATATACTTCTTATCTTATTTATGTTTTTATTGATATGACACGTCATGTATCTTGAAGATATCCTGTTGTCCAATAAAATTATATATTTATATATTTTTAATTATTTATAATCATAACCATTGGAACATCCATTCAGACAGAGAGAGAATTTGAACCTCATCATTGAATGTGTTACAGAAAAAACTCTATTCTCATCAGTTCGAGGGTGCATGGTGGTCAGAGTTTAAAAAATAAAAAATAACTGCATGCTTTCCAGGTTTTTGGCTAAATAGTGAAGTCTTTCCTGGCAGTCTTAAAATAAATAATCAATTTTTGAAGGCTAAGGGGGCGACAATTTAATATTCAAGCGGGCTTGGAGTTTTTTTTGCAGTTTTAAAATAAATGATTTCTGCTTGGGGTATTTCTTTGCAAGGTGTTGCTTGATTTAGCAAGGTGTTGCTTGATTTAGGAATGAATATCAAATTTTGGGGACTTAGCATGCTTAAAATAAATAAATACTGCCACCGTTACTGTGAAATGAATAATTTCTTGCCAAGGAGAACCTCCCCCCCCCCATATTATTACAGCCAAACACTTTGATATCTATATAGACACAATGAGGATCAGTTCACTGTGGAAAATGCATTTCTTGACTAATGATAGCTGATGAAGTGTCATCTTCTCTACTTCAAAACGGGAAACATAGAGGCTGTTTGATTAGTCATGATCAATAGAAGGCCATTTGACTTGTCAAAACTGATTTTTCAGAGTGAAAATCAGATACATAATCCTTTCGCTTGGCTGTCACCAACAAGCGGGATTAGTCTCCTTAAATCAAATTAACATTGAAAGTATTGGGTATGATCATGACAAATCATCAGCATGATGACAGACCAAGTGCCATTTTCACAGTGCAACAGTTCACACTAATTATATATATCAAAGTGTTTCGCTGTAAATGGTCGCCTCTAAAAATTTGTGTGAGCAAATGAGCAGTTGGATACTGATAAAAGTCAGTGCCACAAATCACCTGTGAACTTGGGTTTCAAGGTCAGGATTAAGTCTTGTTTGGGATCTCGTGGCTGACACTGACTTTACACGTTACTAAACAGCCATAATTTGCAACATCACGTGTAAAATTTTTGAGATTGAAATTCAAGATAAATGTTTTTTTTTTAACCTTGGCTATATCTGAAGCAGCAGTGTGCATCCAACCCTGTTTTTTTCTCCATAAATCAAATACAATGCCTTTATATATTTGGAATAAAGCCACGTGTGTTATGCACTTTTCGCGTAATCATTGAGGTTGACAAAGGGAAGCGTTGCTTGTTCATCAACTGAGCACTCACACGAGATCTTATTTGCTGACGGCTGATTCTTAAATTTGATTATTTAATATAACCGAAAATGGCTGCTTTATCCGGACATGCTGCGCGTGTGATGCTAGTGACATGGGGAGCTCTAGAAGTGCTTCTCTTTGGCGGTGTGGTCTTTGGCTGGGCATCGCTTGTTTACGTTTTCAAATTGGAAGGATTTTTTAGCGACTTGTGTCTTGATGAAGCAGTTGAACAACAGATGAGCAACCTCACAACTACAAATATGTCATCAACGTCAACTGCGAAATCGGAGTCGAACATAACCCTCATGAACAATAACGGCTCGGTACAACTTGACACCTTCGGAGATGGTAACAGTATCCCTATATTTTTGGATACAGCGACATGTGCAAGCCAGGACGAGAAATTTAATCTGATCTACACTCTGGCTGTCGTCATTAACGGAGTGTCGTCCTTTGCAACCGGATGGATGTATGACAGGTGGGGGACCAGGGTTTGCCGTGCCATTGCCTTGTAAGTGTAATAATATGGTTATATGGAATAATAGAAAACAATTTAACCTCGATTGATTATTTTTGATAACATGGCACATGGGTAAAATCACCAATAGAAAACATCATGAACATGTTGGTGATTTTACCCTAGATAGGAAGACCCACCTTCTCAGTGTAGCTGAGAAGGATGGGAGACAAAAGTAAGGTTGAGAACTATACACTTGCGACACAGGACGTGTCGCGGCAGTTTAGGGCCTATTCCCATCAAAAATAAAGGTATGGGCTGATAGGAAATGGTTTAAAATGTATTGTGTGCGATTTTCAGAACTTTCCTGTACTTTAAAGTGTCAAAATCGGCCTATTTTCTACAATTTGCCACCAATTATCAAAGGAGTTTCAGACTGAAGAGAGGGAGGCTTTTGCAAAACTGATAGCTGTTAATCATTTTGTTGTTCATAATATGCTATTTCAGTTTCTTTGTCTATTTTTTTCCAAATAATATGGCATTGGACTATTACATTCAGCAGTCAATCATACTCAGTCAAGCATTGCATGAATGATCTGATTGGTTGATTCCAAACACACTTTGGTGAACAGTGATTGACTCAGACCACATTTGACAAATTCATATCGCATTTTGATTGAATAAAGTTTGTAGGCCTCTTGGTTGGATAGAAACACAAACACAGACAATGATTCCATAACAAAACTCTAAAAGTCTGAATAAAACTTATTTTTTTAATATTTTAGCAAAAAGCTCCTGTAGGGGGCAGGCCAGCATTGACACTAAAATTTTATTAATTTCAGCATCTTTAATTTTGGTTCGGTCAAATATTACTATTTTTCGTCCCATCAAGCAAGTAAAATTGTAAACTTTCCTGACTAATCAAAAATGTTGTGGAAAGAACTGAAAGGTTGTTGAAATTAATGATTAGAGGATCTTGAAATTTTGTGACTTATATTTTCGACAGTAGCTATGACGATTTAATTTGACACGACAGTTTTTCTCTCAGAAATCTGTAAATTTTCATGAATACACCTGATGGCAACTGCTAAGTGTGTGCAAAATTTCATCTTGATATATTTAGAGATAGTACCATTTTTGAGCCATTTTGCGATGTTGCATTTTTTAATGGCGCTCAGTGTAGATCAAGAAATTAAATTCCCAAAAAATACATCACAATCGTAAATCCTGATCGATACATTGACAGATTGATAAATTGATGAGAACTGCCACATATTCTGATATTTTTAAAAGTGACATCCAGAAATAAATGTTCCCTCCCACTTCTTAAATATCTTGACTGTTCTTTGTGTTGAAAACACCTCAGGACTGGAGACAAAACAAGACCACCGCTTATGTTGCTTTCTGTTTGCAGATTGTAGTTTTCTGTTAGTGTTCATGCTTGATTGTTCGTTTTTATCACCTTTTGCTTCTAATGATTTTCAAGAGAGCTCAGCAAATGCAATGTCCTCAGTCTACGTTGCCTACAGCAACGTGAAGACTGTGACCTCGGTCTAATTTTACCCGTTGCATGGCTCCATGTGCAAAACAGTTCAACCAAAATTGAACTGATACCAAATTGAATGAAAGACTATATTTTGCGCTCCAACAAAAAATGCAACACTTGATTTTAGCTCATATCTTAGCAATTTTTTTCCGCCATAATAAAAATTGAGCATTCATAAGTATCACAGCACCAGAAATAATTTGACATTCATGAACAATAATGTATTCCTTTGCCCGTTTTCAAATTTGTGATTTTGCCAAAAAAAAGCAACCTTACTAAACTCTTTAACCCGAAATCAAGATGCCATTTGAAAGCTTTAATTTTTTAGTCTATTTTTTTTAATCTCAAACTAGCTACAGGGGAACAAAGACGGACAGGGATTAGTAACAGTTATATTATTTTGGCACTATTGTTCTTTTCAATCCAAGAATCAATGCCAAGTTTGATCTTGGCTAATTTATTTATATGCAGAAAATATCAGTTACAGAATCAAGTGTTTCTTTTGCTGGTGATAGTCAGGGTCTTGTCTTCTAATCAAAAATTTCCTTTTTTTTCGACAATGTTATAGCGGCCATCTTGGATTCTTGATTTTGGCACTGCTTGTTATTATCAATCCTAGAATCAATGCCATTTTGATTTTTGCAAAAAAATAAAAAGATTTGCAATTTTTAAGTATTGCACTTCTTTTCCTGGCGGTTGTATTTGCTGGTGGCCCAAAATACTGCTGTAAATGTGGCAACATGATTACAATGGCATGGTGCATTGTTCGCTCTATATTCTTAGGGTCATTCTCCAGTAATTTGACCCTTTGGCCTTTTCCTGCCACCCTATTGTCGGGGGCCAAAAAGGATGTCTCGGATCACTTATTTGTTTGAACTAAGTGTCACACCACCAAGTGAATCACCCAGAGAGATAGTAGAGATAGTTTCATTAATATCTGATACATAGACAAGTAGATATTAAACAAATTATTAAATTTTTGAGTCATTTTGGGGTCGCCATTTTGTGACATTTTTTACACCTAGTATTTGGACATCAGCCATCCATCCAAAAACAGGTAATTTGATCAGATTAAAAGTTGTACTCATAAAAGATACCTCTGACTATATGAATCATGTTTCTTTTTTATTTTTAATTGCATTCTTTTAAAATTATGCAGGTTTTAAATTTCATGTCGCGGATGTTACTCATTCCGTCAAAAACTTCAGAATATTCAGATGATCAATACTTCACTATTCTTTGTACTTTATTAATTATAACTTGAGATATGGATTCTAAATATCTTCTAGTATATATGTTTGAATGCATGAAGGAAACAAACTAAGATAACACTGGTTTTTTTAATATATTCTTGAGCAATGTTGAATTCCGTCAAAAAGTAACGTCCGCAACATTTGGCTATAACTCATTGAATTTTTCATTGATTTTTAAGTGGATCATATTTCTTGATACACTTTATAATCTGGAGCTTTCAAACTTTGCAGCAGAGCCATCAGATCACAAGAGAGAACCAAGGAGGTAAATTTAGTTCATCCGTCAAGAATTGATGGCCTGTCACGTCCGCAACAGCATTTTGAAAATCATCCCACATTGCTTGATTGCCAAAGGTTATGCCATGTATATCCTTTTATACATGATCAGAATGATAATATTTAATAAGTTTTGCCAGCAATAGCATCATTCTTATTTGAATAGTGCATAAATTATGGAATTAGTGTTGCGGACGTTATGTTTGGACAAGCGCCTGGTTGTGCGGATGTTACTCTTGACCATAATGCTTCTTGTGACGGATGTTACTTTTTGACAAATATTATGAATGTCCACTTATTAAGCCATTCTGCTTTTAATTTCAAACTGGAAACTGTGTAACAATGTGACAACTTACAATCAGATTAAAATAAAATCATGTCACTGCATGCACAGTGAAGAGAAAGACATTTTTAAGGTGCAAAACCAAGATGTCGCGGACGTGACAATGTCAATGTTGCGGACGTGACAATGTCAAACCAAGCTGTCGCGGACATGAAAATGTCAAAATGTCCAAATGTCCATATGTGTACGCGACATATATCTCTATAAAACAAAATAAACACTAATCTAATTGCATATAATCAAGTTACCTTTTATTAATAGATTTACTAGTAAGCTATTGGCACCGACCAAAATAAAATATTGCCATTAGTAACGCTGATATAAAAAAAAGTAGGTGTTAATTTTCCTGTCACGTCCGCAACAGTTGCGTTTTTGGTTATTTTTAAAAATATATCAATAATTTTTGTCAAGGAACACCGTCAAAGTATACTTTACCATTAAATGAAGGGAACTACACAAGAATTATAACTTTTGACCTTGTTGTACAGGTAATAAATGAGCAAAAGTGTTGGTCAACGTAACGTCCGCGACATCTACCTCGCTTCAAAAAAATCTAAATATTTAACAAAATATGCCTTTAGTTATCTTTTAATCATTAGAAATATGTGCTATGGAATATTCCGCATATATCTGGTTTTTAAAAAACCAAAATAAAGGCATTTTAAAAAATTGATGCTTGTCCGGTGAAAGGGTCAATTTACTGGAGAATCACCCCTTAATTTTTGAGGCGATGCTTCAGCCCTTCGCTGATATATACTTAGTCACTCAATTTGGCGCCATTTGCCTCTAATTGGCTGGACACAGGCCTCCCGACAGGAGGCCAGAGACCAAAATTGGAAAATCGGGCTGTGTTGAAACGTCAGCAGATGTGGGGGCTATTGTCGTACTAAGTAAAATGCAGACAGGCCAAATTTGCGGAACAAATGGCTTCATGATTTCGTAATAAAATGTGGAAGCTCAGTTGTGAGCTGTTGTGGAACAAGACTTTTTCGTGGAACTGCGTTAATAAAACGTGGTTGAGGTAAAATTTGCTGAACCAGCTGAATTTGCTTCAAAATCGACTCTATATTATTTTGAAAAAATGTTATTCTTCTGCAACAGTAGACCTGTGGGACAATAGTTGGCAAAAATTAATCTTCGCAACAAATTAATATCATTTTGCATATCTTCAGGTCAACATACCTCGCCGGTATTCTCTTGACTGCCTTCTCGACTCCAGGTCTGTTACACATTATATAATTTATATATGAGGATAATATTTTTAAAGCACCATTTAATTTAGGCCTATATCGTTGGGCTTCATATTATTTTATCTTGTAAAATATTTACGTTTTTTAAGGCGAAGAGTAAATTCAGTTACTTGTAAACATATTTCAATATCAACCTGAATAATTAAAAATAATAATTTTTTCAGCTACTTGTGTTTAAACAACAAAACTCCAACCCCCCACTTCAGTCATAAATCCTGATACGAATGATCCCTCGCTTCATAGAAACCTTGTTTATTTTTATATTTCCAGCAACGTCCATACTTCTTTATCCAGGAATTATATGTATTGTATTTGGCGGATATTTACTCGTGGTGACAAATCTTCAGCTTGGAAACCTGCTTCCATCTAAAAGAGCCACAATAATATCTTTATGTTGTGGTGCTTATGACTCCAGTGCCTTCATGCTTGTGCTTGTGAAGGTAACAATTAAATTTTTCTTAAACTTTTTTTGTCGGCAGACATTTGTGTCTTACAGCCTATCCATTAGTTATGCAAAAATAGAGGACCAGTTCACTGTGAAAAATGAACTTTGTGACTCATGATAGCCGACGAAGTATCATCTTCTCTACATTCAACATGGGAAAGATAGAGGCTGTTTGATTAGTCATGATCAAGAGAAGGCCATTTGATTTGTCATATAACTGATTTTGGAGTACAGTGTAAATATCAGATGCATATAATCCTTTCGTTTCCTGTCACCAAAAAGCAGGATGACCCTCCTTATATCAAACTAACATTGAAAGTATTGTTTTGATCATGACAAATTATCAGTATGACAACTCGCAAAATTCCTTTTTCACAGTCCACTCTTTTTGCAGATCAAATTTACAGACTGTAAAGACAAAGGAGACACCTAGTTGCCAATCTATAGAATCAGTGTTTTGACCCCGATTTTTTTATTTCATAAATTGATCAAGCTGTGTGCCACCATCATTTTTCAGTTTTTTAACAGAAAGGTTGATAGAGCAAGATACAAGCCCTAACATAACCATCCACCTTCTATCTGGGGGAAGGGGGAGAGTTGGTCTAGTGGTAGTGTGCTAGGCTGCCAATCGCTGGGTCCAGGGTTCGAATCCAGCCCTTGCCAGGTCACCTGGGTCTATGTAGGACGGCTGTTTCAAACATCCCTCACCTTATTGCTGTGTCTAAACTGTCTTCCTCCTGTCCTAAATGACCTGCCAAGTGCATAAATACAGGACATACAGCCCTAATCATCCATATCCATCAACCCTTCATCTAATTAATTGCTCTATTTCCAGTTTGCTTACGAGGCTGGCATCTCAACCCGCGCATCATTTCTTTTCCTGTCTGGAATGCTTTCCATGGTCGCTGTCAGTACATTCTGTTTTATGCCAAAAGGGCGTATACCACACCCCCTACCAAAAGATTACAAGTTAGAGTTATCACTACCTTGCTCCAAGTCCTGTCAAGGGGAAGATGAAATTCAAACGCTTCCAGAGAGAAAAAACAACAACAACAAACATTCACTTAAGGTAAGGTTACTGAAGTTTATATCTAAGAGTTGACATTGTATCATTAATTTCGTTAACAGTTTTGAAGCTTGCTATCAGGGGAAATCCAGAAAATTCTGGTGGGGGTGTCTATTGGGCTATCGCATTAATTACACTATAACAAGAAAAGTACCCTTAAAAAGGGTACTGTATCGATTTTACCATGAACCTGAAGGCATGTGGCCTGTAATTAAAAAGTTCTAATATCTAAAATGAGTAGGCATTTTTATGAAACAAATATCTAAGACTCCCCCCTTGTTTCATGCATATCTTGCTGAACCAGGAAGGTTGCAAATAAAATGAAACTTCAGTTATTTGAATCCAAACAAGCTTATTTGCGAACTTAATACTGCATGTAGAGAAAAAGTAATAAGTGCAATGAATTCGCAGGAGTTTATTTGATATATATGTTTTTAAATTTTGAAAATCGGACATGTATTAAGGTCTGTAGTCCAATTTGTATTTTGGGCCCCTCTGATGAATTTCTAACTTCGCCACTGTACTCACACTTTTTGGGGTCAGTGTAAAATGCGGACCATGCGGGCCATGCGGACCATGCGGACCAGGCCTAAAGCCAACAATCGTGGCTTCATTTCCAGGGAAGCTACTCAGTCTGACAGTAGTACAACAAAGGATGCGGACCAAATGCGGACCAAAGAGCAATGCAGACCACACAGACTACAGGCTAATCTAGAATGTCATATGATTGAAGACATTTCTATTAATTGCATTTAAGCCATCATCAATGATTCCCATCTCTGTAATCCACTGATTACAAGACCCTGCCACACGATTATAAATCGACAAATCTCAATTAAATTGCACTTTAAATGAAGAGTTTTGACTGGCTGTTTGAAAATATGGAAAATAGCATAAATACCAATTAAGTATTTTTCTTAATAAGGTCATTGTCTCTGGCATATGCGCATCTGCATTAGGATTTACCAAGAGCTTTGGATTATTATTGGATTTAACCTACTTCCCTTTAATTCAAACTATTGCCAGGTGGGTGAATATTATTTAATTTGTTTTATATATATTGACCTATCATGCAGACTAAATTTTCTGTCATGCATTTGGTCAGCATGGCAGAAATGTTGGTCTGCATGATAGGAATTTTGCTCTGCATTGTCTTAAAATGATGTTACTATTGACAAATAGACATATAAACATGGTCAGCATAGAAACAATTCTGGTCTGCATTTGGTCTGCATGATAGGAATTTTGGTCTGCATTTGGTCTGCATGATATAAATTTGGTCTGCATTTGGTCTGCACTGTCTTAAAATGATGTTACTATTGACAAATACACATATATAAACATGGTCAGCATAGAAACAATTTTGGTCTGCATTTGGTCTGCATGATAGGAATTTTGTTCTGCATTTGGTCTGCATGATATAAATTTGGTCTGCATTTGGTCTGCACTGTCTTAAAATGATGTTGCTATTGATAAATACACAGATAAACATGGTCAGCATAGAAACAATTCTGGTCTGCATGATATAAATTTGGTCTGCATGACATAATTTTGGTCTGCATTTGGTCTGCACTGTCTTAAAATGATGTTACTATTGACAAATACACATATAAACATGGTCAGCATAGAAACAATTCTGGTCTGCATTTGGTCTGCATGATAGGAATTTTGGTCTGCATTTGGTCTGCATGATATAAATTTCTTTTTGATGACGTTTCACACGGAAAAAATATCGCCTGTAGATTTTCCTTACCTTGATGAATCGATTTACTGTAAAGATAACTTACATATAAGTTTTTTTACAGGTTAAGACATCGATACAAAAAATTTCAGACAAAATTGGTTTTTTAGATTCAAAATGGTTTTTTGAAAAACCAAATTTCAATGCAAAACCAACATGGATTTTTTTAGAGTGTATGGCAGGCATACATAGCTGACGACATGAAGCGATTCTGTGTACATGCAGATAAAATTAACAAAAGTAACAGTATAAAAAATTTCATCTGGCAGGGGGGGGGGAGGTGATGCATCTCCTGCTCCCCCGTCTCTGCTTCCTACCCTGCTTGCTTTATTTTCAGAACTGCACGACCATTTTGAGAAAATTGTTGATCATATTATGTATAATATAAAAAATCATACATTTGCATCCAACTTTAGTGAGGGCAACCATTAGATATCCAGGGGGTAGGGGTTAACTGACACTTTAAAAATAATTTCTTGTCCCATTTTGGTGAAATTAATCTCTTCCTGTTTTAGCAGTGCGAAGCGCTTGCTCTTACTGAAGAAATTTTGCCAAAACTTATGACCATGACCATGGGTGCCCCTGCTTACCAATCTCATTCAAACTTCACATAAAGCGTCTCCTGATTTTTAAATCACGACGATAAACTTCTGCATGGTGCCCCGCTGTTACAGGTCAACTGGTAACCATGCCAAGTAGTAACCAAACCAACTCGTAACCATTTTTGATTTTTCTCAACCAACTCGTAACCATGGCATTTAGTAATCAACTGGTCATGGCCAACTCGTAACCAACAAAAGAAAATAGTATACCAACTCGTAACCAGTGACTGTTGCCAACTAGTAACCAGGGAAAATCAGAGCAATCCGATTCGTAACCAACTCATAACCAAATTGTATTCACTAGTGTTGCAGCTCTTTTAACACTGTAATTCTGCATATTCGATTTAGATAATTTATATTTGGAAAATTCATCTTTGAACATATATATCTTATTGAGTTTACTGGAATAAAAATTAAATAAATGTGAATAAGCTGCTTAGGGTTTGCTAATGATTTCATTTTCCTGGACCTTGGTTACGACTTGGTAGTTGGCAAGAATTTGGTGGTTACTAGTTGGTATGGTGATGAAATGAATTTAAATGCATGGTTACGACTTGGTAACCCACCAAAAAAGAATGGTTACCAGTTGGTAGTGTTTTTGGTTACCAGTTGGTTGGTTACTAGTTGGTTGGTTACCAGTTGGTTTGGTTACCAGTTGGCATGGTTACTAGTTGACTTGATACCAGCCGTGACAGTCTGGATCCACAGCTGCCCCCTGCTTGGTAAGCCTATAATATTTATTATGTTGACATTTCGCACTGCTTAAAGTGCTTGCACGTTATTTTTTTGTCCTCAGGTTGAAGCAGGCACGAATAAAAAAATTGAAACTCCTCCACCTGCGCCAGCTGAGGATGAAGGACCCAAATTTAGCGAGATTGCTCGAACGACCCTGTTCATGCTGGATGTATTTTGGTTGTCGTGTCATCGCTTTGCCAGTTGGAGCTTTGTTGGCCGACTAAATCCCACCCTCGAAAGACTGGCCAGTGGTGACAAGAGTATCGGTCAGTATGAGAAGTATTTGAAATTTTCATATGAGTGGCTATTTTCTCGAAAGCAATAATATAAGTAAATTTAATCTTTTCAGTGAGCCACTACACATCAGTTTATGCCTCTATGCAGTTCTTTGGTATACTGATTGCACCTCTGGCAGGCCGACTGATGGACAGGAAGAAATCAGATGGCGTTCAGACCCGTGCAGGTATTTATAAAATATCAACTACACTGCTCCCATTATTTAAGGGTGCAAGACAGCAAATCATAGTCAGTTCCAGTTAAATGGTTGTTTCAACTAAACATGAATGAACTGTCAAAAAGAATGAATATATATGACGATATCTGTGATAGAAATTTTATGACAAAACAAAGGGTCAACACATCAGATGTTCCCGTTCCCGTATGGTAGGCTGCCAGGAACCACTATGCATTGTAAAGAATATCCTAAGCATGTTCTGTGGGATTGAGATCTGATGACCTTGCGGTCATACACGTCTGCGTCGTCTGCCATATTGTTTTTTGGTGGCCGTCAAGTCTAATGCGACTTACACGAGGGTTTCACTGGGAGTGAGAGAGGGGTTTTGTGGGTCTCAGCAAGGGGTGAATCTTATATATATACTATCACCAGCACAAGAAATGCATCACTTGATTTTAGCTCATATTTTTGCAAATATTTTTTTTTGGCCAAAACCAAAATGATGTGTATATATACTTAGGAGGAACTAACATCTGATTATATATGGCACTACCATTAATCTGTTATATTATCTTCTTGCAGATAAAGTTGAGATGTGTATGGTTTCATTCCTCCTTGACTGCACAATCGGTCTTGCCCTTTCAGTATCGACTTGTATCCCCATTCTGGAAGTACAATACATCTCTTTTATACTTCATGTCCTACACAAGGCTTGCCTGTACGGACCAAATTCTGCCTTCATTGCTCAGGCGTAAGTTTGAGCCACGCTCATTTTTCTTTCATGTCTTTTACAGTCCTTGTCATACTTATGTGGAATCTCAAGTTCTCTTTTATGCTGTTGAACTGTGATGTCAGAGATGACTCTATTTTAGCATTGCAATATATGTAAATTAACTACAAGCTGTGATGTCATTTCAAACTGGGTCAGATTCCCCAGCTTCTAGCCAATTTTGATCCTCCTGGACTGAGCGTCACAGTTTCAACACAGTGTCAGAGTAAGAATTTTGTCAGGGATAGCCCCTTCAACCATGTCGTCACAGCTTGATAGCCAATGGGCTAACAGTAAACTACACGTCACAGTTCAAACATTGATATATTGAGGTTTATTCACGATTGACCATATGGCCAGACACCTTTTTGAGTTGTGTCACAGTTATTGCAATTTTATTGTATTTGACCACTGTTTGAAAACTCTCTTTTATTTTTGACCACTCGCAGTTTGGTGAACAGTCATGCCTGGTTACTTTAAAGATATAACCAAGAGAGAGCGTGAATTACAGTCCAGATTTGTTTGATTGCCAAACCTCAAGGATTAGAACTTGCTTTTATTCAACATTCAGGGACCACATTTCATATCAAGGGAGGGGGGCTTGGGAGTTGTCTTTTTTTTTTAAAATAAATAATTTCTGTTCAGTTTTCGTGTCCTGTCTGGACAACCAATGATCGATCTATAAAAGTTCCATTGGTACCAAGAGTGATACATAACATCTTACTACTGTGTAATGCACCCTGCTGGTCCAATAAAATCAAGTAGTACCGGATGTCAAGGCCTATCAGTCTATCACCCATCCTACCCCAACCCCTCTCAACAGCCCTCCTGGCAGGATACATCCTCATGTCCACATAGTCCAACAGGGTAACCACTGTGATGATGGGGTAACCAACGGCCGTTGAGGGATACAGTCATACAGAGGGTAAAGCTGGGGGTAGTTGAGTTGAACTGAGTTTAGTTGAGTGAGGGGCTAGTTGATGGTATTTGAGGCCAGGTGAGGGAATTTAATTTTAAGGTAAGATGAGGGAATTTGAGGCTACGTGAGGATAAGAGGGGGTTTAGGTTAAGGAATTTGTGGATTGGTGAGTGTGGCGGTGTAGGCCTATCCTACCATGAGGTATCTTAATTGTTTCTAACATACAGGGCATAATATGAGAAAATTTAATTTTAATCATTGCTCGTTTTGCCTCGCATGAACTATGAGTAATTTTTGGCAAGTCCCGGCATTCATGCAGGTTGCTACTGAATGAAAATATATTATGATCAGTGATTATGAAAGGTGAGAATCAGTTCATATGATTTTTTTTTTTTGTGACAAGCTCTGGTTTGGATTTTTTTTTAAAACTCTTTCTGGGCAGTCTTAAAATAAATATTTCTGGTGGGGTCTTTATTAACGGGGTGTTGCTTGATTTACAAGTGAAAATTTTGGGATATGGGATGCCTGAAAAATAAATAATTAATGTCGCTGTTACCACGCAATAAAATATGATTTCCCATTTAGGAAAAATTTCAAAGACCCTCCCCCCCTGAAAATCCAATCAATGCACACCATCCCATTGTAAGAAATGTGTTGTTTGTCATTGGTCTGTGACTGAAACAAAACCGAGCCAGAAGTGGTCAAATACAAAAGAAGAATTGAAGCTGTGAAGTGAACTAGCAGTTGATAACACCTGAAGCTGTGAATCTGTGTCTTGACCATATGGTCAATCGTGAATAAACCTCATTGAGGTTTATTCACGATTGACCATATGGTCAGAAGCACAGATTAACACCTTTAGGTGTTGACAACAGCCTGATCACTCCCCCACATTAATACTTTTCTTTTGTATTTGACCACTTCTGGCTCAGATACTTCACTCACCAGCAAGTGGTCAAAGGCAATCCTACTCTGGGAGAAATAGTTCCCTTTTGGCCAATGTATTAATGCAGAACTATAAGCTCAAAAACACATTGCAAATATATGTGCAATTACAATTAATTCAAAGAGCACATTTATTAAAAAAGAAAAAAGAAATCAGGCCAATTAAAAGGACAATTTACATGCATTTTAAAGTCTGATAACATTGTTTGTATTGGATGTGCAACCAAGCAAAACTCCAGACAATTATATTGTCTTGTAAGTGATACTTTGTGGATCACACCAATTCTGACAGTTTTGTTAGATAATCAAAACAAGATCAATCAAGGCTTCAGTACACTTTATCAATTTATGTGAAAGCCAGCCAGAATAAAATGTAACATTTGAAAGAAGATGAGTGTTTGATATATATGTATAATTGAAAAAAGAAAAGAAAGATAGATAGATAGATAGATAGATAGATAGATAGATAGATATGATAGATATGATAGATATGATAGTTAGCTATAATAAAAAGATAGATGATGTGATAGATATTATAAAAAGAGAAAGTTCGATAGATAGATAGATAAATAGATAGATAGATATATAGATCTGCAGGATCTTGTCAGGTACGACAAAAATGTAATTTTACTTTTAATTTACACGAATGATGCGGGCTATTAATCAAATTGATTATAAATGGACACTGAGGTACTTGTTAAGGGAGAGCATTTAGTGTCGGGGGGGGGGGGGTTGGAGTTATTTTAAAAGAAAGTTTTGCTGTCATAATGGATTCATTTTGGCAAAGTTTGCTAGATTCTGTTAATAAAATTTTGGAGATTCACAGGCTTGACATACATAATTATTGCCTCCGCTACTGCAAAATTACGGTAAAACAAAACTCCAACCCCCCCCCCCCCCCCCGGATGTTAAATGTTCTCCCCTAAACAATAGGTTGACAAAGCACATAGATTATCCAGTGCAATGTGAATCTGATTGTGTTTGGAATCTTACGGGAGAAGATTTCTGGGAGAATAAATTGTGTTTATAAAGTGTGTCGGCTTGATGCAGATACTAGGGAAGTTAGATTTTCAGGAAATGAAAAATGGAAATAGACTTGTTAATCAGATACACAAATTTAGTTAAAAACCGTTTCCCTTCACTGAAAATGCGTTGGACCGTTGAGCCTTCCCAAGATAATCTGTTGAGCATTTTAAAAATCCCCCCCCCCCCCCCCCTCCCGGTCTGGTTTCTCGCTGTCTCCGTGATTCCTTGTTTTAATTTTGCTGGCAGATTTTAAGTGAGTGTGTTATGTCCTGGGTCTCAGGAAATAAATTAAATTTTGAAAAATCCTTTTACAGGGAGGGGATGGCTAAATTCCAATGTCAGTGTCACTTCTCTTCAACAGTTTACATAAAAACAAAGTCCTGAACCTAATCCTTGAGTTTGCAAATCAAATGAAAGTTCACGTGTTGCTTGCACTCTCTCTAGCGGGGCAGATTAGTCATGAATAGGGGAGTAATAGTGCATTTATACATAGAAGCATGAAACTTAGCACACATTTCAAAAAGGTCTGAAAGAAAATATTTAGATAGGGAGCCACTTCAGATTTGACCTAGTTGACCCATGGCAGCCATTTTCCAAAATGGCGGCTAATTTTCTCATTTTCCTGCTTTCTGTGAAGTGCCTATAGTATTAAAATATCGTAACAGTGCTCATTATTCCTTCTACAGATCTAAAGAACATTATCAATTGATTTCTGGATTGAACTGAGGAATTTTAGGGTAGTCGGGGTGCATTTTCTTAGAACTGATGAAGAAAATGTATCATTTTCGCGGTTTCCCATAGTTTAGTGGAATCTCAATCGATTTTAAAACTGACTACATATTTGAATTCCTCGTAAGAAGAGCTTTCAAATGAATGGTCGCATCAATAGTTTCCGTGAATTTTTTGTCAAAATTAAAGAAACAACAAAATCTTCAAAAATCATTTTATTTTCATTTTTTCCAATTTCGCACCAACTTTATGAAACCCATTGATGCGGGTACTCATTTGAAAGCTCTTCTTACAAGGAATTCAAATATGTAATTTATTTTGAGATTAATAGAGAATTGGTGTAACCATCCGTAACCGCGAAATCCAGTGTTCGAATCAATATTTCTAACAAAAAGGATTCCAACAAGCCGAAAAATAGACCAAGGCTACCAAAAAATGTTGTAGTAATGTACTGAATACTTAGAGAAACAATAAAAAACAATATTTACGTTTATTCTATTTGTAAGAACTACACAGAAAGCAGCAAAACGGAAGAATTGACCGCCATTTTGGAAAATGGCTGCCAGTAGCCACCTAAGCTAAATCTGAAGTGGCTCCCTATCCAAATATGTTTGTATAGATGTTTTTTAAGTGTGCTCCAAGTTTCAAGCTTCTATGTATAAATGCACTATTTTTTTACATACCTGCCCCGCTACTCCAGGTTGCAACTGTTATACACTTCTGCCGGACTACTTGTGGTCAAAAACAAAGGAGAGTTTTGAAAGAGTTGTCAAATACAATAGAATTGCAATAACTGTGACACAACTTAAACATAGGCTGCGCAGCAGCAAACCTTCAGCGAATAACACCTTTAGAAGATTACAATAATATCATAAAATTGGTGCGTTTACGAAATGGTCGAGTAGTGGCGTTCCATTATCACTATTTTTCCAATGATTCATAAAGTGTTATACGCATCAAAAAGCACTGCTAAATTAATTGTATAGGTGATTTGTTTAGAAAAATGCATGACTGTATATGCAATAGTGGGGCAGTTTTGGCTCCCATATAAAAAAAATTCTTTTAAATATTTTTCTCAATATTACAAAAACTATAGAATAGCCATCTGTCAGACCATGAAAAGGCACAACTAGACCATACAAGCCATATGTGTACCAAACTTCATCCATGTATATGGAATAGTGACCGGATGTTGAGCGAGAAACAAAAATAATGATTTTTATGTTTTTTTCAATATTTGAAAAGGTGTATAATATTTTCCATCAGACCTTTAAAAGGCACAACTTGACCATATTGACCATATGTGTACCAAAGTTTATCCATGTACATGCAATAGTGAGCGAGTTCTTAGCCCAAAAAACAAAAAAAATATGTTTTTATATCTTTTCTCATTTTTTCAGAAAGTATAGAATATCTGTCAATGAGACCATCAAAAGGCACAACTAGACCATATAGGCAACGTGTGTACCAAATTTCATCCATGCACATGCAATAGTGACCAAGCCTTGGCCCCGAAACGAAAAAATTTTTTTTTTTATATTTTGTTAATTATTTCAAAAAGTATTTAAGATCTATTCATCAGACCATCAAAAGGCACAACTAGACCATACAGGCTAGATGTGTACCAAATTTCATCCCCATACATTCAATAGAGGCCGAGTGCCGGGCCGGAAATGATCTATCCGCCCGCCGCCCGACCGCCCTCCCGCCCACCCGCCCGCCCGGCGGACGGACATCATTTTTACCCAAGTGATTACAATACCTTCTTCGAACTTCGTTCGCTGAAGGTAAAAAGGTGTCTGGCCATATGGTCAATCGTGAATAAAGAGGTATATATTTTTCATTATTTGGCATGTAGACGAATTTGTGAACCTGTAAAAACGAACATATAGACGACCAGGGCATTTGTGTACATGTCAAATATTGCTTTTCACGAATTTGTGTAGGTGTGATTACGAACATTGCAATCAGAAAATTGACCAAAAATCACTCTAAACCTAATTTTAACACTAAACCCTAAAGATATGGCACTTCCACGAATGTTAGTATTGGCAGATACACGAATGAATAATAAAGCACATTCACGAGTGTTAGTAATTACATGTACACGAGCACAGGTGCTCGTTTTTTCATGTCCACAAATTCGTACATGCTCGTTTTTACACCTCCACGAATTCGTGAACATGCCAAATAGTGAAAAATATATACATGGAATAAACCTCATTGAAGGAAGCATTACATTACAAGATTTATCACAGCAATCACCAGTCTAATCCTACCAAATTGCAGCTTTGTGAGCATTCACAGTAGACAACTGTTTATGGTCCCCACAGAATTGCTTGATTAATCTACAAACTTGCTAACTTACAACTTTAAACTTTGATGGAAGTTGGTATAAACAGAAGGCTTTGACAATTTGTTGTAAACACATGGCTTATGTTATGTGTATTTTTTCTGGCAGCCATTGGCTGAGAAGCTGTGATGTCAAACTTGCATGGGTTTTCCCAGACCCAATTTTCACTCTGTAACTGAGTTGAAACTGTGATGCTCAGTTTGGTGGATTCGCAATGGCTAGAAGCTGGGGAATCTGACCCAGTTTAAAATGACATCACAGCTTGAAGTTAATTTAAATATATTGCTATGCTAGAATAGTGTCATCTCTGACATCACAGTTCAACAGCATAGAAAAGAACTTGAAATTCCACATAAGTATGACAAGGACTGTAACATACAGTAACTACTATACAATGAATATGTCCTGACATAATATGTAATCATTCATCAGAAAAGAAGAGAACCCTCTCATGTGGAGGCCCTGCCATAATAAAACCTGATATTAACAATTTGCCAAATTTGGCCAGTATTTGGTTTTTTAATGGAAATAACACCAACGATAAGGCCATAGGGGCCAGGCCCATTGACTTATATTGCGACAGGACCCGAAATGCCACCAGTCCGCCCCTGTCTGTGCTGAAAAGAGTGCAATGTAATGTATGTAATATACCGAATTTTTTTCCCAGGTTCCCAGGGGAGCATTTTGGCAAGTTGTTTGGTTTTGCCATGTCATTTTCTGGCGGGTTGAGTCTTCTTCAGTACCCACTCTTTATTGCCGTCAATGGACCTCTAAAAGGAGACCCACTTGTGGTGAGTGAAAGAGTGTTGCACCTCTAATGGTGTGTATATATTATATAGATAGTGGATGGTGAGGAGACCAATATTGGTCGTCTCAGCATCGACTATTTGTTATGTTCTGCACCAAAATTTTCAGACTTACACATATTTGTAAAATATTGGTTTTTCAAAAGATAGTTCATTGTTTTATATGAAAAATACTGAATTTTTCCCATTGTGTACAATGAGCTTATTTCTAAAATGATAGATTGACATTTAAAGAAGTTAGATTGCCTCCTACCCAGGCCTTCCCTTAAGTAATAGGCAATTAAGTGCGTGGTTCGTAAGAGCATAGAGGCACACCAATATCACTCTCCAAACACCAATAACACTTTTAAGAAACCAAAATAGTTATTTATTGGCATGTCATGTGACTGATCTCCCTCTACATGATCGGCTTTAACATTTTGACGAAGAATATACACAGTTATAGTTTCCTATAGTTAGCATATGATTCCTTCGTAATGTGCTAATTAATTTGTAACAGAATTTTTTATGTCTTTTTTATTCTTAATTCCAGGCTAATCTTTTGACCATGTTCTTGATGTTGATATCCTATGCCCATCCGCTATACATCTGGTACTGGTGTAGGAAGCAAAAATCTTCATCTGCCAAAACTCAGTCCCTAGAAAAATATTAAGGAGTCTTAAGTAAATCTGTCCTGCATAAATTCTTTCAACAGTCTCGCTGAAATTCCCTCAACGGTCCTGCACAAGTTCTCGTCAGTCCCGAAGAAGTTCTCTCAACAGACATTCTCTCAAAAGTCCTGCAGAAATTCTCTGAACAGTCCAGCAGAAATTCTCTCAACAGTCCTGCAGAAATTCCTCCAACTGTCTCTCGGAAATTCTCTAAACAGTCCAGCAGAAATTATCTAAACAGTCTTGCAGAAATTCCCTCAATGGTCCTGCAGAAATTATCTCATAGTGCTGCAGAAATTATCTTGACAGTCATGCAGAAATTATCTCAACAGTCCTGCAGAAATTACTCCAACTGTCCCTCGGAAATTCTCTCAACAGTCCTGCAGAAATTCTCTCAACAGTGCTGTAGAAATTCTCTCAACAGTGCTGCAGAAATTATCTAAACAGTCCTGCAGAAATTCTCTCAATATTAGATAAAGTCCTTAACCACCCGCATTCACTGAGGATAGGAGCTACACCCATAGGAATTCCAACAGTAGCAGATGACAACTGCCTGATGGCTACTTCCGATGTCGGCGCCCAAGTACAGCTCTTCATGGCTCAGCATAATGCTGAAAAGGATAGATACATCTTCAGTTCAACCAAGTCAAAAGTCCTCCATGTGGGAGCAGAAACTGACCAGTCACTGTGGCCAAGTCTCTCATTCAACGGCGAGCCTATTTCCTACTCGGAAGCCGAAACTCATCTAGGCCTCACCAGAACCCCAGACGGAAAATCTACCCAAGCCGTTACGGACCGAATCACATCAGGGAGGAAAACAGCATACCAGCTTATGGGAGCGGGCTTCACTGGAATGAATGGAATCTCCCCCAGTGTCTCCAAGAAGCTTGTGGAAGTCTACGTGAGCCCTGCCCTCATGTACGGCCTGGAGGCCCTGACGATCTCCCAGAAGGATACTGACAGACTCTCCACCTACCATCGAAGCCTCCTTAGAATGCTCCAGTCCCTACCAGAGTCTACTGCGAAACCAGCTATCTACCTACTGATGGGCAGCCTGCCTATTGAAGCCATTCTACATCGCAAAGCCCTAAATCTGTTCCTGACAATTTTACACCGAAGTGAGACACCAGAGAATGAAGTCATCCGAAGGCAGCTTGCTACAAAGGACCTAAATTCGAAGAGTTGGACAGTTTACGTAAGACTAATCCTGCATAAGTACAGTCTACCATCGGCCTACACCCTGGCAGAAAATCCCCCCACAAAAGAGCAATGGAAGAGAACAGTCAAGAAGGCAACAGCGAGATACTGGGAAGAACAACTGAAGGAAGAAGCAAGAAACATGAAGAGCCTGAAACACCTGAATGTCGACATATGCAGTCTGGCGGATGGCCATCCAGTGTGGGAAACAGGAGTGGACGCTATGCAAGTGCCTATGGCAGCAGTTCGAGGATTGCTCCTAACAGGTAGATACCCACTCACAGGCTCAAAGTGCGCAGGAAAACACCAGCTGCAGAGCTGCCCGTACTGCAACGTCAATACACCGGAGAGTGTGGAGCACTTTATGCTGAGCTGCAACCTGTACGATGACATCAGAGCCGGCTATATAAGAACACTGCAAGACCATGTCACAGAGAACCTGGAATCCCTTCACGGACCAGAACTGCTCAGAAGCCTGATTGACCCGTCCCACCTGGCGAGAGATTGGAAGAATGCCGTGGAACTGGAGACAGTTGCCAGGAGATTCTGCTTCAAGATGCACAATAGGAGAGCACAGAAGGATGGGCTGGAGTCAATGTTTGTTTGGGCGCTTAGGAGAAGCAAAAGGCAGTAGGGGATAAAATTAGTGACATTTTAAAATAATAATTCTAATATCAACCTGGATAACAGGGTTCTCCTAGCAGAAGAGGAGGAAAGTACAACGAAGTGAAGTGAAGTGATTCCTGCAGAAATTCTCTCAATAGTCCTGCAGAAATTCTCTCAACAGTCCCCAAGAACTTCCAGCAAGTCCGTGTCATAGCAGAGCTCTCTGTAACATCTCACGATATCATAAATTATGTTTTGGGATTTTAATGTTTCATGTATCCCAATGATTGTCACTTTCACTTAAAATTTCGAAATCAATGTAATAAAGATATTTGTTATCCATATTTTGCCTTAAATGTTTTTCTTGGAAACATCATGGGAATATTTGATAAAAATAGCACAATTTAAAAGGCATGAAACTCAATCAGTTTCTGTCACTGTGTTTCGAAATTGGTGAATCAAAAATGTATGTAAAATCCAACAATGAAGTTGATGATGTGATTTTTTCAGCTTTCGGTCGTCTGTTAGATAGGCTTTCAAACTTCAAATGGCATCATCCCTTTGGTTGTAAGTTGATGGTTATAAGGCTCTTTTTTTGCAAAATCTCAAATTACACTGTTGCTCATAAATATGGAATACTTCAACATTCTCCATTGAAATTGCAACTTTAGCAACTTCTGCTGGAGCACACGATCGATGGTCTGATTCAATGGAAACTACTTCCAATGACCGCTGAAGGGAAGAACATGCTGTAGTTTAAAACGCATGCTGCAATGTTAACCCCAGGAAAAGTTACAGCAGCGTGAAATATGGAAATTCAGGGGGTTTCTTAGGGTGAGGTGCATTAAACCAAATATTAAGAATTCTAGCAAAAAATTTAGTTTTAAAAGCTTTCAAAGGGTGACTAAAGAAGATGTCTTGACCTTTACAATGGACCTTGCTAACATTCAAACTCTGAAATTAACATTTATTTCACACATTTTTTCCAAAAAAGTATTCCATATTTATGAGCAGGAGTGTAGATAAATGGACCAGAGAAGGGCAGGAAATAATCGCAGTTGAATGATTTTTGGTAAAATTATGCTTGTAGACCATAGATTAAATGCCCTCATTTATGTCTCGGCCAAAAAAATTATTTGCAAAAATATGAGCTAAAATCAAGTGTAGATTTTCTTTTGCTGATGAGTGTAGGCCTACTCGAAAATTGCATGCCATATATAATGTAACAAATACACTCTTGATGCAAAAGGTTCTTTGTGGTATATATAAAGAACCCACAGCCAAGAAAAGGTTATACATTTTTTGAGGGTTCAACTGATTTGAAAAGATTCAATACTTGGTGGGAAGGCCTTATGATAGGACCCTATCCTCCCAACTTTAGAGAAACATGAGAAAGGGGCTCCATTGTGGGAGTTCAGTGCAGCTGGATTTTCTAATTGTAGATTTTGTTTGCTGTTGGAACCTTTTTAAAGTTGGGTAATGGACCTTTAGGGTTCAGTATCTATACCAGCTTATAGAACCCTTACAGGTTCCATATAAAACTTTTTTTGAAGAGTGTAGTGTACGGAAACACTTCAACCATTCCCTTTTAGACACAATGAAGTGTGACCATTTAATTTCAGGCGTGAAAAGTCGAAAAGTCCCCAAATATTCATTTTTAATCAATTGAGCAATGCCTTATTAAGAAATACCCTTGGTATTAAATGGTCTCCTCCAATAATAATTCCTTCAAAAGCTTAAATTATGAACCTTACTAATTCATTTTCCTTGTGGAATTCCTTTTAAATCTCAAAATATGCTAATTAAGCCAATGCCGACACAATTTCTTGAGCTGCTTATCTATATAGGCCACTTAGCTTGAGTGTATATTGTAATCTGTAGCAGCATGTCCAAACAGTCCAATATACTTTTATTGATATTTAGCATAAGCAATCAATGCCTAACAACGCCTATTGGCAAAACACAGCCATATGCAAAAATCTATACCAAGTTTGTGGATGATATAGGACTTCGGCTTTCGTTTTGGATTACGAAAAAGGACACATAGGCCTTGTCATACATTTTATTCACTGGAGGATACCAAAAATTATAAATTTTTAATTTCTGGAATTTTCTAGTCTATGAAAAATACAGCATATTTATTCTAACTATAACTGTAATACATCGGTGTCTGGTCCCGGTAGTCCATGCATATTTTATAAGTGTTGCGACTGAAACATTTGGCATTTTGGAATACCTCGATAAAGAAGACACAATATCGTGAAAATTGTTCAATTTTGGCTTTTTTTTGGGTTGGTACATAAAAGGATTTTAAGATGAGTGTCCCACAATGTTCAGCACCAGGTTTCATGATTGCCAGCACAAAGAAAAGGTGGGTTGTTTTTTGTTTTTTTTAATAATACAATGTATATTGTTCTACGTGGGAGTTACGTTGTAATTTTTACTTAAACTCCCATTGTTTTTGTATTGTTCACATGTTGTTCTTTTTAATAAATAAATCAAATCAAATCAAATCTACAATGAACTGTATAGTCCTGTCTCATACTGTTGTGTCAAAAACATTCTTCCAATTACTGAACACTAATCCACACAGTGATTTCTAGATTATGTGAAAATTTCAATATTGGAAGGTTTTGATTTTCATCATACAACATATAAGTTTTACCAGCTACAAAGAGCCTATAACTCGCTCTAAAATTGATCTTAAAATCCGGTGTTGCTTTACCTTGGGGTTAATAATGCATCAAGAATTTTTACTTTAATAAGCTCCTCAAAAATGGTAGTAGTTACACTTGGGTCAGGCCCTCAGACAGCTAGGTGGCAGAGTGGTTAATGTTTCCACCTGCTCCACTGAAGGTCTTTGCCTGCATAGGTTCGACCCCTGTCGGGGAACCCGAAATTTTCAGTGGACCTTCATGAGCAAAATCCAGTTGGACGTGTCATTCAGATGAGACATTAAATTGGAGGCCACTAATATCAGTGTCAGTGCCGGGCAAGTAAAGATCCCTCACATGGATTAAATGTGTAACATGTTGAGGACTCCGGCTCTCTCTCCCATCGCGTCAATCAACCCTCATGAGTGCACAGAACTGGGCTTAGAGGGGTGCACTAGCCATATCTATCTATCTATCATATATCTCAGCATAGATCAGTGGCGTATTTACCGGATTTAGACTCCCCTCCCTCGGGCCAATTACTAGATATGCCCCTGTAAAAGTTGCCGAGAAAAATGAAGATATTCTCTTTATTTGTGGTCAAGAGTGTGTAAAATGAGCTATGAGTTAACCACTGATAGCAAAAAACTTGGCAGAAAGACTCTTTAATATTTGAAAGGTTTAATAATTAAAGAAGATAAAATGTTCTTAAATTTAACACAGTCAACTGTTTGCAATAAGTTGTTTATTAAATACAATACTTAAGTATATTCAAAATGTAGTGAACGGTCAACAATGTGCTCAATACACAAATCAATAATATAATATATATCAACATAAGTATTCACTATCAATTCTATCATTTATAATCATCAAGAATTACATACACAATTAGTAGGCCTAATGATTGACAATTTCAATTGCTACGAATTACTATCACAGAATCAAGTTATACAATTACCCATTCAAGTTATACTACATAAAAATGAAACCTTCAATCAGTAATCATATTAGGGCCGAACAATACATTGCTGTAGCATTATTATATATATATCCGATGACATTGATGATACATATCTGAGTTAGACAACAGGCATTTGCAGTTAAATGTACTATTCACACCAATGCCATTTAAGAGGAGAATTTGTTCTTAGGTCTCTAGGAAAATAATTTTGATGTCTGTCATCATCTAAAGGGGTATCACAGGGTTCAATTTTGTCCCCTATCATTTGCATCTTGAAATTCGGGCAAATATCGCTCGCTCCCCTCTAAAAAAATATGCTCGCAGTACACCTGTGATTATTATTCATAGAATTAGTTTTGTACTAGCTCCTACTTACTATATGGTTGAAAAAATATTGAACCAAAAGTAAACTACCATTTTCATATTAATACCCTTTGTCAACTGAATTGAAGATTCGTAAAGTAAATTGGACCCCCCGGATCGGACCCAGGAGACTCAGACTCATTTATTTTTTGTTTAAAAAAAAACAAAAACAGACCTATATAAAATAATTTTCTACAATAAATACAAGCAATAGGACTCTGCAACAGCAATAAATTGCCACTGATGAGGAGCCCAAATGTTTAAAAAAAGTCGTTCCAAGGCACAGCCGATGAAAATGTTTTACTTATCATTGCTCACCAGTGGTTTAATGTGTGCATGTAGAAGAAAGAAATGAACGATGGATCAGCTCTGTAAAGTTTAACTAATATTGTTGAACATTGTGCGCAGAAATAAATAGTACATATAATGCATGCGCCCTTATTTAAAATTTTTTAATTCTATTTTTCAAAGTAGATTGAACGCCACATCACATTTAACTTATTTAAGTCTATCGGGCAATCAATTATGCCTATTTACAATGTCAAATTCTTGCGTTACCTAAGGTAATTTATTCAAATACTGAATTAACTTTCATCATTGATGGTGGTAGGCCTCGTACCACAACTCTCCCGAGCACTTCAGTGAAGAAATAATGTCCGCCATTGCCCTACCCATAGGTTTCACATGATAAGGTAGATGGTGCTTTTCGCAAATTTCCTTGACAAGTGGTGCCACCTTGTGGTAATTATGTCTTGGCATGGTTGGAAACAGGCTGAAAAAAAGGAACATTGTTATTGAAAAATATAAAGGCCCAGTATAGAGCTAAATATACAGTCTCAGAGGCAAGCTGATGCAGCAGGAATGCGGTGAGTCCATTCCGATATGAGATATATGATGTGTGGTCAACAGTGGCGTCCCTATGGGGGGGCACGGGGGGGCACAGGCCCCCCATATTAGACCTGTGCCCCCCAGGTGCCCCCCCATATGAACTTTCCAACTCTGACTAAAATATAAAATTAGTATAGTTTGTGCCCCCCCAGAGAATCGCGTGCCCCCCCCCCCCCAGGTGCCCCCCATTCGAGACCCCTCAGTTACACCACTGGTGGTCAACCAGGCGACAGGCAACCAGGCGACACCATGCCACTACCAACTAGGCTTCACAAAATTTCAAAACACTTATCACTTCCATACAGGCGACAGTCCCTCCTATCCAGGCGACACAGCACTTCTAACCGGATGACAAACACTTCCATCCAGGCGACAAACACTTTTACTAGGCGGCAAACACTTTTCATAAACTGGGCGACATTTTTCTGCTTGACTCTTGAACGATAATCTTGTTGAGTTACATCACCCAGATCACTTGGAATTACTGTTTTGTCACCTAGTTGGTACTTTTTGTCGCCTGGCTGGTCAAAACGTGTCGCCTGGCTAGTAGCGGTTTGTCGCCTGGATGGTTGTCGCCCAGTTGGTACTGATGTCGCCTGGTTGTCTGTCGCCTAGTTGTTCATGTCACCTGGTTGACTGGCAATCAAGATATATAGCTCGATTTTTAAAGAGCCTCAAGAAGATCTGAGAACTTGTGAGAAGCTAAAGATCAATTATGTGTGGCCATACAGAAAATCTAATATCACAGACCATTATACTTACTGATGTTCAATTTGGAAGTTAAGATGTCCAGTGAACCAATCGTTAAACCAATTTGACTCGACGTTACATGTGGAAAGAGTTTGCGACACAAGCCAGTCATCTCCGGCATCAAAATCAACCTAAAATGTAAAGATATAAAATTTTAAAAAATATGCCAATTATGATATTCACAGATAGATAGATAGATAGATAGATAGATAGATAGATAGATAGATACATTGTATATAGATAGACAGATAGATAGGATTCATACCTTCATGGGAATATGAGATGATTGTGTAACCATTGTGAACCAGAAGGACTCAAAGAACCTGAAATAAAATCACAGATATTAATTCCAAGGTTGCCTATTCCAGTGCAAGTCTACATTGTATACATATTGTATATATACATCTGGTTTTCCTGAAACTACAGCGTATATTAGGAAAGATAGTACTATGCAGTGGAGTATTTATGGGGGGGGCATAGGCTCATGCCGCCCTCCATCTAAAAATGACATGGAAGAGGAAACGACGTGAAGCGTCGCATATTGACCCCCCAACAAAAGTTTGGGAAACATTAAAATTCAGGCAAAAACAATTCGGGCAGATGATTAAACAAAATTAATGATTTCCAAGCAATTTCATTTGAAATGGTATTATTAGATTTGGATCTTGAAATTCAGACAAATGTCGCTCGCCCCTCAAAAATTGCATGAACTGTATGCCTATGCGAGTGGCATTCTGTGTCTCAGTAACCACCTATGTTCCGTTATACGAAAATTACACAATTTTTTTTAAAAAATTTGAGAGAGTCGGCAGAACTTCATTGCAAAAAATAGAAAAATACTTCAGCGACATGCATTCAGCCAGACCTGGAACACTGGTTGTGTGGAGTAGCGCCTATTGGTCAAGACTGCTTGTCCACTGGTTTTGAGGGCGTGGGTTCTAATCTCACCCCGGGAACTCACTTTAGTCCGAGCCCCTGGGACATTAAATGGAGGTGGGTTGTATCCAGTATTCTATGCTGGGGCAACTGAAAGACCCAGGGCATCCCTGAATTAATAGGGCATGTTCCAGACTCAGTCTTCTCATCTCATCATCATACGGTGGTCACCAAAAAAAAAAAGTGCAGCTCCCTCCACAAAGATGGTGGTTGAGCTGCCCCGACTGATCCGTGGTACACCAGCACAACACAAGTCAAGTCAGTCACCTGAACTTTGCGTATGAACTTGTCACACTCATTCTTGCTTAAAAATTGTTAAAACTAGCTCAAATTTCATGCTACCACGACTTAAACAGCGAAGAGAAGTTTTACCTGACGATGAAATAGAGCTTGACGGCTCCCCACCATCCGCCAACAAAAGAACCAAACATGAATGTGTATCTCGTGAAAAATCCTAAAATGGCAAGAGTGTCCTGAAATGAAAAATTAAAAATCAATGACTATGATCAATGCTTGATTGAAATATGGTATTATACCTCCACCATGAAATCAGAGCTCTCATTGGCTAAGAGCAGGGCACATGTCAGTCATTACTTAATATTTAGTAGGTATATTGCCCTCCAACAGTTAAAAACCTTGTGTGCTATCCTAATTTTATTTTGACGGAGTACTTCTTGTTAACTTGTATGTACACTCTTAAAATAATATTGAATAAAGTCAATCATTCAATCAAATAAAAAAGAAAACTCTGATGCCCAGCAATAATGCAGGAAAAATAAAATAAAATAATTTTAATATGAGGGCTACTTTAAACAGCATGGGTGAATGAAAATCTTCTGAGGTATTAGATTAGTGTTTATAGAATAAAATGCTTTCAAAATATGAAAGACCTTCACCAAGAAATTTAAGTAAGATTACCTTCAAGGCCTGAAAAATAAAGAAGATAGTCTCATAAAATAATCAGTATACAAGAAAGTTACATATTACTGACTAAATGAAACAGTTTTCAAACAAGTGCTTGGAGGCGAGGGATTATGTTGGTGAAATGGGCCTTATATGTTTATATGAAAAAAAAAAGAAGAAAACTATGGCAATTTTCAAACACATGCTCTTCGATGTACGTTGAAGTGAACTAAGGAACTCCTCAAAATTAGCAAAAATTAAATGTTTTAACTCTTTGTAAAAAATAATCAACATCTTTTTCTTAATAAATATATTCACATTATATAATTTTTGATTTTCTGCTAGCTTCCTGGTAGGTTATTTAACAGGGGGACACTACCCCTTTAATTATTAAATATTTCAAAATAAACATTTGTTTTACTACTTATGATTTACACTACTGGACTATTCTTGCCAGTGACAAAATAAATAAATTTAATCCTTTGAACAACAAAATTGCCTGTATTTTATAAATATCATGACTTATAAGGTGACATCACTCAATATTTAGTGGTTTAAGTGAAGGTCTGCAGCCTTTTATTTAGTACCCCCCTTGTAACAAGTTAAAATTCACACCCCGTGAAGTTCAACTTGAACCAAGACTGATGCGTATGACTGGTTACCCTACAGTCATGCATGGCCACACAAAAAGGGACCTCCAAATTGTAAGATTTCTTGACCTTTTGTAGTTGGCTATTTTATCATATATAGCATCTACAGCTCAGTGAATTTGGTATACAAAATTTATACACTTGATGGAATAGTAATATATGCTTCTTTATAGCTGTCTACAGATTGGCGGTCCAAGCAGTTTCAAAATTAACTTTTAACTGGGTCGAGTGATGTCACTGGCTTAATATTGTTTTGTTTGTGTCAGTTATGGTTAATCAATTGATTCAGTGATTATCACATCTAGCATATGTGACAATAAACATGAAAAACAAACTAATTAAATGACTTGAGGTTCAATTAATTGAGGTTCAATTAATTGAGGTACTTCTTCAAATAAGAAGATTAGGAGACCAACTGTCAATGACTTGTGGCAAAGCCAGTTTGCAAATTGAAAATAAAGAACATGGCCGAGGGTGAAAAGCCAATGCAAAGAGCTCTTAGGTCATCACTGCACCAAATGGAGACAAGTAGTTGGGTATTAGCAGCACGTAAGGGCCAGTGTGCAGTGCCGTGCCACGTTAAATTATTCTGTTACATTGACGATATTCATATTCATTGTCAATGGTGATAGGTTATGGTAAGTGAATAACGTCATAGTATCTAATTTGATGGTGGTCAACAACAACAAAAAACAACTGTTTTTTTAAAATTTGACTCGTCACAAGCATTCAGCAGAAATGTTTACATTTAAAAATGAAAAATGTTGGTTCTGTATTCAAAGTATTCTTCTTAAACCGCCTTCCAGAAAAAAGGGAAATTTGTATATATATCAGGTTTATTTTTTTAAAAACGTTAAAATTTGATAAATATTCCGTATACTTACAAACATGTCTCGTCTTTTCAATAAGTAATATATCATTTCTGAGTTGACAACAACAGGTAAAAGAAGAGCTGGTCCGACTAAAAGAAAAAGTAGAAAAAATAACTTGTTACAAAAACAGAAAACAACATGCTCGAAATACTGTATTAAACAGAGCGGTTGACATATCATGGATTATGAGGAGGAGGGGTTCTCATTTTGTGGATAAAGCAGAGGAGGGGTTTTAATTTTGGAGATTAAACAGATGATTTTGGGGATTAAGCAGAGGAGAGGTTCTCATTTTGGGGATTAAGAAGAGGAGGGGTTCTCATTTGGGGATTAAGCAGAGGAGGGGTTCTCATTTTCGGGATTAAACAGAGGAGGGATGCTTATTTCGGGTATTGAGCAGAAGACATGTTCTCATTTTGGGGATTAAGAAGAGGAGGGGTTCTTATTTTGGGGATTAAGAAGAGGAGGGGTTCTTATTTTGGGGATTAAGAAGAGGAGGGGTTCTCATTTTTGGAATTAAGCAGAGGAGGGATGCTTATTTCGGGTATTGAGCAGAAGACATGTTCTCATTTTGGGGATTAAGAAGAGGAGGGGTTCTTATTTTGGGGATTAAGAAGAGGAGGGGTTCTTATTTTGGGGATTAAGCAGAGGAGGGGTTCTTATTTTGGGGATTAAGAAGAGGAGGGGTTCTCATTTTGGGGATTAAGCAGAGGAGATGTTTGTATTTTGGGGATTAAGCAGAGGAGAGGTTCTCATTTTGGGGATTAAGCAGAGGAGGGTTCTTATTTTGGGATTAAGAAGAGGAGGGGTTCTCATTTTGGGGATTAAGAAGAGGAGGGGTTCTTATTTTGGGGATTAAGAAGAGGAGGGGTTCTTATTTTGGGGATTAAGAAGAGGAGGGGTTCTCATTTTTGGGATTAAGCAGAGGAGGGATGCTTATTTCGGGTATTGAGCAGAAGACATGTTCTCATTTTGGGGATTAAGAAGAGGAGGGGTTCTTATTTTGGGGATTAAGAAGAGGAGGGGTTCTTATTTTGGGGATTAAGCAGAGGAGGGGTTCTTATTTTGGGCATTAAGAAGAGGAGGGGTTCTCATTTTGGGGATTAAGCAGAGGAGATGTTTGTATTTTGGGGATTAAGCAGAGGAGAGGTTCTCATTTTGGGGATTAAGCAGAGGAGGGGTTCTTATTTTGGGATTAAGAAGAGGAGGGGTTCTTATTTTGGGGATTAAGAAGAGGAGGGGTTCTTATTTGGGGATTAAGAAGAGGAGGGGTTCTCATTTTGGGGATTAAGCAGAGGAGATGTTTGTATTTTGGGGATTAAGAAGAGGAAGGGTTCTCATTTTGGGATTAAGCAGAGGAGGGGTTCTCATTTTGGGGATTAAGAAGAGGAGGGGTTCTCATTTTGGGGATTAAGCAGAGGAGGGGTTCTTATTGTGGGGATTAAACAGAGGAGAGGTTCTTATTTTGGGGATTAAGAAGAGGAGGGGTTCTCATTTTGGGGATTAAGCAGAGGAGGGGTTCTCATTTTTTGGATTAAGCAGAGGAGGGATTCTCATTTTGGGGATTAAGCAGAGGACGGGTTCTCATTTTGGGGATTAAGCAGAGTAGGGGTTCTTATTGTGAGGATAAGACAGAGGAGAGGTTCTCATTTTGGGGATTAAGCAGAGGAGGGGTTCTCATTTTGGGGATTAACAAGAGGAGAGGTTCTTATTTTGGGGATTAAGCAGAGGGGAGGTTCTCATTTTCGGGATTAAGCAGAGGAGGGGTTCCCATTTTGGGGATTAAGCAGAGGAGGGGTTCTTATTGTGAGGATAAGACAGAGGAGAGGTTCTCATTTTGGGGATTAAGCAGAGGAGGGGTTCTCATTTTGGGGATTAACAAGAGGAGAGGTTCTTATTTTGGGGATTAAGCAGAGGGGAGGTTCTCATTTTCGGGATTAAGCAGAGGAGGGGTTCCCATTTTGGGGATTAAGCAGAGGAGGGGTTCTCATTTTGGGTATTAAGCAGAGGAGGGGTTCCCATTTTGGGGATTAAGCAGAGGAGGGATGCTTATTTTGGGCAGATTTCACGAAAAGTGCTCTTAAAAGGTACCTTAAACTTTCCAACCCCTTTGTTATTTCCCTGTTGCTTCCTGAAGCAAGTAAACCTATTACCCATTAAATCTGTGAGGTAATGAATAAATATCAATAAAATATTCCTCAAATATGTAGCTTTTTCCTCTTAAAAAGATATTTTTTTATGCCTCATGAGGACAATTTTGGACGACCAAACTTACTGGTGATCAGACAAGCTTACTTTGGCACTCTGTGGAATCTGCTAAAACCAATTCAGGAAAATGTAATGGTATGTGATTGATAAAAAACATCTTGAAAATTATTTTGGAACCATTTTTAATTGTCTTGGTCATTATAAAACTTGAAAAAAAAAGAAAAAAAAAAAGACTGCTAATGTAACTCGATTCCGTCCCAGGACACTGAGGTTACATTAGCAACTTTTACATGGAAATTTTTCAGTGTTCTCGCTACTTAAGCCAATTTCAAACATGAAATTATAATATTTTATTGAAAACGTATCTTATTTGCCTATATACATCACCAAAAACATAAATGACTGGGTGTGGTACCTGTTTCTTTATTGCTAATGTAACAGCAATTTTGCATCCGTCCATTTCATAGTGTTACATTAGCAAAATGTGTACATAAAAATTACGTTAAAAAACACATGATTAGATCTCAAATTTTTTCTGAACTGAAAGCCAGGTCTCCCAAGAGCAGGCCATGGGTGTTAGCCTGCTGGTGACTTCATTTGTATTGTAGTAGGATCAGCATAAAAAATTCCGTCCTCCATCATTCATCGTTGTTACATTAGCACAAGGCCATATTTTTAGCTACTCTGACCTACCAATCCTACAGAAAAGACTGTTTACCCATGATTTTATTTCATGGATTGACACAATAAAAGATTTAGATTTCAGTTTTTTTTTTGTCCTGCCAGCTATCCTCAGAAGAAGCACCCTGAGAAAATCTAAGCATCTACGAATCGATTATGTCTGGCCTTATCAGTATAGTGCTAATGTAAATTGTGGACAAGTTGTGGTAAGTCATTTTGCAGCTTTTTCGTGAAATCTGCCTTTGGGTATTGAGCAGAAGACCGGTTCTCATTTTTGGGATGAAGCAGAGGAGGGGTTCTCATTTTGGGGATTAAGAAGAGGAGGGGTTCTCATTTTGGGGATTAGAAATTGTCAAAAAAGCAAAATATACATGCAGTACGTGTTTCAAAAAAAGTATAGAAACAAATTCCTAAAATATCTATATTATATTACAGGAAATACTTACACAACCAGAAGTAAATATGTTCATATTGATAAGGCATATTCTTCTTTCCGGCTTTTCCAAAAAGTTTAGGAATTTTGTCGCCGAAAAGGAAAACATCCTTTGGAAAAGTTATATCAGGATCCTTTTGGAAAATGTTCGTTTTAGAATGATGTTGATTGTGTCTGAAGTTCCACCATTGCTTTGAGGCACCCTGAAATAAAACCACTTTTATGGATCACCAGATCTATAATGATGATATAAGTTGGTATTACTACAGAATGATGTTATTTGCAAGTAGATTCAAAATGTTAGGAGAAAGAAAGATAATAAAATAAGTGTTGATAATGTATTGACAAATATAATCTTTTTTTGTGGAGCCTAGGTAATCTTTCTGGATGTAGTTCAGTAGTGTGGCGATTGATACAGAAGTAGTCGATAAAAGGCCATTGTATTTTGTGCTGCAAGCTATAATATTATAAGTAGGCCTATTGTCTTTGCAACACTGACTTTTCACCCCTCTGAGATGGGTTGAATTTATTTTACTTCCTTGTACTATTTAATTGTTATTCCCCAGTCTATGGTTATTCTTAACTACATGCTAGACATTCAGTGACCCATGAAGGACCATTTAAAGGTAATTGGTATATTCTACCATTGCAGTGCACAGCATGTGCCAAGGGAAACCTTGGAAAGGTACCTTGAAAATGCATATATTTTGTCAATGCTTCAGTAATTAATGTTATATTACAGTCTGTCACTTTGATATAGAAAACAGTGGACTGTTGCACTGTGAAAATGGCACTTCATGCGTCATCATGCTCATGATCGATTTGTCATGATCATACCCAATACTTTCAATGTTAATCTGATTTAAGGAGACCTATCCCGCTTGTTGATGACAGCCAAAGGAAAGGATTATACATCTGATTTTCACTCTAAAATTAGTTACGACAAGTCAAATGGCCTTCTCTTGATGGCGATCAATCAAACAGCCTCTATTTTTCCCATGTTGAAAGTATATAAGACGACACTTCATCAGCTATCATGAGTCACAAAGTGCATCTTTCACAGTGAATTGGTCCTCATTTTTTCTAAATCAAAGTGACTGAATGTAATAAGAAAGGTTTCTTTCTATTATTTTCTAATATGCATGGTAATGAGTTGAGGTGCACACTTTGCAGAGGATGAAACATCTGTCCAACATAGGCTGCGCAGACTTGGAATTGAGCTCATGCCAGCATCCCAGCACTTTATCATTGAACAAGGCCCAAGGGCCCAATTTTGATGATTTAGTTGTGAGGCCCACTATGCATTATATTATGAAAATCAAGGCCCAAAAGAGCCAAGAATAGGTTGAAGCAAAGAGGAATTATTATATTCCTCAATGGTTAAAGTAAAACCTTACTTTCCAGTCAGTGCTGCATGTCATTTTATCACTGAAATTGTGTAACTACTAACTTAGTCCAGGTCTAAGCCCCTCTTTACTAAAATGTAGCCTATGTTATGCAATGATAAAATATCCTTTTGCAATACTAACCTTCATGAATCCCATGTAAAATTGCTGAATCGCATGACTTAGTTTTCTGCTTTTTACTACACTCCAGTGCCCATAATCATGCATGGTCCAGCCTAATTGTGCCTGTAAAATAAAAAATATATATAATCTACATTCGAGTTACATACACGTAGACAGACAGACAGAAGACAAAGGCATTTATTCACATAAATGACATAAATTGTATTTAAATTTTACAAATTTACAGAAAATAATACAATAACCATAAAATAGCCATATAGGAAATCCTAGAACATTTAGTAATCCGACATATTTGACGAGTTACAGGAAATTTGATCCGTTATCATAATGTTCTATCAGGCTTTGTCAAGTTTAATCAAGTTATCAGAAGGTATTGCCAAGGTATTGCCAAGTCATAAAAATTTGACAAGAAAATTGATCAAGTTAGAAAGTTTATTCAAGTTTTGAGAAAGTTTTTTCAAGCTATAAAAAGTTTGATCAAGTCTGATAAAGTTATTGGAAGGTTTTGTCAAGCTTTAACAAGTTTGATCAAGTTATGATAAAGTTGTCAAGTCATAGCAAGTTCAATAAAGTTATGATAGAGTTTGATCAAGTTATGAGAAAGTTTTGTCAAGTCAAAACAAGTTTGATCAAGTTACAATAAAGTTTTATCAAGTCATAACAAGTTCGATCAAGTTACGAGACAGTTCTGTCAAGTCGTAACAAGTTTGATCAAGTTATGATAAAGTTTTGTAAAGTCAAAACAAGTTTGATCAAGTTATGATAAAGTTTTGTCAAGTGAAAACAAGTTTGATCAAGTTATGATAAAGTTTTGTAAAGTCAAAACAAGTTTGATCAAGTTATGATAAAGTTTTGTCAAGTCAAAACAAGTTTGATCAAGTTATGATAAAGTTTTGTAAAGTCAAAACAAGTTTGATCAAGTTATGATAAAGTTTTGTCAAGTCAAAACAAGTTTGATCAAGTTATGATAAAGTTTTGTCAAGTCAAAACAAGTTTGATCAAGTTATGATAAAGTTTTGTAAAGTCAAAACAAGTTTGATCAAGTTATGATAAAGTTTTGTCAAGTCATAGCAAGTTTGATCAAGTTACGAGAAAGTTTTGTCAAGTCAAAGCAAGTTTGTTCAAGTTATGATAAAGTTTTGTCAAGTCAAAACAAGTTTGATCAAGTTATGATAAAGTTTTGTAAAGTCAAAACAAGTTTGATCAAGTTATGATAAAGTTTTGTCAAGTCAAAACAAGTTTGATCAAGTTATGATAAAGTTTTGTCAAGTCAAAACAAGTTTGATCAAGTTATGATAAAGTTTTGTAAAGTCAAAACAAGTTTGATCAAGTTATGATAAAGTTTTGTCAAGTCATAGCAAGTTTGATCAAGTTACGAGAAAGTTTTGTCAAGTCAAAGCAAGTTTGTTCAAGTTATGATAAAGTTTTGTCAAGTCATAACACGTTTGATCAAGTTACAAGAAAGTTTTGTGGAGTCATAACAAGTTTGATCAAGTTACAAGAAAGTTTTGTCCAGTCATAGCAAGTTTGATCAAGTTATGATAAAGTTTTGTCAAGTCATAACAAGTTTGATCAAGTTATAAGAAAGTTTTGTCAAGTCATAGCAAGTTTGAAAAAGTTATCATAAGGTGCCATCAGATAATAACAAATTTCATCAGAAAATAAACAAGAAGGTATTCTCATGTCATGAACTTTTCTTTTAATTTCAAGTTTGCAGGCGGTCTCATCAATCTATAAGAAGTTTGATTGTAACATCTTCAGAAAGTCTTGTCAAGTTATAACAAGTTTGATTAAGTTCGCAAAAGTGTTTAGATCAAGTTATGAAGAACTTTTGTGGAGTGAAAGCGAATTGATCAAGCAATCAGATGTATTTTTCAAGTTAAATACATGTATAGAAAATTTTATCCAGTTAGCAGAACGTTCTGTCAAGCTTTAAAAGAAGTTTAAATAATCGAGTTATCAGACGGTTTTGTCAAGTCATTTACAGGTGATTTCATTAGTACGCGATTTTCAGGTTCTAGACCCACTAAATACATGCCATTTTTAGTTAATCTGATTGGTTTAGAAACAACAGAACATCACACATTTTATTTATCAAACGTAGTAAGTGCTGGTTTAGCATTGATTCCTCACAGCCAAGTGTGAATGACAAGAATGGCATGGTAATGAAATCACCTGTAAGTGGTGTTTTTGTATGCTGTTTGAACATTTTTAAAAGCTGAATAATAAACCTTGTAGATTCCTGATCTATACCAGCTTATAGAACCCTTAAAGGATCCATATAAAACCTTTTTAATAAATAAGAGTGTATGTATTTTACTTGTCAATTATATAAATGATTCACTGAGTCCACGTCAAAGACTTGCAATGATGTTACAAGATTTAACAAATATTTAACAAATATTTCCTATTTACCTGAGCAGTTGCGAGGAACAATGTAGCTGCTAAGTAAGACATCCAACCTCCTCCGTAGTTGAGAAATATCAGGTAGCCAATCAGTTCGAAGAAACAAATGTGCAAGAACTGACCAATGTAAAATACGGGACTAGATTCAAACCAGCCGTTCTTTAATGCAGTCTGTCGAACATTCTCTAAATCTATTTGTCTGTCCTCCTGTGAAAACAAATTGAAATACCATTAAAGTTCAATTGATGAGAATAATTTTAGTAAAATATAATTATTATATATATTGAATTTTGGATTTATTTACAATGAGGGAAAAGGTATAAGATCCCAATTAAAAAAATTCGATTCAGCTGGAGAAAAAGTAATGATGTCAATGTCGAAATCTGAATTCATAGTTTGGGCAAACAAGCTTAGATGCCAATATCAAAATCAAAATTCATACTCAGTTTGGACAAAAATACATAAATGCAAATATCAAAATCTGAATTCATACTCAGTTTAGATAAAAATTATTAGATGCGAATATCAAAATTTGAATTCATACTCCGTTTGGGCAAAAAGTAATAGATGCCAATAAAAAAATCTGAATTTATACTTAGTTTGCGCAAAGAACTTAGATGCAAATATCAAAATCTGAATTAATAGTCAGTTTGGGCAAAAGTAATAGATGCCAATATCAAAATCTAAATTCATAGTCAGTTTGGGAAAAAAAGTATTAGATCCTACTATCAAAACTTTTGTCCTGAATTGTAAATGAAGCTAAACGATTTAGCTTCATTTACAATTCAAGAGAAAAGTATTACGTCCCAATATCAAAAAATGTTTAGCTTCATATACAATTTAGGAAAAAAATATTAGATGTCAAAATCAAAATTTGGCCTCCTTTACAGTGGTGAAATAAATACTAGATTCCATATCAAAATTTGAATTGTGGAAGTATTAGATTCCAAAATCGCAATTTTGATTCCTTCACAGCAAGAAAAGATGAATTCTAAAGATCCTGCAATCTAATTTTAGATTTTACAATTGAGGGAAAAGTATTAGATCCCAATATATCAAAATCTGGATTGATTTACAGTTGGGGCAAAAAGTATTAGATCCCGAAATCTAAATCTGGATTGATTTACAGTTGGGGCAAAAAGTATTAGATCCCAAAATCTAAATCTGGATTGATTTACAGTTCTGGATAAAGTATTAGATCCCGAAATCTAAATCTGGATTGATTTACAGATGGGGCAAAAAGTATTAGATCCCGAAATCTAAATCTGGATTGATTTACAGTTCTGGATAAAAGTATTAGATCCCGAAATCTAAATCTCGATTGATTTACAGTTGGGGCAAAAAGTATTAGATCCCGAAATCTAAATCTGGATTGATTTACAGTTCTGGATAAAAGTATTAGATCCCGAAATCTAAATCTGGATTGATTTACAGTTGGGGCAAAAAGTATTAGATCCCGAAATCTAAATCTGGATTGATTTACAGATCTGGATAAAAGTATTAGATCCCGAAATCTAAATCTGGATTGATTTACAGTCGGGGCAAAAAGTATTTGATCCTGAAATCTAAATCTGGATTGATTTACAGTTGGGGCAAAAAGTATCAGATCCCGAAATCTAAATCTGGATTGATTTACAGTTCTGGATAAATGTATTAGATCCCGAAATCTAAATCTGGATTGATTTACAGTTCTGGATAAAAGTATTAGATCCCAAAATCTAAATCTCGATTGAGTTACAGTTTTGGATAAAAGTCTTAGATCCCGAAATCTAAATTGGAATGATTTACAGTTGGGGCAAAAAGTATTAGATCTCAAAATCTAAATCTGGATTGATTTACAGTTCTGGATAAAAGTATTAGATCCCGAAATCTAAATCTGGATTGATTTACAGTTGGGGCAAAAAGTATTAGATCCCGAAATCTAAATCTGGATTGATTTACAGTTCTGGATAAAAGTATTAGATCCCGAAATCTAAATCAGGATTGATTTACAGTTCTGGATAAAAGTATTAGATCCCGAAATCTAAATCTGGATTGATTTACAGTTGGGGCAAAAAGTAATAGATCCCGAAATCTAAATCTGGATTGATTTACAGTTGGGGCAAAAAGTATTAGATCCCGAAATCTAAATCTGGATTGATTTACAGTTCTGGATAAAAGTATTAGATCCCGAAATCTAAATCTGGATTGATTTAGAGTTGGGGCAAAAAGTATTAGATCCCGAAATCTAAATCTGGATTGATTTACAGATCTGGATAAAAGTATTAGATCCCAAAATCTAAATCTGGATTGATTTACAGTTGGGGCAAAAAGTATTTGATCCCAAAATCTAAAACTGGATTGATTTACAGTTGGGGCAAAAAGTATCAGATCCCGAAATCTAAATCTGGATTGATTTACAGTTCTGGATAAATTTATTAGATCCCGAAATCTAAATCTCGATTGATTTACAGTTCTGGATAAAAGTATTAGATCCCAAAATCTAAATCTCGATTGATTTACAGTTCTGGATAAAAGTATTAGATCCCGAAATCTAAATCTGGAATGATTTACAGTTGGGGCAAAATGTATTAGATCCCAAAATCTAAATCTGGATTGATTTACAGTTCTGGATAAAAGTATTAGATCCCGAAATCTAAATCTGGATTGATTTACAGTTGGGGCAAAAAGTATTAGATCCCGAAATCTAAATCTGGATTGATTTACAGTTCTGGATAAAAGTATTAGATCCCGAAATCTAAATCAGGATTGATTTACAGTTGGGGCAAAAAGTATCAGATCCCGAAATCTAAATCTGGATTGATTTACAGTTCTGGATAAATGTATTAGATCCCGAAATCTAAATCTGGATTGATTTACAGTTCTGGATAAAAGTATTAGATCCCAAAATCTAAATCTCGATTGATTTACAGTTGGGGCAAAAAGTATTTGATCCCAAAATCTAAATTGGAATGATTTACAGTTGGGGCAAAAAGTATTAGATCTCAAAATCTAAATCTGGATTGATTTACAGTTCTGGATAAAAGTATTAGATCCCGAAATCTAAATCTGGATTGATTTACAGTTGGGGCAAAAAGTATTAGATCCCGAAATCTAAATCTGGATTGATTTACAGTTCTGGATAAAAGTATTAGATCCTGAAATCTAAATCAGGATTGATTTACAGTTCTGGATAAAAGTATTAGATCCCGAAATCTAAATCTGGATTGATTTACAGTTCTGGATAAAAGTATTAGATCCCGAAATCTAAATCTGGATTGATTTACAGTTGGGGCAAAAAGTATTAGATCCCGAAATCTAAATCTGGATTGATTTACAGTTCTGGATAAAAGTATTAGATCCCGAAATCTAAATCTGGATTGATTTACAGTTGGGGCAAAAAGTATTAGATCCCGAAATCTAAATCTGGATTGATTTACAGATCTGGATAAAAGTATTAGATCTCGAAATCTAAATCTGGATTGATTTACAGTTGGGGCAAAAAGTATTTGATCCTGAAATCTAAAACTGGATTGATTTACAGTTGGGCAAAAAGTATCAGATCCCGAAATCTAAATCTGGATTGATTTACAGTTCTGGATAAATTTATTAGATCCCGAAATCTAAATCTCGATTGATTTACAGTTCTGGATAAAAGTATTAGATCCCAAAATCTAAATCTCGATTGATTTACAGTTCTGGATAAAAGTATTAGATCCCGAAATCTAAATCTGGATTGATTTACAGTTCTGGATAAAAGTATTAGATCCCGAAATCTAAATCTGGATTGATTTACAGTTGGGGCAAAAAGTATTAGATCCCGAAATCTAAATCTGGATTGATTTACAGTTCTGGATAAAAGTATTAGATCCTGAAATCTAAATCAGGATTGATTTACAGTTCTGGATAAAAGTATTAGATCCCGAAATCTATATCTGGATTGATTTACAGTTCTGGATAAAAGTATTAGATCCCGAAATCTAAATCTGGATTGATTTACAGTTGGGGCAAAAAGTATTAGATCCCGAAATCTAAATCTGGATTGATTTACAGTTCTGGATAAAAGTATTAGATCCCGAAATCTAAATCTGGATTGATTTACAGTTGGGGCAAAAAGTATTAGATCCCGAAATCTAAATCTGGATTGATTTACAGATCTGGATAAAAGTATTAGATCTCGAAATCTAAATCTGGATTGATTTACAGTTGGGGCAAAAAGTATTTGATCCTGAAATCTAAAACTGGATTGATTTACAGTTGGGGCAAAAAGTATCAGATCCCGAAATCTAAATCTGGATTGATTTACAGTTCTGGATAAATTTATTAGATCCCGAAATCTAAATCTCGATTGATTTACAGTTCTGGATAAAAGTATTAGATCCCAAAATCTAAATCTCGATTGATTTACAGTTCTGGATAAAAGTATTAGATCCCGAAATCTAAATCTGGAATGATTTACAGTTGGGGCAAAAAGTATTAGATCCCGAAATCTAAATCTGGATTGATTTACAGTTCTGGATAAAAGTATTAGATCCCGAAATCTAAATCTGGATTGATTTACAGTTGGGGCAAAAAGTATTAGATCCCGAATTCCAAATCTGGATTGATTTACAGTTCTGGATAAAAGTATTGGATCCCAAAATCTAAATCAGGATTGATTTACAGTTCTGGATAAAAGTATTAGATCCCGAAATCTAAATCTGGATTGATTTACAGTTCTGGATAAAAGTATTAGATCCCGAAATCTAAATCTGAATTGATTTACAGTTCTGGATAAAAGTATTAGATCCCGAAATCTAAATCTGGAATGATTTACAGTTTTGGCAAAAAGTATTAGATCCCAAAATCTAAATCTGGATTGATTTACAGTTGGGGCAAAAAGTATCAGATCCCGAAATCTAAATCTGGATTGATTTACAGTTCTGGATAAATTTATTAGATCCCGAAATCTAAATCTCGACTGATTTACAGTTCTGGATAAAACTATTAGATCCCAAAATCTAAATCTCGATTGATTTACAGTTCTGGATAAAAGTATTAGATCCCGAAATCTAAATCTGGAATGATTTACAGTTGGTGCAAAAAGTATTAGATCCCGAAATCTAAATCTGGATTGATTTACAGTTCTGGATAAGAGTATTAGATCCCGAAATCTAAATCTGGATTGATTTACAGTTGGGGCAAAAAGTATTAGATCCCGAAATCTAAATCTGGATTGATTTACAGTTCTGGATAAAAGTATTAGATCCCGAAATCTAAATCAGGATTGATTTACAGTTCTGGATAAAAGTATTAGATCCCGAAATCTAAATCTGGATTGATTTACAGTTCTGGATAAAAGTATTAGATCCCGAAATCTAAATCTGAATTGATTCACAGTTCTGGATAAAAGTATTAGTTCCCGAAATCTAAATCTGGAATGATTTACAGTTTTGGCAAAAAGTATTAGATCCCAAAATCTAAATCTCGATTGATTTACAGTTTTGGATAAAAGTCTTAGATCCCGAAATCTAAATTGGAATGATTTACAGTTGGGGCAAAAAGTATTAGATCTCAAAATCTAAATCTGGATTGATTTACAGTTCTGGATAAAAGTATTAGATCCCGAAATCTAAATCTGGATTGATTTACAGTTGGGGCAAAAAGTATTAGATCCCGAAATCTAAATCTGGATTGATTTACAGTTCTGGATAAAAGTATTAGATCCCGAAATCTAAATCAGGATTGATTTACAGTTCTGGATAAAAGTATTAGATCCCGAAATCTAAATCTGGATTGATTTACAGTTCTGGATAAAAGTATTAGATCCCGAAATCTAAATCTGGATTGATTTACAGTTGGGGCAAAAAGTATTAGATCCCGAAATCTAAATCTGGATTGATTTACAGTTCTGGATAAAAGTATTAGATCCCGAAATCTAAATCTGGATTGATTTACAGTTGGGGCAAAAAGTATTAGATCCCGAAATCTAAATCTGGATTGATTTACAGATCTGGATAAAAGTATTAGATCCCGAAATCTAAATCTGGATTGATTTACAGTTGGGGCAAAAAGTATTTGATCCCAAAATCTAAAACTGGATTGATTTACAGTTGGGGCAAAAAGTATCAGATCCCGAAATCTAAATCTGGATTGATTTACAGTTCTGGATAAATTTATTAGATCCCGAAATCTAAATCTCGATTGATTTACAGTTCTGGATAAAAGTATTGGATCCCAAAATCTAAATCTGGATTGATTTACAGTTCTGGATAAAAGTATTAGATCCCGAAATCTAAATCTGGATTGATTTACAGTTGGGGCAAAAAGTATTAGATCCCGAAATCTAAATCTGGATTGATTTACAGTTCTGGATAAAAGTATTAGATCCCGAAATCTAAATCAGGATTGATTTACAGTTGGGGCAAAAAGTATCAGATCCCGAAATCTAAATCTGGATTGATTTACAGTTCTGGATAAATGTATTAGATCCCGAAATCTAAATCTGGATTGATTTACAGTTGGGGCAAAAAGTATTTGATCCTGAAATCTAAAACTGGAATGATTTACAGTTGGGGCAAAAAGTATTAGATCTCAAAATCTAAATCTGGATTGATTTACAGTTCTGGATAAAAGTATTAGATCCCGAAATCTAAATCTGGATTGATTTACAGGTGGGGCAAAAAGTATTAGATCCCGAAATCTAAATCTGGATTGATTTACAGTTCTGGATAAAAGTATTAGATCCTGAAATCTAAATCAGGATTGATTTACAGTTCTGGATAAAAGTATTAGATCCCAAAATCTAAATCTGGATTGATTTACAGTTCTGGATAAAAGTATTAGATCCCGAAATCTAAATCTGGATTGATTTACAGTTGGGGCAAAAAGTATTAGATCCCGAAATCTAAATCTGGATTGATTTACAGTTCTGGATAAAAGTATTAGATCCCGAAATCTAAATCTGGATTGATTTACAGTTGGGGCAAAAAGTATTAGATCCCGAAATCTAAATCTGGATTGATTTACAGATCTGGATAAAAGTATTAGATCCCGAAATCTAAATCTGGATTGATTTACAGTTGGGGCAAAAAGTATTTGATCCTGAAATCTAAAACTGGATTGATTTACAGTTGGGGCAAAAAGTATCAGATCCCGAAATCTAAATCTGGATTGATTTACAGTTCTGGATAAATTTATTAGATCCCGAAATCTAAATCTCGATTGATTTACAGTTCTGGATAAAAGTATAAGATCCCAAAATCTAAATCTCGATTGATTTACAGTTCTGGATAAAAGTATTAGATCCCAAAATCTAAATCTGGAATGATTTACAGTTGGGGCAAAAAGTATTAGATCCCGAAATCTAAATCTGGATTGATTTACAGTTCTGGATAAAAGTATTAGATCCCGAAATCTAAATCTGGATTGATTTACAGTTGGGGCAAAAAGTATTAGATCCCGAAATCTAAATCTGGATTGATTTACAGTTCTGGATAAAAGTATTAGATCCCGAAATCTAAATCAGGATTGATTTACAGTTCTGGATAAAAGTATTAGATCCCGAAATCTAAATCTGAATTGATTTACAGTTCTGGATAAAAGTATTAGATCCCGAAATCTAAATCTGGAATGATTTACAGTTTTGGCAAAAAGTATTAGATCCCGAAATCTAAATCTGGATTGATTTACAGTTCTGGATAAAAGTATTAGATCCCGAAATCTAAATCTGGAATGATTTACAGTTGGGGCAAAAAGTATTAGATCCCAAAATCTAAATCTGGATTGATTTACAGTTGGGGCAAAAAGTATCAGATCCCGAAATCTAAATCTGGATTGATTTACAGTTCTGGATAAATTTATTAGATCCCGAAATCTAAATCTCGACTGATTTACAGTTCTGGATAAAACTATTAGATCCCAAAATCTAAATCTCGATTGATTTACAGTTCTGGATAAAAGTATTAGATCCCGAAATCTAAATCTGGAATGATTTACAGTTCTGGATAAGAGTATTAGATCCCGAAATCTAAATCTGGATTGATTTACAGTTGGGGCAAAAAGTATTAGATCCCGAAATCTAAATCTGGATTGATTTACAGTTCTGGATAAGAGTATTAGATCCCGAAATCTAAATCTGGATTGATTTACAGTTGGGGCAAAAAGTATTAGATCCCGAAATCTAAATCTGGATTGATTTACAGTTCTGGATAAAAGTATTAGATCCCGAAATCTAAATCAGGATTGATTTACAGTTCTGGATAGAAGTATTAGATCCCGAAATCTAAATCTGGATTGATTTACAGTTCTGGATAAAAGTATTAGATCCCGAAATCTAAATCTGAATTGATTCACAGTTCTGGATAAAAGTATTAGTTCCCGAAATCTAAATCTGGAATGATTTACAGTTTTGGCAAAAAGTATTAGATCCCAAAATCTAAATCTGGATTGATTTACAGTTCTGGATAAAAGTATTAGATCCCGAAATCTAAATTGGAATGATTTACAGTTGGGGCAAAAAGTATTAGATCCCAAAATCTAAATCTGGATTGATTTACAGTTGGGGCAAAAAGTATTAGATCCCGAAATCTAAATCTGGATTGATTTACAGTTCTGGATAAAAGTATCAGATCCCGAAATCTAAATCTGGATTGATTTACAGTTCTGGATAAAAGTATTACATCCCGAAATCTAAATCTGGATTGATTTACAGTTCTGGATAAAAGTATTAGATCCCGAAATCTAAATCTGGATTGATTTACAGTTCTGGATAAAAGTATTAGAACCTAAAGCAAAAAGTGAACTTGTGAATTGAATGTGGCCGAAGTGTAACAACTTACCCGGTCAGCATCGTAATCCATAAAATCCTTGACTTGTCCTACATAAATGCTCCTCATGTATTTCCGTGCTAATTCCTGGTCCTTGTGCATTGCCCGCCATACTTCCTGAAAAGATAAAAATATAATTAAAGATGAGATAACACTTGTCAACGATGATTTTGCTACCCTGAGGAGAAATATGCCTATAAACCTAATTCAAGTGTGCTGATTCCAAATTTGAAATCAAATTTCTTCAGAACGTCAGGACTTTGATTTCCGCGTCAATATTTTCAATAGTTGGCAAATAATTTTGCGTGTAAAAGAAATGTGTTCTAAGCATGCAAAATTTCTTCTTGAAATAAAGCATACAGGAGCCATGTGACTACACTCTTAACAAAAAGGTTTTATACGGAACCTTTAAGGGTTCTATAAGCTGGTATAGATAAGAAACGTTAAAAGGTTTTAATTCCACTTTTAAAAAGGTTCCAACAGCAAACAGAAACAACATTTAGATAATCCAACTACACTGAACTCCCACAATGGAACCCCTTTGTCTCAAGTTGGGAGCATAGAGTTCAACCACGGGGCCTTCCCACCAGTATTGAACCATTTCAATTCAATTGAACCCTTAACAAAATTTTTCTGCTGTGGGTTCTTTATATGTACCATCAAGAACTTTTTACATTAAAAGTGAAGATAAAACTGGTCAATGATGATTTTTGCTACCTGAGGAAAAATACCTAGGGGAGACAGGGGTAAGTTGTGCCTTGGGGTAAGTTGTGCCGCCCGCTGTAGGGGTGAAATGAAGAACTCGGCAAAGAAGGCAATGCCACCCATATATATCCACTTGGTAAACATAATTAGGCACCAATAAAAAAACTAAACTACTAAATATAATGGAATGAAAAGCTACACTCATAAATTCAATTTTGTTGCTGAAAACTTGAAGTGCAGAGGACTGACATTCTTGTTTCTCAGTCATTTGGTAATTGGTATAAGATGATGTCCTTCTGGTAGGATGGAGTTAGGAGGTATATCTAGATATTTGTGTTGTTATATTTCGTCTCGCATTGTTTGTTTATTTTTGACAACCAGTTTCAACCAGAAAATCAATTTGGGGTAAGTTGTGCCATTTTGGTTTGGGGTGAGTTGTGCCAATGGTATGACAAGGGAATTAATTATTTATTCATATTTTTTTATCTTCATTTTACGCAAGGCCTAAACATAATGTGAAATAACTTACACTGAAAGGAACATGTGTTAAAGTGTTATACCACCCTCTAAACAATAAATAATTCTAGTTTTTTGAGCATTTAGAATTTTTGCATAAAATCGCTTAAATTTTTTGGGTTTGTTTATTTGTTTCATGTAACATCTCAGCAATAAGATAAAAACATGATACAAACGATCTATCTGAAGAAACGGTTGAAATACAAGGTTTTTTTGGAATAAATTAGGTGGAACAACTTACCCCATCACTTACCCCATCACGCGGCACAACTTACCCCGGTACCGGGTGCAAGTTGTGCCACTTGACCTACTTTTTGCAAATGCCTACCACAACCTTCCCAATGGTCGGACTGCCCTTAAACTTTGGTCGATTCTGGTCAACGTATTATTTTGATGTCTGATTTTCAGATTACATGATTAAGTTATGGTTTTTCGGAAAATCAGCCTGACGCAAAAAATGGCACAACTTTCCCCGGTCTCCCCTATATGAACCTAATTCAACCATGCTGATTCCAAATCTGAAATCCGATTTTCTCCAGAACTTCAGGATTTTGAGTGATGTCCATATCAATATTTGGCAAATAAAGAGCCATATCAGAGCATTGGCGTGTAACAGAAATGCGTTCTGAGCTGATGAAATTAAAATGAAAAAATCAACTTAGCATTTGTATATTTCATTTTTGGAATGTATGGGTCCAATAGAGTACCTATGCAAAATTTTAGAAAAATCTGTATGATCAAACTACCATACTTGAGTCACCTTAATTAATGAAAATATGGCCAATTCTTTTAAACAGACACCAACTACTAAGTGTATGGCCTTGTGTAGGATATTTATCCGTTTCCTAACTTTAGGGTACATTTTTGGAACCAATGTTTTTTTTATTCTATGATGTCCATAGAACAAAACCTGAGTTGGTTCCATTTTTTTCTATGGCTCCTAAGGCGGCCATCTTGAAATCCAAGATGGCCGCCACTGAAACGCTATTCTTGGCAATAGCTAGACAATGGATTGACATAGAGATACAAATGATGGGTCAAAATTGTGTAGTTTGAGCTGGAGAATTTAATGGTACCATGTTTTTTAATCCTAAGTAAAAAGAAAAATAAATTAATTTATATTATTGGTATTTTCTTGCATGTATGAGGAACGTTTCAAAAGTTCTGACCACTCGTTCTGATGGACATATCTATTCGAAGTAGCTGAATGAAATTTTCACAGAATTAATTTCAGGTATTTTACTGAGTACTCTGAACAAATCTAACTTGTTGACAGTGTTTAAATAACTTTTCTGTTGCCATGGAAATATAAGGTCAGGTAACCCAGGAAAACGCAATTTTCAGGCAAAACAAGCTTTCTCGATGTGTAAATAATTGTATAATTTACATAATATGTGCAATTGATTATGACAAAAAAGTTTTTTTTGACAGTCTGACACTATTTAAAAGTGTTCTCCATTACAGTTGGGGGCCACTGTGAATTAGTTTAGCCCCTTAGCTGAAGCAATTACCCGTTCCTCAAAACTGAGCTGTTCCCAAATTGTAGAAAAATCAGTGTACATAACCCACATCATGATGAGTATCATTTCTTTCATTTCTGAACTGGAATATATGTAGTGTAGTGTTAGCAAAAGCCATGGAAGGCCAAAGCTGTCAACAAAGGCAAATGGAGTTGGGTTAGACCAAAGCTGTTAATTAAGGCAGATGAAGTTGGGTTTGGATCCCAAGGTCCTTGAGAATGCTTGGTGGCTGTGAATTGTTTCAGCCAGAGCATGGGGGAAACTCTAGCACTGTGGGGCAACTGACAAAGTGGCATTGGCACTGAAAATGTGGCATTGGCACTTGTGTCAGCTGATCAGTTTGAAATATGGCAAAAAGTTTGGAATGTAATGGAGACTAGAAGCCTATTACTGATGCTTTTTCTTGTATCAAAAGAAGATATTTGTGCTTTCATTATGTAATATGATTATGTTCAATAGGCTACTGATATAACACATTTATAACTGCATTATGCAAAATTAATATCTATGATGTAGTGGTTCAATGGTCCAGGTAGTCTCATAGGAATGATCAGACATGACATCCTTCCTGTTGTACACGGTACTACACACCAGTACCGTAATGGAAATATGAAAATATGACAATATACCAAGTATATTATATATATGAACTAATATATTGCAATGTCTTAGAGAAAGTCCGGTGCCTCACCACAACTCACACGCAAGCTCATGTTTCAACTTGGCCACAATATCTTGAAATTCAATCGTAGGAACTGGACTATGTTAATATGATTGGCCTAAAGTACCTAAAAAGATTATGTACATGTAGCTGTGAATCGACCAGTACATATGAAAATGGTTATGCAAGCAAACACATTTGTCTTTCACAGGCTTATGTGTTTGAGGCAGCAGAAAATTTTGAGGACACCTAAATGCCCATTCACTGCGTGCTTTGTAATGGAAGAATCAGATTCTGACGGAGAAAATGGTGCCAAGACGTCAATGCACAGATGAAGTGTATCTAATCTGTGTGTCAATGTTCTAAAAAAACCTTAAAGTGATGCTGAAACTAATATGTATTCACAAAGAACTTGCAGGAATTGAAGACAGAAGCTGTAATAATCTGCAGCTCGGCTTCACATGTGACAAAACATCTGACTTGACAAGCTAAGGCATCAACAAATGATTTTCTGAATCCAAAACAAGATCTCTTCTCTGCAAGACCAGTGGATATCACCTGTGGGAAAGAATCATCTGACTTGAAGTGAGTCATTTGATGCATCTTCTTTCTTTGCAAACTGGGAGTCAACTTGACTCTGTCAAGTAAGTAATCTGTCCTCAATTATGTAGAAAGTCTACATCTATTTGCAACTGTGAGGGAACAGGCTACAATATTTCATTGGACATTCTGTATTTCATGCCTATACAGCATACACACATGTACTGTACATCTAGCCCAGTCTGTTGAGTTCTGCTCAGCATGGACCTGATAGACAGCTGTCCTAGTGGCCAAAATGCCATTTGATTCCAAAGTTCAACTTAAATTTTGTCAGTCTGCAGTCTCATCACATTCACCTGCCTGTAGTGGACTGGTTTTCAGTTGGGTGATTGCATTTTTCTAGACCTCTAAGGACTGCTCTCTTTTACACAATTGCTGCACCCTTTAAAGTCACTCTCTACCCATCTAGTTGCGTTAAAAAGGAAAAATCCAAATTCAGAACAATTGATGACACCCAGAAGACAAGACCTAGATGAGTTGGAACAATTCTGTTACAAGTTCAAGCACTATACATGTCTATGACAGACTCAGCTGGTTCTGAATGGGGACTAAGATCTCAAAATAAAATGACACATATATATATATCCATATAAAACAGTGACTAAATTCCTGGCCAGTTTCTCTGGAAAAAAATTAGTATGTATGCAAGGTAAATACATGCCAAGACCCTCACACACAGTACAGAATTAGTATGTATGCAAGGTAAATACATGCCAAGACCCTCATACACAGTACAGATGATCTTCTCAAATAACCACTGAATTGCAAGGTCCCATCTGATATGGTTATTCAGCACTTGTGCATGATGAGAGCAGCCAACATCCGAGCAAAGATGCTGAATCAGATTCGTTTCGGCAAAAAGTAGTTTCGGACTTTCGGTACTCCCCAAATGCTGATAGGGAGATAAACATAAGGGATATCCTGGAGGCTGGAGGTGATGAGAATGGCTCCACAGAGATCAAACTTTCTTCTGATACCCAACTGATCAACCTCACACATTCAATCATCCTGTCATCACCAGGGCTTCACCATTATTAAATGATCAACAAAGTGGTACCAGAAAACATTGAGTGAATTATCCTGATCATAGAGCAGTGTGGACTCCACATATATATTGAAGTTTTAATGATCTCCAGTAAGCTGAGCTAGGGCAACCTATGTTGAGAAGGAAACCGTCTCTCACACACCTCTAGGTAGTTGCCGGTTCGTACAGGAGACAATGGGGCTGATAGTTCTCCATTGTGGTATAATTCCAGCTCCTTCAGCTGGTGTATCACAGCAGCATGACAGTAGCGCGACTAATTCTTAACCAATTTTGTGAAATACAGCAAAGTCATCAGCAGCTGATAACAGTTCCCTAATTTCTCTGGAGCCTTTGGTTCTTTTCCTCATTTGTAAAATATAGGTCTGCCAAAATTTATAGAGAAAGTTCAGTGAGATAATATTATTTAACTGGTTTTCAGTAGTGATCATGAGAATGATTTTAAAATGTTGAATGTTCATACATGAGTGTCTGCAAGGCACTCTTTGGTTTTTCTAAACAAATTGTACAAGGGTTTGCCGGTTTCAGTTCTTTCTTCTGCTTCATCAGTCCCATCGAGGACTACAAACCAAACTTATCATAAAGTATATGAAGCATTGTTGCTCTAAAACCATCTGGCCTGGTACAAAGCATAATCAAGCAATAAAAATGATTCTGAACCAACTAATTTGAATAAAGTCTATACCCCAGCATGACAGTAATGACTCGGTACTAGAGTAATGAAGGTTGATGTCATTAAAGCTGAATATTACCATTATTATTAGACAATATTCTGAAAGCCAAACATTATTGACATAGTCAACCAACCTGTGTAAAAACAGCATTATTAAGAAACAACCCTTGAAAGCAACGAAGTTGAACCAAATGAAAATCTTAAAAAAGAAGCAAAACAGTGCAGTCGAACAAAAGACAAAAGGAGCTTTGGAAAAAACTCCACTACAGCTTCTGTTATTGTGTTATCAACATTCATAGACTTAGAATCAATTAATTATCCATAACAACCTGATAACACAATGATTTTACAAGTCTGACAAAACACAGTCATTCAAGTCCGAATAGTTTCGCATCCATGAATCTGTAGCAAGATGTTTAGTGCCGACTTGTTAGAAAAATTACAAATAATATTCACTTTTTTGCTTTTTTCTTCACTAATGAGTGAAATAAATGGTACCTTTGCATTTGTCAGCTCAAACTACACAATTTAGACCCCTCATTTGCATCTCTATGTCAAACAGATCTTGAGTTATGGCCAAAATAGTGTTTCAGTGGCGGCCATTTTGGATTTCAAGATGGCCGCCTTAGGAGCCATAGAAAAAAATGGAACCAACTCAGGTTTTGTTCTGTGGATATCATAGATTAAAAAAAACATTGGTTCCAAAAATGTACCCTAAATTTAGGAAACATTACAAATGGCCCTATACTATACATTATATTTGAGGATAATATAACCAGAAATGATCGATTTGTACTGAGTAGCTGGTTGGTTTATGACTATTTGAAGATAGGAAAAAAGAGTTTAAGATGCTACAGCCAGTGATGAAATCTAATAAATGACCTGCTATAAGCATCCACTTCCCAAAATCAGCCTAATGATTATTCTAATTTAAAAAGTGAGGGAGAGTTATTTTATTTAATTTCCCTGATTCAAACTTTTAAGGCCAGTTTTCACTACAAGCTACATGGGGTTCACTCATCAGACAAGGCTCATATTAATCTAAATTTTGTAAGGGATTTTTTGGTGTGGGTCTAATCAGTGAACGTTATGTAGCTCACTTTTGGGTGATAATGGATCAAATTTTACCATGAGTGATAAGGACAGTTTTCATAGCGCTGGGAATACAGAAAAGTAACACATTTCTTCTTAAAATAAAATGGGCAGGAGCCATGTGACTATAACAATTTTACACTTTATGTACCTTTCAGATATTTTCAATAACATTCAGAAGTTATTTTTTTCCATCTACCTTTTGAAGTATATACATGAGCAATGAAAAATCAGCAATAAATGCTCTATTTCAAATAGAAAAGACACACCCAGTAACTTTACAGGATTGTCTCACTGGTGTGGAACAGTGGCCTGGCATAACTTGTAAGAATTTCACTGATGCATGAATTTATATAAGTTCAAGATCTTGCACTGCTTGTCACAAGTTTACAGTGAAGGAAGTTTTTATTTTAATCAGAAGTTACAGTGGCATTGAGACTATCAAAGAAAAAGTTGACAGAGATGGCAATGAAAAGTTACCATACAAATGAGACTATAAAAAAGGTTCACAGGGATGACAAAATGTATGGCTTTCGTACATAGACTAACAAAAAGAGTTGTTGAAGTAGATTTTAGGGATGCACGGATATCCGGCAAGGTATCCGGTATCCGGCCGGATATTAGAATTTGCAGGATATCTGGTATCCGGCAGAATTAGGGTACATAACCGGATATCTGGGATGCTCAAAAATAAGTGAAAAGCTAAAAATTTAATAAGGAACAAAAGAATGTTACAAAAACAGAGTCAAAAACAAAAATTTTAGTCCTGTTACAGAACATAACGGAAAACATTCATCAGAGGAACCGTACTGCGGCCAGAAAAATATTTTCGGTTCTCCAAAAAAAAAAATTATAATCAACCGCGAATGCTGAAAAACTCCCTTTTTCGCACGTTTACTATCCGGTTCCAACTATCCGGTTAATATCCGGTATCCGGCAGTTGGTGTTGCCGGATTATCCGGTATCCGGCTATTTTCACTATCCGTGCATCACTAGTAGATTTATGTATACATGATGTCCACTCCTGTATTATGACATGCATTTTTTTATATTAAAAGCCGGAAGAAAAAAGGCAGTACTATCTGGGTGACTGCTTTTGCGACAATTTTTTGCTTCCCTGATTTTTTTTTGGTTTATGACTTTTTTTGTGTTGTCCGGGATGGAATAGGTCTTGAATTCATTGGGGGTCCCCATGGGGGACGGTTTGCTCCGTGATAGCATGCTGGGCTGCCAATCACTGGGTCCAGGGTTCGAATCCAGCCTTTGCCAGGTCACCTGGTCCTATGTTGGATGGCAGTTTCAATCATCCGTCACCCCCTTGTTGTGTCCTCTTCCTATCCTAATTAGCATACCAAGTGCACAAATACAGGCATAAAGCACAAATCATAGTTCCATCCATCTCAAATCTATTATCGATTCTCGGTGGGGTTGAGCAAGTTCAAAAATTGCCTTGGTTTAAAAAGATATTTGGTGCAATTCAACTTTTTTGTCCAATTTCACTTTTCATCAAATAAACGTCTCTTCCCTGTCCAAAACAAATAGATAAAATGTCAATATTTGATTTGGCCAAAACACCGGCTTGTGATCAGTTGAATCGTAACACCATACGTATTTTGTTTTTCAGTTGCCGATTCAGCGGCACGTTCTTCGTAGCCTCAGAGACCTTTATAAATAAGCAGGAACAAAAACTCGCTAAAGAACTGTGTACTACATACAATGTACTACATTTTTATCATCAGACCTATGTGACAAATTTCTTTTGGTGCGATATGCACTTATGACAAAAACTAAAATAAAGAAGGCACATAAATGTCTCCTTATTTACGTGTCTTTTAGTGCATGTAGCTCAAGTTTTTAACTGAAAGTAGCAATTCATTGCACTGCCAGTATACCACTGAACTAGTTCATTTTTCTCCAAATTCTCCTAGTGCATAGGGTTTAAACAGTGGCGGACTGGCGCCATTTTGGGCCCTGTGGCAAAATTAGTCAGTGGGCCCCTACGGCCTTACCGTCAGTGTCATTTCAAATGAGGAAAGCAAATTTCTATGGTACATATCATAATTTGGTAAATTGTTATCAGGGTAGGGACCCCCACATGAAAGAATCCTGTCGTATTCAGTTAATTTGGTTGCACAAAAACATAAACCGGATTGCGAAGATTTGATTTTTGGCTTTTTTCCTGAAATTTTTACTTTTTGACATCTTATGTGGGCCCCCCTGAGCGTATGGGCCCGTGGCAGCTGCCACGCTGCCACATAGGCCATTCCGCCCCTGGGTTTAAATACAATGGATGGGTGATTTAGGTTTGAGTCCTGTATTTGTGCACTTGGTAGCTAATTAGGACAGAAGAAGGACACAGTAATCTTATCTTATTTTGTTTAATGCTAAGAGGACACATATTGACCTATGCAAGCATGGTGACCGCCATATGATGGATGAGTGATGGTAAGGCTGTGAGTCTGCTACCCTATTAGTTCAGGGATGTGCAGGGTCTTTCAGTTACTCCAGCATAGTACACTGGATACAACCCCCTCCACTTTTGGTAGGTCCTATGGGATGGACCTTAGTCCGGAGCTATTAATAGTACATAGAGCTCTTTGATGCTGCAGCTTCCCAACAATGGGCTCAAACCAATGCAGACAGAGCACTTTCCAGCAGAGCCTGAAGCCCTAACCGACTGAGCTAGTCCCCCTGACATATATAGCAATGGGGCAAGGTGTCCTGGCTGGAGCTACAGTCTTAACAAAAAGTTTTATATGGAACCTTCAAGGGTTCTATAAGCTGGTATAGATAAGGAACCCTAAAAGGTTCATCACTCAACTTTTAAAAAGGTTTCAACAGCAAAACAAAACAACATTTAGATAATCCAGTTGCACTGAACTCCCACAATGGAACCCCTCTCTCTCAAGTTGGGAGCATAGGGTCCTATCATAGGGCCTTCCAAACAAGTTTTGAACCTTTTCAATTCTATTGAACCCTTAAAAAATTTAGAACCTTTTTTCGGCTGTAGGTTCTTTATATAATTATATCATCAAGCCTTAGGAGTGTAGGAGCTCCAAGCTACACTCTATGACAACTCTGGAGTGGTAATTCCTTGTGCCTAAATTGACAACTCTTCGAGGCAAAATCACTGGAGGGATGTCAAAATTATTGGATTAGTAAGATGTGCCACTCCGGTAATGAAGGCTACCAGATAGTGCTCGAATTGACTATCTTTTTGACACTTGCATCAACGTAGTAATTTTTATTATGGTAGAATAGTCAAAATGGTTTTCCAGGAAGTCACCACCAAATTTTGCACCAATTACCACCCTAAAGTATTACAGTGACAACCAAATGTTGAGAATGTGGAATGATGGAATGGAACCAAAGAGTTTGGTGGCCCAATAAAATACCATTGAGCAGGGCACACTCTTTACACAAAAGGTTCTTGAAGTTATATATAAAGAACCCACAGCTGAATAAAGGTTCTAATTTTTTAAGGGTTCAACTGAATTGAAAAGGTTCAATACTTGTTGCGAAGGCCCTATGATAGGGCCCTGTGCTCCCAACTTGAGAGAAAGGGATTCCATTGTGGGAGTTCAGTGCAGCTATATCTAAATGTTCTTTTTGTTTGCTGTTGGAACCTTTTTAAAGGTTGAATAATGAACCTTTTAGGGTATCTATAATAGGTTACAGAACCTTTAAATGTTACATAAAAAACCTATTTGTTAAGTGTGCAGGTCTCATTTTCCTTGTGTGTATAATTTTAATTTATGAAAGAAAAAACTATTTCATGACATAGTTTCTTTACCATTACAAAATAACACTTTCGGTATGCTCTGTTTAGGATTTATAAGCTAACAAGCGTGACAGATATGGTTCAATGACGGCCAAGGCCGGGGTAATTTTTTGGGTAAGCATGGTCCATGAACGTGCCCGTCTGTTTTGACACAACTTTTAAAGTGACGTAAGTTAAAGTCTTGAACAAGCGAGAAAAAACCCAAATATATATGTAAATTTACAGTCAAAGAACAACAAGTATTATCATTTAGCTGTTTGTGAACATCAATGATGTTAGTATAGGCTCTAAATATACTTTTTATTGAATTGAACTGTACGTCGATGTGTCACTCAGCAACTTATGACCTCGAAGGTAACTCGAATGACTCAGTCAGCGACTAGTTAATATCATTAGAAGTGTCATCTTCTCTACATTCAACATGAGAAACATAGAGGCTGTTTAATTAGTCGTGATCAACAGAAGGCCATTTGATTTGTCATAACTGATTTTAGAGTAAAACTCAGAAGCATAATCTTTTCGTTTGCCTGTCACCATCAAGTAGGATTAGTCAGCTTAAATCAACTTAACATTGAAAGAATTAGGTATGATCATGACAAATCATCAGCATGGTGACACATGAAGTGCCATTTTCACAGAGCAACAGTCCACTCTTTTTGATTATCAAATTTGGAGACTGCAAGTACCAATATGGCCATTATGATGATATTTTCAGGACAAATTTCAAATCTTGTGTAAAATTCCGCTACCAGTCTACTATGGCTATCACATGTGAAGGACATGGTGCTTGCACTGTTACACTGTTGCAACTGTCTCCGTTTTGTTGAAGAATAAAATTTATAGGTACCATACGAATGGGTTCTACCTGCAATTTAACTTGTGACCAGAAATGAGTCCAAAATGAATATTGTCTTTTTAGCTACATGATCATAAAAGACACACATGGAAAATGTACATGTTGTGAGTCACGAAGACTGATGAAGACTGATGATGTGTCATGATCATACTTTAAGCATGGGAAGCATATTTCTAAAAAGGATGTTTGATTAGTCATTATCAAAAATTATGTGTCTCCTTATTACAGTCTGTAAATTTGTTATGCATAAAGGGTGGACTGCAAAAGTTGCACTATGAAAGTGGCACTCCGTGAGTCATCATACTGATGATTTGTGATGATCATATCCAAAACTTTCAATATTAATTTGATTTGACTAATCCTTCTTGTTGGTGAAAGGTAAACGGAAGGTTTATACTGATTCTTACTCTAAATTATGTTATGACAAATCAATTGGCCTTCTCTTGATCATGCCATGCCTATCAAATAGCCTCTATGGTTCCAATGTTAGTGGTATGATGCTGACACATCAACGAGTATCATCATCGGCTATCGTGAGTCAAAAATTGCATTTTTACAGTGAGTCCTCTCTTTTTGCATAACAAATTAAAAGACTGTAAAGCAGGCGCTATTGAAACTAATGTTTGATCATGACACCTCAATGACCTCATCCATGTCATGACCCTCAAAGTCCAATTTTCACAGTCAAACAGTCCTCTTCTTTCTTACAAATAAGGAAAGTGCTGTAACAGGCATTTACACTTCTTTAATATTATATGCTCTACTACAAGAAATGCCTTAAGCGCTAATAACTTTTTCATTTTAAGGAAAATTAAGGTGCTGTATTGACAAATATATATCAGTCCCTCCATGCCATAGGCGGTAAAGACAAAATAGAGATGAAAATAGAATACGAAAATAGAATAGGCATGCACTTTGCATGAAGTCAGTCATGAGAGACTCAAATGAACTAATTGCTTAATTACTTATGAAATATTATGGTCACTGCATTTACAGCTCGTCAATTTGTGAAGGGGAATGAGAGGGCAATTTCATCATGAAAATAGCATTTTGTGATTCATAATGCTAATTATGTGTCATGATCATAATAGTAATTCCATAGTAATTTGATTTAAGGAGACAAACATGGCTTGTTGATGACTGATAAATGCAAAGATTACGCATCAGACTCTCACAATCTCACACTAAGATCAGTTATGACAAATCAAATGGCCTTCTCTTGATCATGACTAATCAAACAGCCTTCTCTAACATTGAAATTATTTGGTACGATCATGACAAATCATCAGTATGATGACTCACAAATCGCCATTTTCACAGTGCAACAGTCCACTCTTTTTGCATAACAAATTTACAGACTATAATTTCAGTGACACCAGCTGGAATAGTTAGCTGATTTTGCTTGAGGTACTCAAACCGAATTAACAAAATGTTGTCTAGATTGTCTATTGTCTATCTCTATCACTACTATTAGACCAGCTGTAACGGGTACATATTGGAATATTTGTAATGGGGTGCACAGCTTGCTATGACAGCCTGAAGGCTCCTTCGTCATGTATGAAGCTTTTTGTGCTTGATTGTTGAAAGTGACAAAGCCTGTTCAACTGAAAGTTCCGGATTCAATTCACAGTCAACGAAAGAACAATTTATTGGTTGTGAAAATGGCGCTCAGCATGTCATCATACTGATGATTTGTCATAATCGTACCAATACTTTCAATGTTCATTTGATTTGAGGACACTAATTTGCGAGTTCACTCGCATTTGTGGGCAAACTGGGTTAAATAAGGGTAGTCAGAAATTTTGGATCGTTTGTGAGAGACAAGGAAGCTCTTTTTAAAGTTTCTTTTTCATGAAATTAATGAAAAATTAGCTAACTTGAGGCGCCTTGCTCACATTTGTGTCTCTTGTGTCTTGTTTAATTACAATTTAAGTTTTTAGTTTCAACCAAATCACGGCAAAACAGGAAATAGAAATATTTTTGTTATTGTTTTACTGCCCTCTGATTAGCCGAAACAGGTTCGATGTCTTCCCGATAGTTTTCGGATACTTCTATTGATTGCCGGTCAACTAGGCGACAGACAACTAGGCTACAACACTACCAACTAGGCGACAACCAACTAGGTGACATACCACTACCAACTAGGCTACACTTTTGGGACAACTAGGTGACAGCAGATAACCCCCAGATACCATCCAGGTGACACATATTTTATTGGAGATACCAACCAGGTGACAGATCACCTTCAATGGTGGTCAATAGGAAATGTTTTGTCACCTAGTTGGATGTGTTTTGTGGACTTATGTCACCTAGTTGGAAGTGCTGTGTAAATTTGTGTCACCTAGTTGTAACTGCTTGTCACCTAGTTTGCACTGGTACGAAATTTCCAAATTTCTTGTCACCTAGTTGGTACTGATGGGTGTCGCCTAGTTGGTTTGTCGCCTAGTTGACCGTACACCCTTCTATTAGGGCTAGAATTAATATTTTAGGCTCTTTTGAAGCCTGGTGCCTTAATCTTTATGATTTCGTTTTTTCATGAAGATATCTCAATTAATTGCTGAGAATTCGTTGAAAATGCATAGGCCTATATATTTGTCCCTTTGCCATGTCAGGCAATTCAGGATAGCAATCAAGACTTCACCAATTAGCCAATTTGCCATTACATTCACACCTTGAGTTAGTATATTTCAATTAACACCTTCTAAGAAGTCCCACATCATTGAAGGCCATTGTAAAAGTGAACTTTCTCATAGCAATCAATGCCATCTTTGAGGGGAGGCAATCCACTTAATTAAAATTTAACATGAACCAGTTATCAGGCAAATATATGGCAGTGAACTTATTTTAAAAGAATAAAAATAACAATGTACATATAGTGGCTTTGATATTATAATGTTAAAGGAGGGCATTCAGGGGGTACCAATATACCCGGGTACAGCAATTATATGGAATTCTTAATTACCTATTCTCTGATTGGACGCCTGGGATAGGGTATTGACCAATCATCTGTCTTTGATTGCTGCTATATTTCTAGTGCAGTAGTCAATATACCATAACTTTGTTAATGATCCGATTTTAATGAAAATTTCAGGATTTATGGTTAGTGGTATATCATACGTTTATCCTAAACATAAACATTATTATCTGCATTATTAAAAGTTTTTGGCTTTTTTAGGAAAGTGGATTGCTGCTAATGAAGGGTAATTAAAGTGTAATTAGGGTTTCTAATTTCAATGCAATTCGGAATTCCTTTGAAGTGGACAGTCCTAATGACCCTCCAGTTGGAAGATTTCATAACCAATCAGGTCACAGCAGCTCATATTCAATTTTTAGCTCAGATTTGTATTAAAATGCTATTTTAATAGTCTTAAAATAGCCTGAGTTGCTCAAAACTGCAGATTTATATTCCTTCGTTACGAAATTTCATGTAGTTGAAAAATGCACTTTTTTCATACAGTATTATTGCTGGTATTGATGATTTTAACTGAGGAAAATGGGAGATGTTGACTGTTTGAGTGCCAGAATCAGAATGAAGGGTACCTCGACTGGCTCCTTTTATAGGTCCATGCCCTCCTTTAAATGAAAGGAATTATTGCAGGGACATTTATCTGAACGGAAAATTATATTAGAAATAACCCCAGGCATCTTGATATTTGTTTACCAACTGGTGTCTCACTTTTGTCTTTGTAACTCACTTTTTAGCTATTTACAAAGAAAAACTCGGAAAATTGTGGAAGGGGTTGACAGCTAAAAATACAAGGCATTTTATAAGATCATTTTCAAGCTTCTATGTGCTTTATTAATGCACTAGATTAGCATTTCAAAATTTTCTTCTGCACACACATCTTGATAGGACAGCCAAATAAGGCAGGCTTCACTCAGCGCATTGCAATAGTGCTATCATATTTTGTTAATTTAAGGGTGATTGAGTAGAGAGACGTTAATGAAATATTGTGCATAAAATGAAAATACCAGTGCATGGTTGGTCCTTGACAAAATGTTATGAATATGTGGATACAGTAACAGTTACTAGCCTATCAACATCAACTGCACAGCACAAGTCAAGTCAGCCAGGGTATACCAGCACAACACAAGTCAAGTCAGCAGAAAAGTTCTTGTATTTTATAACTCAAATTTTAGAAGAACATTATTGCCCTTGCATTGCAGTCTCTTTGTGTTGAGTGCAGGATGTCTGCAGCATTTTTGGAACCGAATTCCAGGATTTTCTAGGCTTTTCTTGCCCCAAATTTTCCCAAAATCAAGGCCAATCTTCCAGAGAATGCAGATTATTTTTTTCTGATAGTAAAAATGTATCTGCGACCTGACTGTCACAAGAAATCGCAAAATATTCAGCTGTGTTTCTTTTTTTTATTAGTATGAAGCAGATTCCAGGCCTTTTGTGGTAAATGCAATTTTTTCAAGGCTTTTCAAGGACTGGCAGACACCCAGGTCACACCCTTTGAGTAGTTACAGTCAGGGAAGTGCAAGTGATTACTTCAAACTGCTTGTGTTACTGTGATGTCATTGCATATTCAATAGGTCAATAATGGATCATTTGGAGCCTTCTACAGTTTTAATCAATCGAGTAACTAAATTATTGCCAATATTGCTTCACAAGACTGTGGCATTTTTGAAGATGCATAAAGAAATATAGTCCTACAGACGACTCCTAAATACATTTTTAAACTTACCATTTTAGATTTATAGGAAATTCACCCTGTACTAGGAGTTCCTACTTTGATATATATCTGAAGATTGAGGGATGCGACAAAGAATTGTTTCAGCAAAGCAAAAACTATTTTGTGGAGAGCTTCCGAACCTGGGTCCCAACAAATGGGAGCCCAAGGCTCTACCAGCCGGGCTAGCCCCCTCCCTTATATTCAAGAATTGTAATTGGGTGATGGCCGCTTGGCCATGATATGAAAAAAACTAGGACCCAGAAATTTGGCTGGGGACCCACTTTTTCAGACCTCACTGAGTCCCCAGGACTCACTTTTTGAGCACCCCAACAGAAACCCTGGTGTTGATGCTGGTCTATTGTTTGGAAAAGGTGTGAAGTTCAAACTTGAATTGGATGACACAGTTGTTTTAATTAGTCAGTCAGTAAATACTTAAACCGATAATATAATAATGTATAGCTATCCCAAACATCCCCCCTCCGACAACAGCTCACATTTATCTATGTCTATCTATTTATCTATCTTTCTATCGTTCGATCTGTCTATCAATCTATCTATCTTGCTAGCTATCTATCCATCTTGCTAGCTGTCTATCTATCTATGTATCTATCTAGCTATCTGACCATTCTAGCTATCTAGCTTACTATCTAGATATCTGATCTATCTATCTATCTATCTATCTATCTTGCTATACATATTGCTATCAAGCAATCCCCAACATCTCCCATGGAGCTTACAACAGAAACACATAATTATTTGTCCATCTAAACAATTAAATCTGTCTTTCTAAAATTATCAGTTACTGGCTCACTGCCATCACAAGATGCGCTCTGGAATTCGCAAGTATGGAGCAAATTAACCAATGTCAAATAAAGTCATGAGAACCAGCCAATCAGAGCACACTAGAATATATAATTTTAAGTTGGCTACTCCCTAGACCTTATCACAAGCATTTGTAAAATTTACCACAGTTTCAGTTTGTCTCAAGTTTATTTTGTCAGCTTTTAAAGCTCTATCTCTTCCTTCTTTAAACACACATAGATAGATAGATAGATATGGTAAGTGCAGCCCTCTAAGCCCAGTTCTGGGCACTCACAAGGGTCGATTGATGAGATGAGAGAGAGAGCGGGAGTCCTCAACATGTTACACATTTACCCCATCTGAGGGATCTTTTACTTGCCCGGCATAGACACTGATACAATAGTCCGCCAATTTAACGTCTCATCCGAATGACATCCAGCTGGGATTTTCCTCATGAAGGTGCACTGAAAATGTTGTCTGAAAGAATTTTTGAACATTGTACAATGTGCGACACTTGATGACAGAGCTGTTGGTCGCGAAAAACAATTTGGGGAAATATCTTGGTGGTTTGCCCGCCCTGAAAAAAATCCTGGATATGCCACTGGTGCTGGTTACCTTTTTGGAAATTTTTGTGGTGTTTTTTACAAATTTATATCATTCAGGGGCAGAAAAATGGGAAATAGTGAAGAAAAATGGGGAAATTGTGCAGAAAAAATTGGGAAATCTGTTAAAACTCTTCGTATAAATCCCCTTTTCTTTCAGTTTCTTTTTTCTGTTAATTTCCCACTTCTTTTTTACCCTTTCCCCAATTTCTGGCCATTTCTCCCATTTTTCTTACCTTTTCCCCATTTTACTTATAATTTCCACATTTTGCTTACCATTTACCCATTTTGCTCATAATTTCTCCATTTTTCTTACCATTTCCCCATTTTCGTTTCTAATTTTGCTAATACATCTGCAGAAATTTCCCCAAAATCTGTTCAGGGGGCAAGTTGTCCCCCCTGCCCTCTCACCCCCCCCCTAATGGCTATGCTACTGATCTCAATACCTTTTAGATCTGGCCTTCCTGCTATTGACATAATTCGTTGTAAGCCGCTTGTACTTTCTTTTTTACTGCACTGCCCCCCCCCCCCCTGGTGATACCACTGCTAAGTTTATTGTCTGTTCTATTTCTCTGATCATGTATGAAAATCTAGGCCCCAAATTCTACACCATTTTCCCCAAGAATCTACAACATACGCATAGTGAACTCGCATGTGTTCCGCTTGCGACACAAATTCTAGTTTACTCTAAAATCAGTTATGACAAATCAAATGACCTTCTCTTGATTGTGACTTATCAAACAGCCTCTATGTTTCCTATGTTGATAGTAGAGAAAATGACAGACACTTCATCGGCAATTATAACTCACAGAGTGCCAAAATCAGTATGAACCAACACTCATATTTTGCATATCAAGTTTACAGGCTGCAAGCAATATTCGCAGCTGGATGTTGTAGGAATGTAGGCCTAACTATAAATTTATGGCCACTTGTATCAGTGTCTAATACAGTTAATTATGTGTCTATAGTGGATATGAAAGTGAAGGAGCCCGCATAAGCTCACATAGGGTTATTGTGTAACATGTTGAGGACTCTCGCTCTCTCTTCAATCTAACCATCATCAGTGGCCAGAACTGGGCTTAGAGGGCTGTATTTAGCACCTATCTATCTATCTATCTATCTATTTATCTACTATCTATCTACTATCTATCTATCTATCTATCTATCTATCTATCTATCTATCTATCTATCTATCTATCTATCTATCTATCTGTCAATAGTATCTGTCTATCTATCTATCTATCTATCTATCTATCTTTCTATCCATTTCCCTCTGTATCTGTCTATTTAGGCAGGCAAAATTTCCCAAACTTGGTGTAATTGTGTAATATGTATTAGTTGAGTGCTCACGCTCTCTCTTTCAACTCATCAGTTAACTTGTGAGTGGCTGGAAAGTTCTGGGCTTAGAGGGCAGCACCATACATATATCTACAAGATTTATGAAAAATGTTGAATAAAGTAAAATTAAATAATTAAGGACTTACGGTGGCATCTTGTCCGGCGAAGTGACCGATGATCTTGGCCCCTCCCGGATGTTTCTTCTGGAATCTTGAGACGTCGTAAATTTTGTTTTCGATGACTATCCACCGGTCGTCCAATTTCGTATGTTCTTCCACTTCATCCCACGTGTATGTCCTATGCTGAGCATTTGCACCTTTTCCCATGGTAAATGTCAATTACTATCAAACCATTCAAATGAGAACTTTTAATTATGAGTCACCTTTTTATGTAAAGAACTTCTATATCCTTTCCATAAGTTGTTATGAAACTTCTTGAAAATATTCCATGAGTTAAGTAACTTTTTACTTAATTTATGGTCCAGTGAGTGCTTCCTCAAATGTATATTGCTAAGGAACTTTTTGCAAATACTTGAAGAGTATCTCACTTAATAATGGTCTGCGGAGTAACCTTTTACAAAATATCTGTGAAAAAAGGGTTGTTACTGTACTGTTATGGTCTGTAGACTTGTATCCTGTTGAACTTGCTTGAAATAAAAATTATCATGAATCTTAAGAGATTTTAGAGGTTTGAATAACCAATAATAATTAACATAAATTCCAAGTTTCTGATGTGTATATTCCTTGATCTGAATGGATCTAAAGTTCTAACAGCTACTCCAATGGTAGTTTCAAGGATCCAGATGTAAAATGAAAGCCTTGCACCTTCTAGTTGCTTTCTGCATGAAAGCTTCATCTGCTATGCATGGGGGCTTTTGCTGGGTCCTCAACTTTTAGCGGTCTCTCATGACTGATTTAAGGCTGGGGTGGATACCACTTCCTTACTTAATTGTAACAAATAGCAAATGTATATATAACACTACATATATAACAAGCACTGGGTAGTTTTACTGTAATTTGAAAATATACTTTCTTGTGGCATACACCTGCAAAAATTCAAAAATAAGTTCTGGTGGGACCTTTTTGCAACACATATAATATTATATATATTCACCAGTGGCATTTGAGTGATCTACAGTGTCGCCTGTAAGTAAGTGAAACGCATGATATTGAGCCATTGCATCAATGCTAAACATCCTCAACCGAACTGCTTGTGGAAGCATGAATTTTCAGCCGATTAGAGGAAAATATAATTATTGGGTCATAAAGGCTGTTCATATGTGAGGCATGTGGGATAACAATGGCAGCCAATTTTCTCTGCCGTAGTCGGAGTTAGGTATGGGTCAAAGTCTTTGATAAGTAAGTGAATTACCCTTCCCTATTATGTAAATAACATTGAGCCTGTGTTTCACTTACTTTGACCCATACCTAACTCTAACTATAGCAAAGAAAATTGGCTGCCATTGTTATCCCACATGCCTCACATACCGGCCTTTATGACCCAATATGTTTTCCTCTCATTGGATGAGAATTCATGCTGCCATAAGCAGTTTTGCAGAGGAAGTTTAGCATTGATGCAATGGCACCATTTCATGCGTTTCACTTACTTACAGGCGGCACTGTAGATTTCCTAAAAAATATATTCACCAGTGGCACTTGAGTGATCTACCTTCTATACTTCATAAATGCAGTACAATGTAAGGGTATCACAGGCCTGTGTCTCAACCAAACTTCTAGGCTTTTGTAAAACTTCACTGCAGTACTTTTTGCAGTGAGTACAATTTAAGGTAGGGTTAATATTGGAACCAGTTTACCAGACTTAAATCATATATGGGTTATACAATGCTATTTTCACAATTACTTAACTACCCTTATACAATATATATGAAGTTTTGCAGCTATATATAGATCAATGTATGAATGCAAAAGTCATGCCAATTGCCAAAGCACAAAGTCAGAACTGCCAACTTTAAAGCTCCCATTACAGCAGAAGAAATGAGCATTGATTGACTTCAGATTGATACATGCATACATAATTCTGCAGCAATTCTAAAATTAAAAAAAAGAATAAAATGTGACTTTTGTTTATTACAGCCTATTTTATAAAACATTAAATCAATGCTATAAAAACTGTTGCACTGTGAAAATGGCACTTCGTGAATCATCATACTGGTGATTTGTCATGATCATACCCAATACTTTCAATGTTCATTTGATTTGGGGAGACTATAATCTTGCTTTTTGGTGAAAGGCAAATGAAAGTGCGATGAATGCATCTTATTTTTACTCTAAAATGAGTTATGACAAATCGAATGGCCTTCTCTTGATCATTTGTGACTAATCAAACAGCATCTATGTTTCCCATGTTGAATGTAGATGAAGATGACGCTTAATCGGCTATCATGACTCACTGTCACTCACAGAATGCCAAAATTTGTATGATATTGGTATGAATCAACACTAATTTTTTGCAGGCTCTAAAACAACAAAAACATGCCAAGTCGCAGTTCCACAGATAAATATCAGGACTTTTATTGCTGAGCTCTGTGGCAAAAATGTAGCGAAAAGCTTGTGGAACTATTTTGTTAATCAGTGCAGAACCTTAAATTTAAGGGCAATAAAGCAGAAGTAAAAGTCTTTAAAAATGTCATCATATTTACAAGCAGGCCAGTGGCAGATTCAAGTTACTTTTGAGAGGAAGGAGGGGTTTACAGATGATTTCATATTTGTGGACCAAAGGACGAAATGTGAATTTTTTTCTAGGATATGGTATCCTATGGGGAAAAGTGATGTCAAAAGTTTTCTGATGTCATTTTTCCCTATAGAATACATGTCCCAGAAAAAAATTCACATTCAGTCCTTATGTCTACAAATAAGAAATCATCTGTAATCCCTTAAAATTAAATTAAGTAAGGATTGTTGGTTGGCCATCAAGGGCCACTAGAGACTTTCTCAGAACCTTATAACAAATTATTATTAATTACCTCCCAACAAAGCATTTATGAACACATATTAATTGCACGTCCAGTTCCTTTCAAAGGCGCTGATAAACACAATCTTTTTCTTTTATTCAATGTCTTGCCAACACTATTTTTTCATCCTTCTTGACATTTTAATGATTTTATAAACATCCGTATAGAGATCAATAAAAGAATCCAACACTGTCACGTGCACAATGTCATGTACAACCAAATGCCCTGAAGGTTTATGTGGGGTGTGTTAAGGAAGTAAAATCACTTTATGCCTCAGTGTCTAACTTGTAAAATTTGTAAAAAGTTTTAATTTCTCTTAGTCATGCACTGCAGTGCAGGCACTAAACTTACAAGCGGTGAGCCTTCCACAATGATACAGCTCAGGGCAGCCATGCATAGAATGTCGCCCATGGTTAGAGACAAGGGGGACACTGCCCAAGGTTCCCATGCCATAGCATTCTCCAGTGTTGGTGACTGCCCTGTGATGATGAGTGATGAGAAGACTGAGAGTCTGGCACATACCCTATTCATTTAGGAACGCCCAGGGTCTAGCAGTTGGCCCAGCACAGAAGTGACGGAATGATCCCAATAGCAGGTGCAGGCATTAAGTTGCAGGAATAAGGTGGCCACATACGCCTACAACTTCCTTCTCTCGCAGATATCACTGAATAGGCCTACCAAATATTATTGTTGTACTTTCGATATTTCATGGGATTTCAATCAAGAGAAAATTGCACCTGATGTCATTCAGATGAGACATAAAAATAGCGATCACTTGTGTAGTTGGTGTCTATCACTGTCTATGCTGAGCTAGTGACAGATTCCTCACACACTCTCAACAAAAGGTTTTATTTTGAACCTTTAAGGGTTCTATAAGCTGGTATAGACAAGCAACCCAAAAAGTTCATTGTTGAACTTTTAAAAAGGTTCCAACAGCAAACAAAAACAACACTTAGATAATCCAGCTGCACTGAACTCCCACAATGGAACCCCTTTTTCCTCTGGTTGGGCGCATAGAGCTCCATCATAGGGCCTTTCCACCAGTATTGAACCTTTTCAATTCAGTTGAACCCTTAACAAAATTTAGAACCTTTTTTTTGGCTGTGGGTTCTTTATATATATACCATCGAGAACCTTTTGCGTTAAGACTGCATGTGAATTGTGTCTCGTAAATGCGCAATGTGTTGATGATTCCTGCTCTATACACCTCATAAATCAACCCTGGTGAGTGGCCAGTACTTGCCGTGGAGGGCTGCACTTGCAAAGTTACATTATCTACGCATCTGATCACCGTATATGTACCTATCCAACCACAATCCGGTCTGCTAAAATTGACTTTAAACATCTTTATTGGGACAGTTGTTAGTTATGTGGACCATAACTCTTATTTTATTCTGATATAAAATTGTTAATTGGAGCAAGAAAAACTCTTAACATTAAATTTTTGCTCTTTTGAACCTTCGGTGCCAGGCACAAAATGGTGGATGGTCATGTGACACAATTCAAAGACCGTGATTGGTGGATCATATTTTAAGTACGACACAGAACATAGTGACATGAATAAGTTTCCATAGCATCAGTTATTATAAAAGACCATCAGGGGCGTATCTAGAAATAGCTTGGGGGGTCATAACAAGTGGCGAATACCCGGTCGCTTGCAGATTTTCCCATCTTCCCCAGGTTAATTTTAAAATTTTGGACGTGGGGGGGTGGGGGGGGGAGGTATGACCCCCTTCCAATATGTGCCACTGGACACCATGAAGAGAATCAAATAGCCCCCATTAAAAGACTAAAAGTCATCAGAGCATGCATCTAGCAGCTAGCTAATATTACTGGAGCATAAATCTAGTGCTTCTTCTTTTTACTATCAGCGAAAAAAGTTCCAAGAAGTTATTGTAATCCTTTAAATTTGGTCAAATGTCCGTCTGCCGGGCGTTCGGGCGTTTGGGCAGTCGGGCGGATAGATCGTTTCAGTACTTAGCCCCTATTGCATGTAAATGGATGAAATTTGGTACACATGTAGCCTGTATGGTCTAGTTGTGCCTTTTGATGGTCTGATTGATGCATATCCCATAATTTTTGAAATATTGGTAAAATGGATTCGCCCAAAGCTATGACAATACCATACACATTGACACGTCTCTGCCCAAAGGCCAAAGCAGTAACAACGACCAAAGCAGACATAAGCCTTTTCCAAAAGTTTTGACTTCACCACATCTTTATCAAACACTGTAGCAGATGTGCCCTGGTTCCAGTGCTGGCCACTGGTGGTGTTGTTGTTGCCACCAGGGGCTCTGCTGCTCCTCCCTCCACCAGCCCAAATCTGGCAGAACAATCCTGGCAGCAGAAGGAACAAGACCTACACAGAGACACTTTGGTACACTGCACATTTGTATTGTATTGTTCTTTGTGTATTAAACTTCTACATTGGTGTTCAGAAGTAACTTCGGAGCCCGGATGTTAATTGCTTGGTCACTGAGTTTGCAGTGAATTGAGCATTTTTGCTGTTGTGCTTGATCACATTATAATTGTGACTTGTGCATTTATATACTTGAGCTGACTTTCAAGTTAGCCTTGAGTATTTATTTTTCTCTGCTGTCAGGTTAGTTGTTCTCAGATTATTATTTAACAGTTCATACATTTTTTAATTCTTACTTTGTGTGGTGACATTACATTAGACACTGTTTGTTTGAATATTTTTCTCACATTTTAGGTGTCTGTATTGTATGCACTTAGTAGGATTGATCAATGTTTCAGTGTAAACTCTAACTTAGAACTGTTTTAAACTGTTAATACAACACATTAGTTTAAATCTATACTTCAATTTTTGGAGAGGAGGGAATAGCGGTCACTTTTGTTGCAGTTGTTGCAAGAAATTGCTTTGCATACTGAGGTAATTGTGACATTATACTATTTCCTAATTCTTCAAATTAGATTGTTATATAAATATTTAATTTCAATTTAATTAATTCTTTAGCAGCGAATTAACTTGATTGCTTGTGGTGCTTTTCTATTTTGGGTGGAGGCACGTGGCACCAACATAGATTTTAAAAGATCTTAGTTTGGATAGCACATGTCCCCCTCAATTCAGTAATTGCACACAACTGTCAGTCATATTTTGCTGATAGGTTATTGTAATTTATAAACTTAATTTAGACTTAGCAGTTAGTTGCATAGGCAGTGTGATCTTGGCTGTTGCTTACCTTTGAGGGCAGTATTTTGCTGCAATTCGAAGGAGTGGCAGTTGAGCTCTTGGCCTTGCAAACTTTTCTTAAATTTAAAATTATTCTTAAACTGTAATCAAATTATTTTGTAGTTATTGCCTAGCCATTGTGAACTGTCTGTTTGGCTCTCACTGAGGACAGTAATACTGATTTTCGGTGAACTTACAGTCAGATTATAGGCAAGTGCAAAATAACTGCAAATTATTATTTAATGTTTGTAAATTCTGTTGAATTCAGAGGGCAGATATCATTTTGCACTTTCTGAACTTGACAGTTTGAATTAGCCAAGGTGTCGTGTGAATATTTACACCTTCATTCATTTCATTCTCACCTTGATCAAGAGGATTTGAACCTGTGACTAACATAGTACAATAGGACATCCTCTAAGGTCATATAGTGCACCCACTCCCAAAAAATTTAATAGGGGAGAGTGGGGTAAGTTGTTTATTTCTAAACTTTAGAGTGTTTTGCTTGTTTTCTACTGTGTTTTCTGGTAGAATTCTGTGGGAATGTGTATGCTTTGGCATACTGCATCTACAGGCATTTAACAAGAGACGCAGACAGAGGGCATTGGCAATTCTCTTTAAATTTTAAGTTACTTAGTTAACAAGGGTTAAGAAATTAGACGACTCAAGAATTCTGCTTCTTTCCAATTGAGGTACCTTTGTTGAATCCTGTGGATTGCATGTTCATACATTGTGGCTACGGGTAATTCTACAGGTATCTATTGTGAAATAATTTGCTAATTCTTGTAAACTTATGAAGTCAAACTTAGTGGTTGAGGTATCCCAAACTTTCTCAAAGTTGTAGGCTATACAATAGGCCACTAAATAATCACACACTTGAGTATTACTTCTTTCAACTCCAGTTTCTTAGAATAAGTCAGTGTAGGCTGGTAACTTATTGGGACCCAGCCTGAGAGAGCTCTTTCAGTGAGGTTAGTGGATGGCTCTTGTTGCTCGTCTTTGACTGAGTGTTACAAGTTCCTCCTTTCCTCATTGTCAGTTCAACTCTTGCGGTCATACCTGATTATATTATTTCTGTGACTGTGTTTCAGTGTGTGGCACTTGACTCTCAGCTTGATAACTTTGTGCTTTGCACCTTGTGGTCTTCTGAGAATTTTAAGTGTGGTACACTCTTGAGATATTTTGTCACCAGTGTTGGAAAGACTTGGTAGTTATTCTGCTGAACAAGGTTTGCACTTGAGTTCCTGATAACTTGATTTGTGTAGTTTAGTAGGGTTTCAGTTGCTGTGGTGTGGAATCACTTGACACCAGTAAAGACTTTCAGGTCGCTTTACTGGGCTGCTCATGATTCCCTTGTTCTTTTGCTGTTGAATAGTTAAAGCTTCAGTCTCAACTGCTACTCAAGTGTTTTTGTCTTTCGCTTTGCTTCTTGATATATGCTTTCGGTGTCCGTAGTGGGTGATAATTTGCGCTTGTCTTTTTAACTTGAGCATATGGTCCCCCTACGTTCACTGACTGCTCTTGTCTGAAGTTTATTCTTCCACGCTCTTATTGTGGTTCCCAGTGTTGCCATTTTTCTTGTGCTTGACTAAAGCAGCTGGCATTAATTGCTGAGTAGCTTGGGACAGGCCAGGGTCTTTGGTGACACAGAGTCATCTCAGATTTGTCTATAGATACTAGCTCATTTTCGAGGTTATCCACAGCAGCTGAGACTTATGAAGTCTGCTGGTGGCATCCCAGAGTGAGTTTGTGCTTGTGATAGTTTTTGAGTTGCTGTCAAATTGGCTTGAGGCAATTTTCCTGTCCCAACAGTTTTGTAGTTGGTTCTGTTGCGTTAGTTCTGATTTTGCTAAGGAGAGTCTCGAGGGTAGTCTGTGTCAAGGATAGTCTGTTATTGTCTGAGACGGCTGAACTGTAGGCTATTTGCTGGCAGTTCGCCAAGTTCGGGCCATCTGAACAACTCAGCTTTACTGGTGTCCCCTGTGCAGCTGACACAATATACCATCTCTGCTATCCCTTCATCATGGAGCCAGGATATCCAAACATGTCTGGTGGGGATGGTCGCTCAGGTCAGAGACCTCCTGTTGTACCTCTCCCGAGTTCCCAGAATTGCACTGTGCGAGCTTCCATTTTGCTCACTCCAAATGTCTCACTAGTTGCGGAGTATGAAGCGGAACTACAACAGCTAGAATCCACACTGATGCAGGAGCAACAAGAAAGGCAACTGGATCTGCTGGAAGAGATGCAACATGATGATATGTTAGGATATAAAGAGAGAGAATGGAGATGGCAGAAGAAATATCATCCGAAAGAGTATGACCAATGTCGAGAAGAGCGGCACAAATGGCAATGCCATTGGCTACGTCTGAAACAATTTTATACAGATCGCTTTGGAAGATGGCAGCTTCATAGAGAGAAACAATATCAACTTCAGATGTTTCTGGTGGAAAAGGTGAGACTTCTGAAATCTGGCTTTGATCAGGTTCACTATAGCTCTCCTCGCAATTCAAGCCAAAGGACCAACTCCCAGAGGTCTCCAATGGACGGGAAGCCGTTTTATAAAGAACCCAGCAGCTACAACAGTATGGGTGGAGAGTGGACTAAGCCTTGCTTCAGAGCAAAAACGTGCTCAGAGGCTCAGGCTGTCCTTTCCGACCACTTGCCTGCCACACCCGAGGTGACTGAAACAGAAATCTCCAGACAAGGGACTGCTCACCGGTCATCCACAGTTGGAGCTCTCCCACCGTCAGTGTGTGAGCCTACGGGAACCAGTATGGCAGCCACTGTGCGCAGTTCTTCCACAGCGAGTCGAGTTGCAATGACGTCGGGCTACACTAGTCCAGGAAAAATGGCAGAAGGTGCTGGCTCTAAGGCCGTTGTTTATTCAGTGGCTAAGACCCATCTTTCTGCCCCTGGGGATCCTTTATCCTCAGAACAGCAAGCCTCGTCACAGTCAGCTCCTGCTGCTCCTGGTGGTCATAAAGTGGGAATGAGACTGCAGCCTGGTGTCTTCAGCAGTGGAGAGAATCAGCCAGAAACAAGCTGTCTTGACTATAGTACTTCGAAACAGTCTGACCATGTTTCCATGAGTTTGTCTTCTGCCACTTCTTCAAATACCTCATCTTATCAAACTCGGCAGAAGACAATGGACATGTCGTTGGTAAGAAGAGTCAGTGAGGCCAGTGTGTTTACACAACCAAATACCAGAGCTACTGCTCCAGTGACTGATTGTAATGTCACGGAGTCTTTAAGTGAACCAAGACCAACTGACATATTTGACTGGCCTATGGTGAGACCCTCCTCCAAGTCATCTAGCTACTATGAAGATGCTGAAGACAGTGATGATCGGGTGCAGGCAACTGCAGGTTGGTCGGCAGATGATCCCATTGAAATTGACAGACCGCAAGCATGTCTCATGGGTGACAGTGCAGATTGGCTAGGAAGTAATTCCTGGTTAGTTGGCAATAAGTCACCCGAGACCAAGCAAGATGTTGCCTGTGATCGACAGTCTTTAGGGTACCATGATGTACCGAGTTTCAATTTGGAAGCAGCCGCTTTCAGTGACCCTGGTCTTTACCTGGGTGGGACTGATAGATGGCTGCCACAAAGTACCACTACACTTGCTGCATCTCCCTGCTTCAAGATTGTATCGATTGCCTCAAACTCTGTTGATCTCCAAACAATATCAACTAAATGCCAAATTTTGAAGAGGGAGGGGGATTGGGAGATGCACTTACTCAACTTGACTGCCGACACTGAAAGGCCATTCCAACATCTGCCTGACATAAATTCTTCACATCATGTCCATATGTTAATCGAGGATCCGCTGTCAGCCAATTCTTCTACTGAATATCTTGCAAGGGGAATATCAGAAAGTGAGTGTCACCTACGAAGAGATAGTGGCTTCGTGGAGCTCCCGGAAACTCCAGGAGATAATTCAGAGTTGCTCTCTCCAAGTTTGTCATCTTGCATTGCGGGACAAGTGCCTGGTGTAGCCTCTGTTGGTTTGAGGCAGGTATCCTATGGCACATTCTACATGAGGAAAAATGAAATGGAATATCCACCTCAGGAAGACAGATGGCAACTACCAGAACTCCATCATCCAGGACAGAACACTTCAACCAGTACTCCTGTGTCAGATTTGGCTGTGCAAAACTTGCATGGCCCGGAAAAGACACTGCATCTGAAGCCTTCATTCAAAGACCATGAACAGGAAACGGTGGCAAGTGAGCCTTTAAAGTGTCAGCGACGGGTATGGTTCAAGCTGAAAGGGCAACTGAATCAGTTGTCGAGTCTACCAACCAGGTTCTCTGATCTTGTGGGGTCCATGCATCAACATGCCTCCAAGATCCACAACAGCAGCCGTAACTTTGGGTGGATGATAAAGAAGAAATTGGCTGCCATGTGGAAAACTCTGCAAAATACATCAGAACCTGATTGTATTGAGATGCAACTCCTCTCACAGTGTCCTTCTACAAAACCATTCCAGCCAGTGAGAAAGAGTGATGATATCTTGCCCTCTGATTTGTTGAAGGCCAGTGACACCATGGGATGTGCAGAACAGGTGCCTTACATTTGCGTTGAGAATTCCAATTTGGTGCTATCTTTAGCTTCTGCTGGTCAGAGGCAGGTATTCTCAAATGGCAATGTGACAGGTACCTTCCGCAGGAGTAATGAATGGCCCAAGAAGACACAACTGGAAACACAATGGAACCATCCAGTCTCACCCGAAATTCAAGACGTCCTTGGAGTGAAGGCCGCAATTACGGACTTGTGGGGACTACAGAAGCTGCTGGAGTCTGAGCTACCACTTCCTGATGGCAGACATGGTGAATCAACAACTCCCTGCCAACAGACCATCAACCATGAGAGGACATCGGCTGATTCTAATGCTTCTGAAGTTCCTGTTGGAAACGTTGGCTTAAATCAAGCTGATGAGTGTCTTAACATGCAGCATCGCCTCAGGAGCAACCACCCAAAAGGCAGAGGACAAAGGTAGTTGGTCGCACCTTTGTCCATGGCTGCCACGTTGACCGTCCTCCTCCTCATAGTTTCACCACACAGTGAGAGTCTCTGTCTGGCCCTCTGTCAGTGTGCTATAGGCATGGCATTCATATTATTAGAATGCATTATGTATGAGCATGCGACAGAGGCAGCCAGTCCGATGGGAATTTAACAGAGCTTGTCTCATCGTGGTTCCCTCCAGGAACCGCTTCATGCATTGGTTATTGTTTCATCCGGGAAGCATGGCAGAAGTCATCACGCTATGGGGAAGGCTGCAGTTCCAATGTCAGAGACCATGATTTTGTTGCGACATCTGGTGGAGCAGCGGATCTTGCGATACGGAAATCTCCTTCATGTTTTTTTGGGTGATATAACATCAGGGCTTCAGTCAAGCCAGCTTTCTCGGCCATCATCCATCATCTATATATATATTATATCACCTACATTCATCATTGGATTGTATATACCTTGGAGGGATAACAACATTGCACCCTGGGATTCGCACACACGGAACTATGCAACAGCACGATGCACCGAGGGGGATCATCACACTCATGCCCTGTATATACATGCACCTTGGACGTCATCTGTGATCGGAAGAAACTGGAACAAGGATGAATTCAACTTTGGAGAGATGCAGCAAGCTCCCAGACAAAAAGGGGGAGAGTGTAGCAGATGTGCCCTGGTTCCAGTGCTGGCCACTGGTGGTGTTGTTGTTGCCACCAGGGGCTCTGCTGCTCCTCCCTCCACCAGCCCAAATCTGGCAGAACAATCCTGGCAGCAGAAGGAACAAGACCTACACAGAGACACTTTGGTACACTGCACATTTGTATTGTATTGTTCTTTGTGTATTAAACTTCTACAACACTAAATACCTACCAAAACTAAGCCCTGCGCACCTTTTAGACGCGAGAAAGACAAATGAAGATTGTTATCGGGCCAATTGGATGTTTTGAAGCCCAAATCCATCAATACAAGGTGCCCAGACACACAACACTGATTTGACTTACATAAGAAAGGATAAGAACGGAAAATGATGCCAATGAACCGTTTATTGGTCAGAATCACTCTTCTCAGGTAGAGTTCAACACCAGGTTACTCAAGGAACTGCTTAGGAGCCCCTAGGGGATGTAGATAGAACTAGACTATGATTAAACATGGAGGATTAACACTAAACATGTACTCTTAATCATGACTGTTAAAAATGGAAAGCAAAGGCTTCGAAAAACCCATTTAGACAGATAAAATTTTTCTCCTTACAGTGAATCTGCCCCGAACCAAGGAGGAAAGAGTCGGGTTGTTCCCCCACCGCCACCTGCTCCTAAGAATATTCCGGGAAATCCGGGAAAATTGTATTCCGGAAGCGGAAAAGATCCTGTCGCTCAAGACCAGCTCTGGAAAGATTATGTCAGTGGTGAAACCCGCAGGGCTGGAGAATGGTATGTAAAAAATTCTAAAAGAAATACTAAATTCTAATTTGATATTATCCTAAGAATAATACACTCATGGGCAAACAAAATGGACCACCCTAGAATTCGACTTCATTTTGTTAGGCTTTGATTTTTACAGGATATACACATCGAAAAAGCTTCATTTTCTGTCAGTTAATCAACAGAAGCATTGTCTTAGTATTAAATTGCTTTTCCTCTTGACTTTTTAAGCAGAACAGTTTTTTAGCTGCACTTCTTGACGACTTTGTCCACTGCAAAACGTGCATATTTTCCCATTCTGTTACACTGCCTTCCAAAGCTCCTCAGTGTTACTAGGTTTGCACTCTCTTACATTAACATCAGTATGAGCCCCCAAGTTCTGAAATTAGTTGAAATCTGGACTTTGTCAAAAATGGTGGTGGAGGAATAATGGTGTGGCGAGGCTTTTCAAGAACTCTTCTGAGGTATCAAAAATCAACTAAGCTTCTAAGTATGCAAAAAGAAAGTATTCGGGCCTTCTGCCGGTCATTTAGAAGCTTTTTCTTGCAGAAAATTTACAAAATATGCTGTTCCAGGATAACAAGCTAATGCCCCGGCAGCGAAGGTGACCATTAGTATTTGCTGTGCAACAATATATCGACTATGTTCTGGCTGGGACACAATATAGATATCAATCAATTTGTGAACTTTTTGGTGTCATATTGATGTTGATCTAAGATGACACAAATTTGGTTACACAAATGTGCTTTGAAAATCATTGAAACAGCAATGGAAAAATGTGCATGTTTTGCAGTGCACAAAGTTGGCAAGAAGTGCAGCCAAAAAACTGTTCTGCTTAAAAAGTCAAGAGGAAAAGCAATTTAATGCAAAAACAATGCTTCTGTTGATTAACTGACCAGAAATGAAGCTTTTTTGATGTGTATATCCTGTCAAAATCAAATTCTAACGAAATGAAGTCGAATTCTAGGTTGGTCCCAAAAGTAATACACAGTTCTAATTTAGTACCATCCCAAAAGGAATACATAGCTTTGATTTAGTACCATCCCAAAAGTAATACACAGTTCTAATTTAGTACCATCCCAAAAGTAATACACAGTTCTAATTTAGTGTCATCCAAGAAATACACAGATATAATTTCAGTTTCAACCTAAAAGTTGGGTATAAAATTCTTATTTAGTATCATCTTGAAAAAACTACACAGTTCCAATTTAGTGTCGTACTAAAACCAATACAGTTTGTATGTGGTACCAACCGTAAAAAGGCCATTCTAATTTGGTACCGTCCTAAAACAAATGTACAGTTCTTATTTAGTACTCTCCTAATATATAAGAAAAATACTTGTTCTTATTTCGAACCAAGCTAAAGGAAATAAACTTTCTTCTGATTCAGCTAATTTATTACAATCTTCAAAGAAATACACAGGCCCAATAAAAAGAAATACACAGTTCTAATTTAGTACCACCCAAAAAAAATAACAAGGAATTGTACACTTGCTCTATGCTACATGCATGTCAGTTGTGACATCAATACACACATAAGTCGAAGACATATTCATTATTTCGACTGTGAGATCTCTTCTATATAAATTGGCATTGACAAAATAAAACTTAAATTTATAACTTATAATTGTCTTTTTCCAGGCAGGAAAACTGGGGATTTATGGCAGAGTATGATGAAAAGGTCAGTAGAAAATGTAATATTTTTGGATTAAATATTAAGACCTACATTAATGAGGCTGCAAAGCTATTCTAAAGGTCCCCTTGTGGGACATTACATCATAGACTACCATGGTAAGACTGAATAAAATATCTTTAAACCATTCTGTCCAAGGTATGAGAATTGATATTACAAGAAAACAGTTGATTCCTTGATAGTTTTAAAAACACTATATTATGACTAATTGCTTTTCAACATTTTCAACTTTGCAATTGATTTAATAAGATAATATTCTTGAGAAGCTACTATTCTCATGATTCAAAACTTTTTTTAAGGGGGAGAAGAAAACGAAGCAAGCGCTACCCGAAAATCTGGATTCATTTTCCGGAAACGTTCCGACGACACAGACAGGAACCTACGGATCGCGCTTGGATACGGATCTTGGAACGGCCATGCAGAAGTTGGAATTCACATTCTATTCCGGGCACCGAAAGAAGAAAATGGGCGGCGACCTGCTGTGCTCATAAAAGATAATAAAAGATGAACTTGTGGTTTTGAAAAGCTCTACATCAGTGGTAAATGAAAATTTAAAAAAAATAAATTGTCCACAGATGTTACTTAAATCCAGAAGACTGATTGATGATAACTGCTGTTAGCCAACGTATTTTTTGTAAAACTGAAATATTTATAAATGTTGATTTTATTACAACCAATGATATGCTGATTGCAGTGATCGTATGAGATACTATTGGTCTATTTTTTTATGGAAACACTGTCAAACACATCTTTTATTGACTTTTTGTACATAACTTTTTTTACAGATTTATCCAGCCCCTCAAATTGAATATTGAGGAGAGAGGACCCCTCTGGTTTTAATATCATGAGAACCATGTACATATTACATTTATGAGGTTTACTTAAGGCCGGACCTAATAAATCTTTAGCTTCTAGGATCTATTCAGGAATTTTTTCAAAGGTTGGTAGGACAAAGAAAGCTGAAATCTCAACTTTTTTACAATGTCAATTTAATAAAAATTGTGGGCAGGTCTAAATTTACTCTTTTAGTTGCCTGGGCAGAAAATCTGTTGCGTACGTGGGTTGATCTCAGAAGCGTTAAATTAATTATGCCTGGCCTTACGGTCCCTGCATTTGTTTTTGAGAATGACATGGTCCTTGTGTTTCCCAAATAACATTTACATAATACAAGAAATATGATATTGGAGGCCATCAAACCCACAAATAGACCCTGGAGTCAGTCAAATTAGTTGAAAAAGTCAGTCGAATTTCATTTTCAACTAGTCAGTCACATTTGGATCAACTAGTCACTGGTGTGTTTTGCCAAAGTCAGTTGGAATTTTTCAACTAAATCTTGACTGAGAAAGCATATCCAAGGATGAAAACCACTTTGATTTAATTATTTCGAAAGTGAATTTATAAGAGTTTGATCTGTTGTCTTTAATGATTCTTTTAAAACAAATTTTTAGATAATTGTAATTATGAAAATGAGAATCAAATTGTTCGTGAATCTTGCCTTTCAGGCTTTTTTTTAAAGTAATTTTTGAAAAGTCGGATTTATATTAGTCAGTTTTAATTTATTCAACCAGTTGGAGTTGAATTCTTCCAACTAGTCGAATTAATCAGTTGAATTGATATGATTTTCGACTGACTTATGGGTCTACCCACAAAGAGTTATGTGAGGGCTCACCAAATTAAAATGGATGAAAATGAGATGAATGAGATGAGGGACGAGATCTTCAAATAAACTTCAAAGGCATGCTCTCCATTCTCAAATTATACAAAGAGAAAAATTCCTTTTTTGATGAAAGTCACAGGGTACTGGAAGGAAAACCTCCAAACCGCGTTTCACATCTTTGGACACAACCACAAACTCAAATCTCGAAAAAAAAAAAACCCAAAAAAAAACTATTTTTTGATGAGAATCACGGAGTTCTGGAATAAATTCCAAACCGCCTTTCAGATGAACTTCAGTAAGTAGTAGGCCTATTTTTGAACCAAACAAAGGGCTATAATTAAGACCTCTTCTTTTAAATTGACACCATCCCCCTGCAGTAAGAAGCCTATTATAAATTAAGTGCCTTTTGCACCAAAAAGAGACCGAACCCTCAAAAGAGACCGCTTCAAGAAATCAGGAGTGGTCTTATGACGCAGGGACCACTGCATTGTGAATTTTTCATCCATTCTCTATTTTTACTCCGATGACACGTAATTGTTATAAAATATTTTCATACCAACAAATGAACACTTGACTCCTTCAAATAAAATATTCTCGAAATGTACATAAATCTGTGAAATAAACAAAATACATAAAATGTATTTATTTGCTTTTATTTACTAAAGTGAATCTTTAGTTGAAGTGTGATTTAGATTGTACAGTTAGGACAAATGTTACAAATCAACAACTTAATTGTATGCAAAGTTTGTTGCAATACTACAGGTAGGGGAAATTGCTGTGACCACCGTTATTACAGTACATGCCATGTAAGTACTTAAATCATACTATATATACCAGTTTGAACCACTATGTAATTTCAATTAAAGCCTGACCATTTTAATTAAATTTCTATGTATTACGCCCAAATGGTTAAATTGAGACTTGATTGAATAGAGATATAATTTCAATTAAAGAGTGACAATTTTTATAAAATTTCTGTGTGTAACACCCCACCTGTTAAATTGAGACTTTGTTATACAGAGATAAAATATATTTAGAAATAAAGCTATAACATTCACATATGTATTCTGATATGATAAATTAACAAAAATATACAATTGTGGCCTTACTGACATGACAATTAATTCTTTCAATAAACAGTGTATATTGTAGGTTCATATTATATAAGCAGTAGAAAGGTATTCCTAAACAATTGAATGAGCAACTAATGACATTATAAATGACACCATTCTTTTACAAATACATTGCAAATCATTTCTAAGAATAGTAGAAACCTATAGCATCAAAACATAAATCCATAGCAAATTAAGCAATTAAAAAAGAAAAATGCAAAAATACAATAAATCCTTTAATAAATATGGACATATGCAAAATAAATCCATTATAGTATACTTATACGGATTGTCTTTAAATTTTTATACAAACTATACATGCAATGTTGTATTACGTCCACATCAACCAAAGAAATGCAAAAAATTCAACAAAAAAATTGTAACACATAAACAAAATAAATAAACAAAGAAACAAACACTAGTTACGAAATGGCAAAACGTTTTGTTCTGACTTTCAATTGAATAAGACACAAAATAACGGACAACCAATTTAATAATTTCATTTTCGTAAAGCTAGACAGAAGGCCGCAAGCAGGATACTGCAAACCTATTGGCTGATAAGATCCGTCTTGACTTCTGATTGGTCTAGATTATAGGTGTCACAAAACTACAGTAGGCCCATAAATTTGCAGTATACTCTAACGCAACTTGAAGGCTTTATGACTTTATATCATCATTATTTTGGAGTAACATCAAGCACAAAATTCATTATATATATATGAATGATATGAAATTAAGACCCTGATAGCTAACGCATAATGAACAAACTAATCCAACAGAGGGCACTATGAACAATCATGTACTGATTTGTTGCAGTGCCATCTGGTAAGAGAAGTCTGCATCACTTAATTATTGGTACATCCAAACAATAAATATAATATATTTGTAAATATTCGGTAAACATTTTAATAACACATTAAATAATATACACAAAAACAAATTCAGAATTCAAACTCTGCTAAATTAAAATTGATTATATATTATGTAACAATTTCAAATAGCATCACATTAAAATCCGCAGATATTATTTTGATACATTGTAATTATTCACCGGGAATTAAGAAATCATGTTTGCACCAATTCTCACATTCAATTTCTTGTAGTTTAATAAAGAAAGCTAATGATCATAATAGGTGGTCTAAATTTGTAGGTCTAAATAGGGTCTAAGAGACCGTAATTACTTTATTATGATTTTTATCAGGTCCAAATAGTTTCAGAAGACTGCATAAATCATTTTCTGGGGACCAACAACTTCGAAGGCTGTAATTTTTTAAAACACATTTACAAACTTAAGGGTTACAAAACTTTTGAGTAAGGTACAAAATAATTGAAAATAGGATGTCCAGCATATAAATCTAAGTACATGTAAATAATTACTCCACACGACATAATGCAGTATAATCAGACAAACATGAATTATGGAGTTATAGTTTATTGCTGTCCGGAAGTAAATTTATAATCATTGTGGCAAGATTGAGTCTTGTAACAACTGAAATATTAATTTAAACTAAATATTACTAATCATTTTACCCAATACAAGCTATTGTAGAAATGATAACTAATATAAGCTATTGTAGAAATAATTCTGGATACTAAATTAAAATTGGCAAGATATCTCTTTGATTTAATAAAATATAAGGTTTATTTTACTTTTATTATCAATAACTAATATAGAATGTATACACATGTACATTGTAGTTCTGGATACATAAATAATATTTTAATAATACGTAAAATGGTCCGATTGCACATAAATAAGATAAAGCTATTACATAATATTCTTAAATAGTGTAGCATTTTATATAATAAGACAAGTTATTGCCATTGACAATGTTTGGATATTTTTAGAGCAAGACATTTTATACTTGAGACAAGCTCTGTAAAAACATACAAGGAACGTAGCATTAGACCCTGAATGCCATCTTTTCTCTCTTATGACTGGTTTATAGTCAATGGCTGTAGATTCGGGGCATGCCTATCATACAAGTGCATAATTTTTGCATTCTGCATTATCAGTATTTAACATTTCTAATAAATACATCTATTACAAATAAGATAAGACCGCTCTGAATAGATATGCTATATATTCATAAACCTATATGAAATACATATATATGACACTTAAGACATCAATATCTGGCATTTCCTATAGCACAAGTAGTATATTCCTACTGCTGCGACAATTAATAACTACATCATACCAAGAATAATCATTAATCAATCAATTTACTTAATTGTTGTGACAAAGACGGCTTCTGAGTTCGGACATTAATTAAAGAAATCTCACCAATCAAAGTGTTCCATGCCGCTTAGGTCATGGTATACCATATACTTCATCTAATTGCTAATTGAGCTTATTTAATACATCGTAAATTATAATAACACCATGAAACACTATATTTTTTTCTGCAAGACAAACCTGTATCACCATAGACTCCTATCTTTATGCGAAAAGTCTATGTCGCTGTATTATCGAAAAGGCATTACACTGCTATACATGCATCACTTCAATTCAGAGCTTGAAAATCTGGGTTGGTCATTTTGTGAAAAAGTATAACTTCTAAAGTAGGCCTTGTATTTTGAAACGCGGGAAGGAGTCTACTAGCAGAATAATAATAGATTAATTTGAAGCCAAGCTTTAATAATTTTTCAGATTCTTCATTACAACAACATCTTCACATTACGCAAATTGAAAGGCAATTTTGAAACTTGCATCATCAAAGACGTTTTTGATAAAAGCTCAAAGGCTAGATCATGAAATATTCTTGGGATGCATATCAAGCCAACTAGATAAAGTCCATACAAATTCTAACACATAAGTTGACATAACAATAGTTTATAGACCCTTCACGAAGACAAAATCTTCTGCAATTCTTCGTAATTGTTAAACACCATATTCATGAACTGATAAAACACACGATCCATGAAGCTTTCATTTCGCGGGTACAACCCTTCTAGAAATCCAATATGGCCGCCATGTGACGTCACGACAATGCAAGAGTGAGAGGAGTGCTTGACGCGTTCCACTGGGATAGCTGGAAACAAAAAGATAGATTACTTTTGGAAGCCTTATTACGACAGGAGGAGGATGATGCAATGAAGCAAAGAATGATTGAAATTCCGTCCAAAACAGGTTCAGATGACCTGGAGAAGGCTAAAGTCTAGATATTTTATTTTGGTAGCAAGTTTTTAGCCAATAAAACAATCTATGATTAAGTCTGAGGTTTGATTTTTGGCTTATTAGGGTGAGCACATCATGACCGAACATGATTTGGACTAAAGTGATGTCCTATGATCCTCCAGCTCCATCATGTAGGCACTTCCAATGCTAAATTGCTGCTGCTCTTCAGCACATTTAGAGCTATTTTTAGCCTTCTGTTGTGACGTCATCAGTATTGTTGGCTCTATGACATCACTGAAACAATGGTGACGTCACAACAGCAGCAATAGAAGCAGTAGAATAAAATGGCTTCTTCAGCTATGTTGACAGCAATGTTATTCTAATGGGACTACCCCAAAACCAGGGCTACGACAAGCCAATACTTACAAATTTTTGTGAAACTGTTTGGTCAAGGTGCAGGAACAGGAGGAGACAAGTATTTTTGTCAAGAGTAAGGTATGTTTTTAATTATCAACCAAAAACTTACTGCCAAAATAAAATGTCTTGACGTTAGATTTGATCTCAGGACGTCTGAGGACGAAAACACAAAGTGATCAGAAGACCAGTGCTGTACCAGCTGAGCTAACCCGGCCTTCCTCAGCCTCTGATTACTAGCATGATTTACACGAGCCTAAAACATAGGCATAAATTTACCAGATTTATCATATCAATGTATTAATAGCAGGCCAATGACGTATGATTTAAGGTGAATGTCCAGTAATTAATAAATAATTGTACTATTTAGTTTGTCTGTATTTACTAAATAAAGGACATACGACATAAATCAAACATCTGTTGCTACATATCCAGTATCATGATCTAAGAATTATTTTGACGATATTATATCACCAACAAGTATCAGTTGATTCAAAATCAGTTACCAACACAAGTCACAACTTACTCCAGTCAAACCTAAAATTAACACACAAATTAAATAAAAGGGATCTATAGATAGATAGAGAGATAGATCGATAGATAGACAGATATATATGGTAAGTGCAGCCCTCTACCGTAAAACAGGGTAAAGTTGGCAATCCGGGGTAAAGTTGGCATGCTATTTTGACCCACTAAACGGAAGAAATGCCAACTTTCCTCGTGGACACATGTATCTTTGGCAAAGTTGCCTTTTGTGACAGTGAGGAAAAGTGGGCATTTCTGACATTAAGTGGGTCAAAATAGCAAGCCAACTTTACCCTGGATTGCCAACTTTACCCCATTTTACAGTATGATGTATGCCCAGTTCTCGGCGCTCACAAGGGTTGATTAATGAGATGGGAGAGAGAGGAGGCATCTAGTACCAATAAACCTACCATGAGCAGGAGAGAAAGGATCATCGGAGGCGTTGAGAGACAAGAAAGGAATTCTGATTGAGCCGAGTTTCTCGTAGGTGCACGCGTCTTCGTAATACTCCTTGTAAGTCGGGTAGCCGAACTGTCGAGCTGTGAAGCTGTCGTCAAATTCACGGATGGATCGAGACTGGAAAAGGGAAATTAAGGGAAAAGATATAGTAATCCAATGCAGTTTTTCGAGATTAGGATCACATGTGAACTGTACATCTATCGGCTAGCTATTGTATCATGTGACTTTTTGCGATGTCTAGCGTAAGTGTCCTCTCTGTCATGCAAAATGCCAACAAAAACATTGTCAATTTGTCATTGTTTCAACAGATTGAGGCACCGAAAAGCTGGAGTGCTACAGGATCAATATCATGCCAACGAGATGACAAAGAGTCATTCGAATAGAAAAGTACATGTTAAAAGAAGAAGCCGGAGGCCCAAGACATATTTCCGATGCTGTCAAAGACCCTAACTCTATTCAAATATATGCTGAGTACAAAAATTATTTTTCTTTGAATTTTTTAAAAAGAGAGAATGAGGAAAGAGCACAAAATTTACCACTTAAAGTTAGGGGTCACGAGCTAGTATGTATTATTACTCACCTTCTTAATATTTCCAAGATTAATTTGGTCTTTCTTGAACACATGAATATTCCTGAAAAAAAAAATTGAATGTCACAAAAAGGCATCCATAGTCACTTTTATCAAAGCATTTGCAGTAACATCTTCTTGGGTGATTATCTACAGGGTTCAGCATCTAACTCTATAACAATAGTCTCTTGACTGAATGGATTTTGGCTTTACGTACTGTTTTTATGCACTTGGTAGGCTAATTAGGACAGGTGGAGGACACAGCAATGAGCACTTTCTCATTTACCCAGTGAAGCTGCTTTTCTCCCTCTGACATAATTCATCATGTGTTTTTTGGATAAACGAAAAAGTTTAAAAGACTCAAGTCTTCCTTACCTTGTTACACCCTCTATCAAATTCTCTGTGAGCATTTTGTTAAATAGCAGATGGTCAATTGGAGCTTCGAGAGATTTTGCCGACTCAAAAACATCGTACGGAGACGAAACAGCCATTGCTCCTACCAGGTCGCTCTCTCGGCCAGATTTCGTTAAATAAATTGTTAATATCAATCTGAAAGAAACAAACATTTTTCGTATTCTTTTGTGGATATCGTACCTTAAAATATTTTTATCTCTTCATTTCACATTTGACATAATATGGGTGTCTCAACAGGACTACACCAGAAATAAACTTAAATTGTACTTTTTTCAGTCCTGATCAGTCTGACCACTTATGGGAAATTTAAATTTAATCAGATAACCGTATTTTCTGTATTAAAAGCACACCCCTTAATAAAAGCCAACCCCTTCATAAAGAACCAATTTTATTTACGATTCCATCAAAAATGACTTTATCCAAAGTTTTAATGCAAAAAACATTTATTATTCGCCCATATCATCATTACATCTGCCCACCGGGCACACAATTAAAGTTAACAATAGTGTATACACACATCCGGTTAAGGCCACACATAATTGATTCTTAGCTTCGCGGACCCGCCGACACAATAGTTTTTCTGCCGACGGAAAAAAAAAAAAAATTTTTTTTTTGACATAAAATTTTTTTTTCACCTTTTTTTTGGTCCTACCAACCGACCTAGAAAAAGTGCCTTGAGAAGATCCGAGAAGCTAAAGATCAATTATGTGTGGCCCAACCGTCTGATAATATTTCATCTCTTTTGACACTTACGCTCCTAGGGAGATGCCCACGGCCGTCAGGGGGCAGTCTGGGTACTTCTGCTTAACATGGGCGATCACAAATGCTAAATCTTCTGTATTGGTGGCGTTGTAGGTCCTCTCCGTCTGAAACATTGAATAAAATCATGATTCAAGAATAGAAAATACAGAACAAAATACACTTCAACTTGACTAGATTTGCGCATGATTATCAACTGAGTAGGATGTAAAAGCCTTAATAGTAGGGATGCACCGAAAAAAACCAACGTTACATAAAATTTCTTTGACTTCGATCTGGTGAAATATTTATTTATTCATTTATATTTTATTTACACTCACCAATAATGGCGTTCCCCCGTTGCCTCTGTTGTTAAATACTACAGCTCTAGGAAAAGAAGAAGGATAATTTAATTCGAAGACACCAATATTTAGAATACAACAGATGAACAATTTGCACTAGGACTGTCATCGATTAGGCCCAAATCGATTCATCAGAATATTTGTCTGTATCGATATTGTGTCGATACAATAGCCTACCTTAAGTATCGAATACATTATTTCCACAGCATTTGGCGTATTTATTGGAAAATTTTGCAAGAAATCTAGTAGAATCTACATTGTTTACATCAAAACAGCGCTACCACTGCTCTGTTCTCGTCTGAAATCTCACAAACGAGACCACAAGATCCAATATGGCTGTCGTGAGTGACGAAAATTCAGAATTCTTGTGATTTTTTTAGGAAAACTCAACAATCAAGCCTCGATTTTGCTATTTTCTGGGTGCGTGAAATGTATCGATACATTCAATGCATCAAAAAAGTTTTTCGCTTATCGGATTGGAAAAATGTTGTTTTCGATGACATCACTAATTTGCACAAATGACATTGGATAATGGACCTACCTTGCTCCCATCTTTTTGGCTTGTAATGCATAGTGCCGACAGTAACTTTCATCACTGCTACCTGTAACATTAAAATAAAACAAGATTATGTTTCATTGAGTCATTATAAAACTTACATTTGGTTTATTTTCCACTGAAAACTTAACCATCAAGCTTCTAGTTTGTGTAGAGAAAAAATTTTCGAGTCAGGAGCTTCAAAATTGGGCGGAGTCAGGGTAAAAGTGACTCTGAAGTGCTACTTAGCCCGAAAGACGAGGGTAATTTATAAGAAACACCTTGGTGAGTGATATTAGAAGTAAGAATACTGACATAAGGGTATCTTTGTTAAATTCATCGTAACACTTAGTCAATGTATATGCATATTGAACAGAATAATTGGGAATATAATGTCACTTACCTGTTAGCCCCGGTAATATAATAACGGTAGGTCTCTTATTTTCAGGGTAAGGGCTATTTTCAGGCTCTGTCCAATCTAACCCAACGACACCCCCATCAGGCATTTTCAAAAGTTCCCTGAAATTAATGAAATTAAGTTAGCATAATGACTATATGCATCAACAATTGGAGATGAGGGTCCATTGAAGGATGTATTGGATGGATGATTGGGGCTTTGCGTCCGGTATGTATGCACTTGACAGGCTAATGAAGTGTTTAACAAAGAAGAGGACAAAGCAATAAATAAAGTGAAGGGCGGTGGAAAGTCTGAAACTGTCATACAACAAAGGTCCAAAACGTGAAGCCAGAGGTTGAATCAAACCCGGCCAGGACCTAGTGATGGCAAGTCCAACATGCTACAAGTGAGCTATGGATGGATGGATGATTGGGGCTTTACGTCCTTTATCTATGCACTTGGTAGGCTGATTAGGACAGGAGGAGGACACACTACAAGTGAGCTAAGTTAACTGACTCCTGTCCCCTCTGACTAAGAAGAGTAAATCAATCACTGACCTTGAACACAGGGTTCCATTAGCATTGGATGGATGGATGATTGGGGCTTTATATCCTGTATTTATGCACTTGGTAAGCTAGTTATGACAGGAGGACACAGCAATGAGGCAAAGGATGATAGAAACAACGATCCAACATTTTAAACATTAATTTTACTGGCGGCCTAACTGGCCCAAGGGGGGGGGGGCTTGAACCCCCTCCCTCAGGATCCGCCACTGGCTCAAACTTATAAATCACTTATAAAGTTCAATGTACTAATGAAGTTCATTTATAAGTAAACAAATTTATTTCCTAACCACATCACACATAATCAAATTTTGATACACGGATGAACTTTGCCCAATTGCATCAGTCCATTACCGGGTCGTTATCTTAGTAATTATCCTTGTCAATCACTGCAAAAATGATAAACTTTGCCCATGTCAGAAGTCCCTACTCAAGCAAGTGTTGACATTAAGATAACCATGATAAGATGGGCTAGGAATTAATATAATTTTCTTATGATTTGTCTTCCAGAAAGACCAAGTATTTTCAACTGTTTCGAAGTGTCGTATAAATATAGGATGGGAATCATTAAACGTGGATGCCTTATTTATAGTAGGGCTTTACATCCGCTATTTATGCAGAGGGGGCTAAGCATTCTAAGTAGGACAGGATGGATGGATGATTGGTGCTTTACGTCCTGTATTTATGTACTTGGTAGGCTAATTAGGGCAGGGGGAGGACAAGGCAATGAGATGAAGGATAATTGAAACAGCAGTCCAACATAGGCCCAGGTGACCCGGCAAGAGCTGGATTCGAACCCTGGACTCAGCGATTGGCAGCCCAGCACCCTACCACTTAAAACCAACCCTCCCCCAGAAAAAAGTATTGGAACAATATTGCACAAAATCTAAAAAAATTTCACAGAATATCAGCAAACATGACAATTACATCTTTACATCAGACGACACTTCTTAAAGATATGTCACTATCACTTGCTCTACATTTTAACAATTTAGTTATCTCAAGGATGTGTATTATCTTTTAATAGCCCAGAACTCTATGCTCACCTTCTGCGTGTTCTGCTACTTTGTGACATACAGTTCAAAATATGACATAACAATATATGATTATTTCTTTCCAGGCATCTGCTGTTCAAAATCAGCAGTGAAAATTTTCTCAAGACACGCTTGACAGACATGTGACATAAGGCCAAACTGAACATCAGGGTTTTCAGCCTGCTGACATCAGTGATTACGATAGATAGACGGATGAATTGAGGCTTTACGAAGTTTACATCCTGTATTTATGCACTGGGTAGGCTAATTAGGACAGGAGGAGGACAATGCAATGAGGCGAAGAATGATTGAAACAGCCCAGGTGACCTGGCAAGAGCTGATTCAGGGGCGTATCTAGAAATGATCTCAAGGGGGGGGGGTGGGCGTATTACATGGAGTGAATACTGGGCAGTCACTCCGCGTCTTTTCCTATCTCCTCCATGTTAATTTTTGGTTGGAGGGGGGGGGGGGCATGGCCCAATGGCCAATGCCCCCCAAATAGGCCACTGGCTGGATTCTAACCCTGGACCCAGCGATTGACAGCCTAGCACAGTAAGCACGCTGCCACTAGATCACCCTCCCCCCCCCCCAGATAAATTCATGAATTGGGCCTTATGTCCTACATTGTTTACACTTAGTAGGCTTATTAGGACAGGATGATGGATCTACAATTTAGAGAAGCAGCATAGGGTTTACCATGTTCACTGGCTGGATGTTTGCAGCTTTACATCCTGTATTTCTCGGCAAATTCTTGCATGTGGTCGTTATAACGCAGCAGTATGCTAAGTGGGGCAGGAGAGGGACACAGCAATGAGGCAAAGGATGATTGAAACTGAGGTCCAACATCCCCTCCTGAATATCTAATGGTCGCCCCTCAGTTTCCGTACATATTATTATCATGATTGATTTAAAATACGCATTAAAATACACATTAAAATACACATTGTAGCAGCTAGAAAATATATTGTAAATGCACAAAGAGTTACTGCAATCTACAGATACACAGATTACATAACAGTGATAAGAACAAGGGCCTTCAGCTGTTCTGAGCAGTTTTTCTAGCCGGTCCAAAGGTCCAATGTACTGCGTAGAGTGTTGACACTGCTTATAGTGTCTGATAAATTGCCCACAACATTGTTTGAATGTCCTGAATCGCTGAGAATGTGAACTGTAGGGAAGTGCGTACAAAATGTCCTATTTCACAAATTCGTTTCCATAATGATTGTAATGATAAGCAGATATGCTGCATTCCTCATGGCCTCGTCAGAATATAGAATATAAATGATATCAGGCATTTAATTCAGTAGAAATGCCACTACATGTAGATAAATTGATGATGCATTTTATGGTGTTAATTATTGTTATGCTGAATCATCCAGCAGTTATGTACACAATTCCATCTAAACCAATGGCAATCACTGATTTATACACGAATCAATCTTAAGTATATTAAGGCAAATCACTGACTCTTTTTGACTTTGACTGTAAAATCCAGTTTTAATTCTTCAGGTTTTTACAAATGTTTTATGGCTATTGCAATACAACATCAATCAATCAATGTAAATGTATAACTTTCATTTATACTGATCAGCTGATAAGTAGATATTTTTTAATACATTCATTGCCTCGGGACTCAACAAGATTGTGTCCTTTGTTGAGACAAGCAAAAAGACCCCTAAAAACAGAGAGTAACTTGGTGGGGTCTCACACTACTTATACCATCTCATTATTACATCTGCCTAAGGCAGCTACTCATTAGGCCAGACTTTTTTAATTTTTAGCTTCTCTTTGTTATAGACGAGCATTGAGACATAAGAAAACTTTGAAAATATTACCTGCCATATCCGACTTCAGGGTAGGATTTTATGAGAGCTCTGATGATTGTTTGTGCCCGGGATTCAAAGCACCATATCGTTGGCTTGTATTTCTCTGTTAACACAGGACAATTTTTTTCTAAATATTCTTTGTACTCTTGTCTGGCAGCTAGTACAGGTTTCTGAAATAAAGAAAATAAATTGTCATAATAGTTTATAACTTTTAATTGAACATTACTCTCTTTTAATTTGATAACTACTTAAGAATGTACAGAGTAGGCCCACTGATTTGAAATGGACAAATGTTGATATTAGGGCTGTGCCGATGCGACGATTATGGCCGACAATCGTCGCCAAAAGTTTCGATTTCGATCATCTCCACAAAATAACTAAAAATCGATTTTCAGCTGAATGAAGAATTCATGATACATGGCTGTATTTGGTATCGTTTTGAAGCTTTTGAGGAGCTGAACACCATCGTGCTATCTGTGATGTTCTTATCTGTGCATATGCCACACTGCCAGCCATGAAAGATATTTCACAAATTAGAAATTAAGTTTTACTCCTACAAGTCTGCATCCATGTTGAATTTATAGACTTCGGAGACAGAACTTTATCTAATACACATCTGTTATTCATTTACTACTGTACTGCTCTGCATGCAGGATTTGCATGGACTTAAAGAAGTCAGCTTCATCAGCAGTTACATTGAATCAATACATTATGATTATGAATAATATTAAGTTAATCAAATTAATTCATATACTTTATTTCCTTTTTCCTTCCTGCAAAAAGTCTGTTGGTCCTGCTCATTGTAATTTTAACACCATGGATATTCGTCGAGAGTCAAGGAATTCATATAATTATGCTGATCTTGACATTCTAAGTAAAAATCGATTTAAAATCGATAATCGAATCGAAATACAAGTCGATTAATCGATTTCAGAAAATGTTTCGATTGCACAGCCCTAGTTGATATGCTGCTGCGCTACTATACCTGTATACATGCAATACAATGTCATGTATAGGCCTACTTTTTAAATAATATTCTTAATTACGGACCCTCCAATATAATATTGTTCAATGGTATGTGAATGATTTAGATCAATTGATCCAGGGGAATTTTAATTATTTTTAGATTAATGTAGATTATTCCATAAATGCTAACATAAACCTGTTTTAAAAAGCTGCAATTTACCTGAAAATTAATGCATGGAACGCCCAAATACATTGAGAGTTGAAAATTTGTGGAGGTGCAAAAATTCAGCCCAGTTATCAGCTGGTTAAATTATAAATGCTTTAAATTGCAGAGAAGGACGTGGTTACATAATCTGATCATATGTTACACAATATTCACGTATCATACAAATATTTATTGATCAAACTGGCAAAGGTGTGTATTTACTCATATTGTGTATTTACAGCTGCAGCTACCAGCTCAATAACAAAATAAATACATGAAGAGTCCTGTAGAAAAAAAAAGAAAGAAGTCAGTGATAGACGGTTTTGCACCCTATAAATTTGTTATTGTAGCAAGCACATCATTATAGGAAAAATACAAAATACCCCCATCATCACTGACATCAGTTTTTATAATAGTGGCATCACACAAGGATCCAGGCCAACACTCATGCAACTGGGATAGTGAATCATGATCATTTTCACTGGCATTGCCACTGGGTGCCACTGATCTATCATCTGTAGGCTTGCAGTTCAATACTAAAATTAATAGTTTGGCAAGACCTAAAAGTCCAATTTATATATATATCAAATTAATTAAATACCAATGGCAAAGCATGGTAAAATTTGCAATGATGATCAGTGACTTCATTCATTTTGAGGAAATGGGGAAAAATGAAAAGGTCAAAATTTTCACTTGCCTTGACAACAAAGATGAGGTAATAAGCAATGTAGCCAAAGATCCCTCCTACCAGGATCTGAACCAGGTATTCATTCTCCTGAATTTCTAGATCAGAAGCCATCCTGACTGTCTGTTGAGTGACAGGCCTCCAAATGCTTATCAGATCACCAGAGAAGTGATCATGCAGTCTTCATGCTGATCACTTAGTTTGACCTTTGACCCCAAAATAGATTTGTGATGGATGAAAATAAATATATTTTTTGCTCTGGTTAATTTTTTGTGCCTTCTTACTGAAGATAAGAAGCATTCTGATTGTTATTTTGAGTTATTGTGATCTAATTAGAAAAAATCAATCAATTAAGTTGCAGTACTCAAAACGACCGGCAGGTGGCTTGCGTTGTGACGTCATCAGATTTAGGAAAAATGGCGTCGGGTGCTCTCTTCGGCGGCACTGCCGCTCGCTCTACAAGCAAGAATTTAGTGGAATTTAAGGCAGGAAAGATGACATTGAAAGGGAAAATGGTGCATCCGGATAAGAGGAAGGGTCTGGTCTACGTTTATCAGTCAGATGACTCGCTGATGCACTTTTGTTGGAAGGACAGGACCAAGGGGACAGTGGAAGATGTGAGAATGACTTGCAATTACTGAGACAAATACTCATATTATCGCCCGTGTAAATTCGCCGACAATGAATTAAAAAGTTTTATATAGATGGCAAATTAGTGAAAGTACGGTCGCCCAAATGTCAGGCAAGTACGTCGCATGCCCAGGTGACCTGGATGGATGTTTGGATGTGATAATTTTGAGGCAAGGAGTGGTGAATGACAAGTTTGTTGACTAATTCACTGAGCCCTGCCACAACCAAAAGACCTTGACAAGAAATTGATGAGTCACTTGTATTGTCAAAACAAAACTCCGTTAACTCAAAAACCATCAAACTTCACACAAAGAGGCTCTGGATGGGGGTTTATTAGATGGGAGTCCCTGTGAACGGTGAAGTCCATTATCTAGGGACTTCAAGTAAAATGGCTGAGGACAAGACAAGAGACATGGTATTCCAAAGTAAAATGGCCAATGGACAGGGAATTCATAAGTCAAATGGCCAAGGGACGTAATCCCAAATTTTAGTAGCCAAGGGACAGTCAGGGAATTCAAAAGTTAAGTGGCCAAGGGACAGACGGGAATTCAGAAGTTAAGTGGCCAAGGGACAGCCATAGAGTTCAGAAGTGGCCAAGGGACTGCTTGGGAATTCAGAAGTTAAGTGGCTAAAAGACAGCCTGGGAATTCAGAAGTTAAGTGACTAAGAGACAGCCAGGGAATTCAGAAGTTAAGTGGCCAAGGGACAGCCAGGGAATTCAGAAGTTAAGTGGCCAAGGGACAGCCAGGGAATTCAGAAGTTAAGTGGCCAAGGGACAGCCAGGGAATTCAAAAGTTAACAGGCCAAGGGACTGCCAGGGAATTCAGAAGTTAAGTGGCCAAGAGACAGCCAGGGAATTCAGAAGTTAAGTGGCTAAGGGAAAGCCAGGGAATTCAGAAGTTCAGTGGCTAAGGGACAGCCATAGAATTCAGAAGTTAAGTGGCCAAGGGACAGCCAGGGAATTCAGAAGTTAAGTGGCTAAGGGACAGCCAGGGAATTCAGAAGTTAAGTGGCCAAGGTACAGCCAGGGAATTCAGAAGTTAAGTGGCTAAGAGACAGGCAGGGAATTCAGAAGTTAAGTGGCCAAGAGACAGCCAGGGAATTCAGAAGTTAAGTGGCCAAGGGACAGCCAGGGAATTCAGAAGTTAAGTGGCCCGGGGACAGCCAGGGAATTCAGAAGTTAAGTGGCCATGGGACAGCCAGGGAATTCAGAAGTTAAGTGGCCCGGGGACAGCCAGGGAATTCAGAAGTTAAGTGGCCAAGGGACAGCCAGGGAATTCAGAAGTTAAGTGGCTAAGGGAAAGCCAGGGAATTCCAAGTGGCCAAGGGACAGGGAATGCCCCATCCAAATCCTTATTAATGTAATAGTGGACTCTCATGCACCCAGAGAATCTACCCTAGACGAATCTCTCAGGAACTCTGCATTATGATAGATTTGCGTCACGAGCGTCTTGGCCAATCAGCGTGCAGTATTTCTCTCCACTTTGAAAGTTTACTGGCAATTTGCGAAGCAACTATTAACTTCTCAGAGACGTATGAGATATCATTTTAAAGGTCTCAGAGATCTATCTACTCATATAATCTATCTACTCATATAAGTATCATACCTGTGACCCTTACGGGAAAGTGCGTAACAGCGAAATCGGCCTCATTTGCATAACATGCTTGAGGGTCTGTTCATTGGTCAGCTTTGTTGGTGTGTCTGACTTAATCACTGAAGGCTTTGCTGAAGTGCTCTCATGGGGTTGTGCCGTTGTGGTCTCTCCTTAGAGAACAATTTTACAGTACCAAAGATACCACTTTTAAAAAAGCTGTCAAGTTAGTGCAGGAGGTACAATGGGCCATTAGCAATCACTCCCTCACTCACTTAAAGCACACATAATGTCACATATCACTCCGAAATTTAGAATCAATGCTTTTGACAAATGCTGTAAAAATGATTTTAACTTGAGAAAAATTGTGTGCACCACATGCTTCTTCTTATCATTCTTCAGAAAATATTTTAGAGTGATTAATTTTATAGAGGGCAAAATGTATATGTTTCGGATTTACAATTTATTAATGATTTTGTTTTTATTTGCAGGACCTGATAATTTTCCCAGACGATATTGAGTTCAAGCACGTACCCCAGTGCACCACCGGACGTGTTTACTTGCTGAAGTTCAAGTCTTCTAGCCGAAAATTCTTCTTTTGGATGCAGGTGTGTGACTTGACCATGTTGACTTCATTCTTAATTTTTAATGACGTGTTAAGTGATTTGTTATGTCTCTTATTTTAAAGCTATCAGATCTGCCTATTCTACTTAGTTCTGTGTGAAATACAACTTGCAGTTCAATATCATAAACTGATACATTATAAGGACAGTATAAACTTTCAATCAACAAAATATGTTTGATATGGCTCAAATCTATCTACGCAGCATCTTTCAAATCTGATGACATAATAGCTTTAATCATATTGTTAAAAGTGAATTATTTACGGGTTTTGTAATTGTTTAAAATGCTTCAATTTCTGGCAATCATGCTAAGTACGGTTTCATTGTTAAATGGTATAAGTCCAAAGGATTTTTTGTACCTTTTTGAATTTGATTACAAAAAAGTACTTCCAGAAGATTTGGTACATGCAAATTTTGCTGATAAATTTTAAAATTTCTAATAATATTTATGTGATTCTCCGTGATTTTGAATAAAATGGCAATCTGTTTAAAATGGAGTCAATGATAGACTTATAATGAATTGGGCTAGTTACAAATGGCTGTCCAAGTATGAGACAAATGTTAAGTTGATTCCAAATCATATTTTCTAAAATATTAAATTCTTGCATTATTCTAACCAGGAGCCAAAGACGGACAAAGATGAGGAGAACCGCAAGAAGGTGAATGAACTGTTGAACAACCCCCCGACTCCTGGATCCACCAGCCGTGGGGGCAGTGGAGGCTTCAGTGGCATTCCTCCAGAGCTCGCTTCAGGTAAGATAAGAGTCAGTGATTCCTTGCCAAAATGCACTGTGCAGGCCTCCCAGACATCTTGTATATCCGATATTTTTTTTGGCCTCCTATAATAATTTCCTATATTTTGGGAGAATTCCTGTACTTTGTAAGTTTTCCAGTATTTTGCACCCATAAGCACGCTTTTGTCAGCGATACGAATTTTCGAACGCACTAGGGACCCCCATTTTACGCACTTTTCCCGAAACCGCTAGCCTGTAATTGCTGCCCGCATTTGGTACACGACGTAATGGCGGACGCTGTGGAAGCGTGGTCGGCTTGCTGCTCGCAAAATAAATGATTTTTGTCTGATAATCATTAATTTGACCCTGTCATCCCTCGGACATGTTGACTGGGAGTTAAAGAAGGTTTGTCCGACCTTGTTGAAAACTATCGGACAGGTCCGGCGGACCCTTCGCAAAGACTGCTGATATTCTTTAACATATGCTAAAATATTTGACATTTACACATGGTTTCTTGTTTTTTCTTGAACAGAGGGTGACCTGCAGAGTTTGCTTGGCAACATGAACCAACAGCAACTTATGCAATTGCTAGGTGAGTTTCTCATATTTCATATTCCCTATCTAAGTATGATCGGTTCCAAGAGACTCTTTTGTAATTTAATTCAATAATTCTTATGAATTTGCTTTCTGTATATTTAAACCAGTAAAATAACAGAAGAGTCCAAAGTGCATAAATACAGGACATTATGTACGAATCATACATCCATCTCGAAATAGCCCATACTGGTGCTGATTGGGCGTAAAACAATAAATGACTCCGTCCATCTCAAAATAATCTTCTCTGCAGTAAATATTCTGACAAAGTAGTATCCTAATCTGTAAAATCAAGCTGCAACCCTTATTAAAATTAGGAATGAAGTTATATTGTGATTCCTTTTTCGCAGGTGGTATGGGGATGTCTTCGATGGGAGGCCTGTCTCAGCTGATTGGAGGAAGACCTGGCTCGGCCCAGTCCGAATCTAATACGTAAGTTGAATATTTAAGTTTCTCAGTTATTCCTAGCTGACTTAGCTCTTAGCAAACTACTGCCTGAGTTTCCATCCTGAAACTTGGAAGTTAGCTGCCAAAAAACTTTGTAGTCAGTCCTCTAAAATTTGTGAGTGCTGGCTTACCACATGTTGTATGAACCAGTGCTTCACTAAGCTTTTATTTATAATCCCCATAGTAGCGTTAGTAGGTGGGTATTTTGGTGTCTTCTATTCCTTTGAACGGTCATTCACTGCTAGATATCTCAGGTTAGACAATGCTTTGCTTCCTAATTTTTGCTCTCGTGATTAGCTTGTGTTCGGGTTTGCGAATAAATGCAGTATCACTGTATGGTAAGGAATACTCCTAGAACAGCAATGTACCGCATGTATATCAGTATATATATATAAGTATTGTATCTCAGGAAATACTGGAGTAGCTATCAGCTGGATTCATAACTCTTAGTACTCTTATTATTCTGGGGGGCCTGATTTTCTGTGGCCTTTGTGTTTAGCCATAAGTACTAGTCCTCTCCCTCTGATGTTACAAATTGTGCCAATTTTCGAAACACAATAAGCAATAAAATCCCCAGCATTATCTCATTGCAGGGTCCCCGAATGTAGAGAGCAAGAATCTAGAGACCCAGAAATTAAAGACCAAGAAATTAAAGACCAAGAACTTAAAGAGCATGAAATTAGAGACTCTGTCCCGCAAGACGATGAAAAGAACTCGGGGCTAGAAAGTCAAGATCCCTGCAGCGAGCAGCAGATCTGCAGTTTTGAATTTGTAGACTCTGACACTGTGACTATTCCAGCAGGGCTGTGGAAAATGTTAAAAGGGATGGCGAACGCTTCAGGAAAGACTGTAGATTTTATAAAGGAGAAAAAGGGTTTAGTTGGTTCTGATGGTCGAGAGAATGATGTTCAAAATGGTTCTTGTAATGCCGTTGAAACTGATTGCTGTGTTCAGAGTGTTATTGTTGAGAACAAGTCTGAAATTGATGAGATCATTGTTCCAATTGATGAAAATACAATGAGAATTGAGGATGAAATGGAAATTGATAAGGACAAGCAAGGAAATGATGGAATTGATGAGAACGGGACTGGAATTGATGGAATTGACCAAAACCAGGAGAAAAATCTGAACGAGAATATCAGAATTGATGAGAACAACAGAAGAATTGGTGAGAACAGCACAATTCGAGGTGACCAGAGAGGCCTCCGAAATGGGGAGAAGATTGAAGCCACCGTTGAGTTTGATTACAGTGAAAACAATCCACTGGAGTTCAGTGTGGTCACTATCAAGACAGAGAGGCAGATTTTTGTGATTGACAAAAATGGCATCACTCAAAGAGACAGACCTGCAAATGAGAAGGACCCAGAAGTGATAAAGAATGTCAAAAATGAAGCTCAGGTTGCTACGAAGACTGCGCCGAAAGCAACAGCACCGACAAAGAAGAGTAACAGGCTGAAAAAACTTGCTTTTAATTGCACGGCATGTGGAAAGGTTTTCCGGAAACTCTCCAGACTTCACGCTCACTTTGAGAGCATGCACCGGCTGTTCTTTCAGGGTTACAATTGTCCGGAATCCGGTTGTAAAATGACGTTTCATCCGGCTCACAAGCACCGGATGAAGCTGCATCTGAGAAACCAGCATCGTTACGAACCAGATGAGATTGAAAGGTTTCTGCAAGGACTGACACTAAAGATCGTGTCTCATTCAAAGTGTGATAGGAGGACAGTTGAAGCTTATGCGCCCAAGTGCTTGATAAAGAGGCTAGCGAACTCTGGGAAACCGAGAAATGATCATAAGGACTCAAACAACAAACCTCGCAAAGATTTGGACAATGAAGTTGACAAAGGTTTGGAAAACGAAGCCCACAAACATTTGGACAACGAAGCTCAGAAAGATCTGGACAACAAAGCCCACATAGATTTGGACAACGAAACTCACAAAGATTTGGATGAAGAATCTCACAAAGATGTGGACAACGAAGCTCACAAAGATTTGGACGCTGAAGCTCACAAAGATTGTGACGATGAAGCTCACAGAAATTTGGACAACGAAGCTCAGAAATATCTGGAACACGGATCTCAGAAAGATTTGGACGAAGAATCTCAGAAAGATTTGGACGACGAACCTCAGAGCAATCAGGACAACGAAGCTCAGAAAGATTTGGACAACGAAGCTCACAAAGATTTGGACGGTGAAGCTCACAAAGATTGTGATGTTGAAGCTCACAGAAATTTGGACGACGAAGCTTACAAAGATTTGGACAAGGAACCTCGCAAGAATTTGGACAACGAAGCTCACAGAGATTTGGACGATGAAGCTCACAAAGATTTGGATGATGAAGCTCAGAGAGATTTGGACAAGGAACCTCGCAACAATTTGGACAAAGAACCTCCCAAATGGACCAAAAGTCAAATGAGTCACTACAGACGGAATAAAAGACACCGCAGAAAAGCTGCAAGACGTCGCAGAAAAGAAAACAAACGAAATGGCGCGGCAAACGATCATAATGATATTCAGATAGTTGCAGTTAATAATCATGATTTTGGGAATGATGTTCAGATCGACGACCATGACGGAGGTGATATCGACGATGGAGGTGATGTCGCTGATGATATAGACGACCCTCTGGATATCCCTCATCACAACAATTTTGCAAACTACGAAATGTTGACCATCTTGCGCTCAGCCATGGACGAACTTCGCTGCACGAACCAAATGCTAAACAGCACTTGTGCTACTGTCATCGAGAAAGTGAAGGAGTTCCAGAACAACACCTCGAAAACCCACCAGGAAGAGCGGCTGAAATGGAGACGTCGGAAATCGTATTATGAGAAGGAAATTAATGATCTCGAAGAGGAGAATGATGAACTTCGCGAGAAGGTGGACATGTTAGAAAGACGTCTCGAACGGCGCAAGAGATGTGGACCTTTCGTGACGGGGCACCCGCCCTCCAAACGTCAAAAGAAGAAGTAAACTTTGATCTGATTTGAAGTGTGTTACGAAATCTTGTGTTCAAATATGTTGCTTTTAAGCAGGGATGTGGCCAAATGGTGACTGGACATTTTCGGCGATACGACAATCGTCAGTAAAAATTCGAAGGTCAAAGTCAATTCTAACAAATCGATCGAAGCAAATTCAAACAAATCGATCGAGGCCAATCGAAGCAGATGAAGTGTAAAATTTTGTAACTAGCTTAATATTCATGACATTTTGCTTGTAGATTTATGAATTGTAATTTGGCCCTGTGAAATTGATGTCAAAACTTGGGATCAATAGAAAAAGGGTTAACTTGTAGAATTATTAATAAAGATCAGTTAGTTTTTCAATCTTTTGAATCTCCTACAAACACAAATAAAGTATGTCTACGTAATGTCGTAACGTCATAGATTCTACGTCTAATATTTTGAACAGATTGTTTCACAGTAGGGTTATTTCGGTTGTTGTACTTTCAGTTATGTTGCATAAGAAGTTCTGTGTGTCTCTTTGTCATATTTGCGTAATACCTAATTCAGTATTTAAGCCTACTATTCATATGGCCTAATTTAGAGGTGCTCTGTTATCATATTATGTATTTGATATAGAAGCTGTGCTATAATACTGTTGGATAAATATGGTAGATTTAACAGAAATGATCACTTGTTTTTTTTGTAGCTGTAATATTACACATGTGGTAAGAATGTATTCTAAGGTTATGTCATATGATGAATTTGTTATGCTTCATAGTCTGCGTTGATGAAATTAGATCTATTCGCCAATTTGATGTAAAGAATGGGGAAATGTTATTACTTTTTGGTTGCACATATAAGTTCTTATTTTTTTTTCTTGGGAAATTATTTCAATAGATTAAGCTGTCTCAAATTAGTTTGTTTCACATTTCAACAAGTTAAAAGGTCATTTCAGTGTCATGACATTATTATTCTATAGTATTAGGCCTATGTAATTTAATATTTACAGTATTGTAGTGACGATTATCTAGTTTAATTTAAGACAAATCCATGTAAGGCATTTTACCCCTTAAGATTACAATGATTAAAGATATTGCAATTAGAAGTTGTTACACAATATTATGTTTAAAAGTTCTTCAAAAATGGATGAGAAGAAGTTTCTGTTTATGATTGTTATTTCGACATATAATTTCGTAGATAATCAAGATGCAAGAATTCATTCAGTAAAGTTAAGTGTTGGACATTACTTATAATAGTTATTATTCTAGGATATATTTGTAGTACTTAAAGAGTTTAGAACTGTGTATCTTTTTGAGTGACCAATCGTTCTTTGTGTTACTTGTTTAGCATTCCACCACAATGGTGGCTGTTTGTTCATTTTTGAAAATAAAAAAAGTTTGAATTAATCTGTTTGGTTGTTTGTCTTAAAAGTTGTATGACAATGGGCGTCATTGAAACTGCTCATAATAAATTGGATAGATGGGGGCCTGTTGATATAAATTTATGTTGAAGTAAATGCTCTTAATGATTCATATTTTAACTGAATTACTGGTTCTGATTTTGAAACTTGAAATATTCCTACAAATTTACTATACAGCTTTTTGTTCCATGGAGAAGTTTGTTGGACGACTGTTTCAATCTTCCTTCACCTCATTGTTGTGTCCTCCTGTCCCAATTAGCCTACCAAGTGCAGAAATACAGGACGTAAAGCCCCAATCATCCTTCCATGCAGTTTCTTACCTGCTAGTCATTTCAGTGATTTTCGAATTTTGGCTGAGTGGTTATGGTCATGGTCTGCTCTCGTGAAGATCTGCCTGTGGGTTCAAATCCTGGGTGATGATCGAAAATATCATGAATGTTATCCAAATTCAATATCGTTCTGATTAGATGTTGAATCTGCAAGTTTTTACTCTTACAAAGTATGCTGGTCAAATACGAGAACCCTGACTTGGGATATATGTTGCATTTTTATACTTAGCACTTATATTAGGTGCTTCAGAAAATTAATATATATGATTCTTATAACATTTTCAAGACTTTCATAAAGTCCCAAAATGACCCAAATACTTTGTTGTAGTGGACTGTCGGCATTTCAAAAAAAATTGTCATATGGAAGTCTTATCTTGAATTCTTCAATGGAGAGTTGAGGAGGCCTATGTGCAGATCTCGTTGTCAAGCGGATGCAAGTGCAGTGCGCTAAAAACAAGGGCGGCCACAAACATAGTTGGCCACAAACATAGTTCTTTACACTGTCTTTTTAATTTCAGCTGTAACTGCTGTGATGGTGAGGTCTCCGAAACAGTTACTTGCTTGGAGTGAGTTCCAATGAGGGATTTTCCTTTTGAAATTGGCAAACTTACAAACATTTAATTTAGCCCCAATCGCTGCCTTGTGTTTGTCATGACCAGGTCTTCGGAGGCGGGTTGCAAGTGAACCTATCCCCACACCTGACTCCTTTTGCCTTCTCAATTCCGACTCCGACTCCTTAAGTCTCCTGAATTTTGACTCTGACTCCCGACTTCGCTTTTTGGCATTTTTGTCCTCAAGTTTCATGTGGTTAGCAAATGCAAACAACAGTTCCAAAATGTTTTTGTTTAAACGTATTTATTACACTTCAGCAAAGCCTTCAGTGATTTAGTCAGACACGCCCACAAAGCTGACCAATAATGGACATGGCTTAACACAAGTTATGCAAATGAGGCTGATCTCACTATTTCGCACACTTCCGTTAGGGTTACAGGTACCATTCTTACATTGGTAGATAGATCTCTCTGAGACCTTTACAATGGTAGGTAGCACGTCTCTGAGAAGTTAATGGTTGCTTCGCAAATTGCCGGTAAAATTTCGAAGTGGAGAGAAATGCTGCCCGCTTATTGGCTGAGCCGCTCGTGACGCAAATGTGTCATAATGCAGAGTTCCTGAGAGATTCGTCTAGGGTAGATTTTCTGGGTGATTTATTAGACCTTTGCCAAAAATGTTTTCACTGGATTATATACGTTAATAGTTGTTTCCAAAATAGAATATAGTTTGCACTTTGCATTGCTTTTTCTCAATTATTAAAATAATATTTAGGGGTCAGGAGTCACCAGATTAGTTTTCAACTCCGGCCGCACCCTAAACCTCCTCCTCCATAACTCCCGACTCTCCACTCCGACTCTATTAAGCTCTGGTCATGACACCTCCTGTTGGTTCGCATGTGTGTGGGAACCACGCTGCAAGTGCTACGTTAACTAATCCATGTTCTATGGTGTGAAACATTGATACTTCTGCAGTAAGCCTTCTCTGATCTTTTCAAGGCTTTTCCAATTTAACTCCTGGTATGCGCCACTCACACTGCATTTTGGACCCCTTCTATTTGTTGGGCATGTTTCTTGGTCCAAGGAAGCCTTGCATCATGGATAAGTCTGGGTCAGAGAAATTCAAGGTCGGGGAATTTTGAAACAAGCCTAAGTCAGGGAAATAACTAATGTGCAATTTTGTGAAAAGGCGGGAAATCTGACCAAGGTCACCCCCTGGGTCTATGTTGGATGGCTGTTTCAATCATCCTTCATATCACCTCATTGCCGTGTCCTCCTCCTGTCCTAATTAGTCTACCAAGTGCAAAAATACAGGACGTAAAGCCCCAAATCATCCAGCTGACCAAGGTCAGATAATTTTCACAAAAAGCCAACTTCTAGTGAGGGTTGTGTGATGAGGATGAATAAAAGTGCCACATTTACCTGTCTTACCTGTTGACGGCAGTGAAGTGTTTTGTAGCTGTGAACATGATGATTGTAGATTCCTCTACACCAATGTTCTAAGTGCAATTCATGCAGGGCCGGAAAAAATGTGAATTTCTGGCAATTTCATAAAATATGACAAAATTACCAACATATGGAATGAAGTTACTAATTCCGGCCCAAATAGTGTATCCAACAGAGAGTGCCCTCCCTTAACTCAACAGTAACTGAATAAGCCACAGGATTGGGTTATTCACAGTTAGTCTGGGGTGGTCACTCTATGTTGGATACACTACTTGAGCCCTAATTTGGACCTTTCTTAAAAAATTTCCAGTCAATGACATGCCCGCTCTCCCTTCTTTTTCCGGGCATGTTTTGATGTAATCTTTCTTGTATGTGAGTCCCCGAACAGTTCATGACTAATTGTCACTCCCGAATAATCATGATATTTGTCGCCCAAGCTGACTTCAAATAATTATTCTCTGAAGTGTACCTTCATGGAAATATCACTTGTTTTTGTTTGAAAAAGTAAAAAAAAAACCTATTGAATTAAGTGAATAACTTTTTAAACCATATAATTTGTGGATGACCAATTATTTGGATAAAGTTGATAGAATTTATTGAGAGTTATTACAAGTAAAGTTATATTTATGGAAAATTTCTGTGACAAACAAAATTGAATTGAACAAGACAATATTACGACAAGTAAAATTATTTTGTCCGATATTGCTGCGAAATACTTCAATTTAGCGAAAAGTACTGAAAACAAAGAAAAATTGAAATAAAGATATACATAGTCGTATATGACCTGCTCCACCAAAATGAGAAGCATTCTAGATTTCCTACAAACGAGCAAAATGTGTCAAAAAGTCACATTTTGGTGTTTTCTGACTGTTGGTATCAAGTAATTTTTACCACAAGTTGATCGAAATTGATTTAAATTGGGTGTCATTCTTAACATTTTTAAATCATTCCTAGTAATGGCAAGGAATTCAAATGCCTTTCACATAATGAATGTTCGGGGTGCTATATCTTTTGATGCCACTGACATACCTCAACATATGAGCATCCTGTTAAAGCCTAATTCCAACAGAAATAAAGTCATATTCAGGACTAAATTTTGGTGGAGCAGGTCACATATTTTACAGATTAATATTTCAGCCTGACAGATCTACAAAAGATTTATAAGCCAACTTAATATTCAATATTTTTCTGTTGTAAGCTTACTTTATATTCAATATTTCTCTTTCATTTCTCCCACAGTTCATCCCGCGCTCAATCCTCCCCTGGCCCAAGGAACACGGAATCGGCTTCTACCCCCGCTGCTGTTACCACCGCTACGTCTTCTACCGTTCCTACCCCTTCTCTTGCTACCGCGACTACCACACCAGCTCCCGCAACGGCTACCACACCCTCGGGAACCGGGTCGGCAACTGCTGCGACTGCGGGTGCAGGCGCAGGTGGAGCGGGTTCCGGGATCTTACTAAGTGACCTGCAGAATATACTCGGTAGTCTCGGAGCACCGGCTGAGCAGAAAGAACGTGAGTGATTGTGACTTTCGAAAAAACCAATGATTACAGAAGATTTGTTTCTTTATTTCGACTTATTGAAAATGAACCGTTTGTCCACCGATTTCTATCATTTAAACTTATCAGAATTTTTGATATTTTTGCTTTGAAATATATTTACTAACTTCTTGACAAAAAGTATGAGTACATCATGAAATGCTACAGAATGGTGCCATGTCGGAAAGATAAGTAGTAAAGGCCAAAAATATGTACAGGCATTGTTTTGAAAGTGAGAAAAACGCCAATATATCAAGCTGTCAAAGCCTGGCGCGATATTATCATGTATCGAAAAAAGTGAATATTGTGTAACTTTGATTTTGAAATAAAAAGACTTCTACATTTTAGAAATGGCCGCAATGTAAATATGGTGAGCCGAGCCCAAGAGTTAAAGAGTTTTTGAAATGGGCTACCATGTTCTCTTGTTGCGTTCATCGTGGCTTTCATGACTTACATTCTCATGATAAATTATAATTTTGATTTTCTTCTCTTCTTCAGCTATTGACCTTGCATCGGCCATCACCCCGGAAGCGATGATTCCTCTACTGGCGAATTCCGAGGTCCAAGAACGTCTCATGCCCTTCTTACCCGAGGGAGAAGTGTTGCCAAAAACAGCCGAGGAGTTGAGGGCCACTATCTCTTCACCCCAATTCAGACAGGTAACTCGAACATATTTTAAATTGAGTTAAATATATAATGTTTGCTTCTTGTATGATTTCTAGTTGGAATTGTGAAGATTCGTTGATGTACCTCGCTAAAAGTCGCCTCCCTAAATTGATATGGCCGAAAATATTAAAAAACACAATCTGGAATAAATTATGTCAAATATAGATTTGACCCCAAGTTTCAATTATGTACATTAGTTTCTGCCTGTTGTTCATAAGGAGAAAATGCCCGGGCAAAAAATTTTTTTGACTTTGTTTGGTTTCCGCAATTGAATAATGAAAAAAATAGACCCGGCTGCCCTCTCTGATTGACTATTGTTTGTTTATTAATCCCGTTATTTTCCCCGAATTCTTTCTTCGGCATCATGCAATTGCCAGACTCTAGTTTTTGCTTGAGTTGCAATTAATAATTTATAAACTAATGGGATTTCTTTTGCAGGCGATGTCGTCGTTCAGTGCAGCTTTAGCCTCTGGCCAATTAGGCCCCCTGATGCCTCAGTTTGGGTTAGGAGAGGATGTAGCTAATGCCGCCGCACAAGGAGGTAATTGATAATTCAGCTCATCGTTATGTCTACTTCTGTCTTGGGGGTAGGGTTAGCTCAGTGGTAGCGTGCTGGGCTGCCAATCGCTGGGTCCAGGGTCCGAATCCAGCTCTTGTAGGGTCACCTAGGCCTATATTGGACGGCCGTTTCGTTCATCCTTTGCCTCATTGCTGTGTCCTCCTCCTGTCCTTATTAGTCTACCGAGTGTACAAATACAGGACGTAAAGCCCCAGTCATCCATCCATTGTCTACTTCTGTCTTCAGAAAGTGACAAACTAATTTGTCTATGTCTGCAATTAGTGTGTAATTTAGGGATTAACCAAATATAACAAGCGCATTGGAAAAAATATTTCTCAAAATAAATAAAAAAGTTCTCAGTTCTTCATATATATACTGTGCTATTTTTGATCAGTGATTTCATAATATTTTCTCATTTCAGACGTAGAAGCTTTTGTGAAAGCCATGCAGGCCAAAAAGGACGAAGGGAAAGAGGAGAAGAAGGAGTGAAACCAGTATTATAAATAGCTTTTGAAAATTTACTCAAATTTAAAATTTTCGCACAATTAAAATGATCATATTTGTTTAAAACATATCTTGCCCATTTAGAGAATATTAAGTGAAGAAAGACGAGAAAGACGCTATAACTGCAAGAGTTATAAAATTTGTCCCTGTTATTTGATGGCAGTTAAAGAAATTATATTGGGTAGTTATTTGCATCTATGACACAAAAAAAGGTAAAAAAAGTACAAAATTACCAAAAATACGCTTTTACAAGAACGAACGCCGTAGATTGTATGGATTGTGAAGATGTTTACTTGAACGAATTGAAATGCTAATAAACTATATCTATATTGCAATTAAATGTCTGTCTTTTTACATTAATTTAATATCTGAAAGTGGCTGCCGTATGAATGAACTTAAGAAATTTAGAAAAATCTGTGGAGCCTTATGGTTAAGGCCTTTTGCATAGTATTATTGGTAAGGAATTTTCTTTGAACATCCTGCTTTGAAATAGTTCTGAAGATTCAATATTTGGAAAATGGCACTGATTGTACAGAACCACGAGTACAAAACATCCCGCTGCTGCGAGTATATTCAATTCGGCTAGTCCTCGGTTGGTTAAGTGGTTTCAGAAATCGGCTGGTGTCTGTTCAACAAGTTTTCAATTTATTAAGTAGTTTGCCTGCTTGGGTTTTGTATTGGAGCTGGAAACGCCTTAGCAAAGATCCAATTAGCACATTTCTAAACTATCCACCAGGGGGATTTAAATCACCTAATTGTCATAAACGACAGATGTCGCCACAAGTATTTTCTGGGGGTGCACAGTGCCCTCTTGCGACACTTCTGGACCATGTGAGTTTGTTTTTGTGACATCAAGAGAAGCATGGTAAGAAAATGAAAGAATTAAAGGTGTTTTAAGGCCGATATAGGGGGAAAGTATGCCGTTTGTATGCGTGGACATGATTTGTGAGGGCACCTGTTAGTACCAGTCACTGTGACATTGATTTTCATGGGCAGATGCAGTGATTGAAATGAGATGAGCTTTGTGAAATGTCAATACCAATGGTGTGTGTATTCATTGACGTTGTATTGACTTTTGTTAAAAAGAAGCAAGTGTTAGCATTACATGCATGCATGTGTAGCATGATTCAATTATTGTCCTGACTGGGGTTGAAGGGACAAGGCCTAAGTGGAAAAAAAAAAAAAGATTTTTAAGTTGTGGGGAGGGGGTCTGTACCCTTGTGGGGGGGGGGGGGTTCTCACTCAAATTGTAGACCAACATAAAATTGTAGACCAACATATTATGTTGGTCTACATCTATGCTCGGCTGAAAAGGGCTCTTCAAGAGCTTTCAAGGGCTAATTTTCCCTAGCTAAGGGTCCTAAAATGAGGTCTGAATATTCCTAGACATGGTCCAACATTTCCAGAACTCCGAATTTCACATAAAAATCACCTTCAGAAAGACATCCATGGTGGCAAAAAAGAAATTATTTGGCACAAATAGTTAAAATAATACAGCCGACCCAAAAAAATGCCTCTTTGAGGGTGAATTTTCCATAGTCCAGGGTCCTATTTTTGGGTTCACGGCACTCCGTTACTGGGTCTGGGTGCGAGACACTCAGCTGAGCACCCCCGTCATATTTCGGGGGCGAGAACCCCCCCCCCCCCCCCCCAGGGTCTGTACACTCTTTCTTATTGAGTCGATTTTAATAAATTTCTTAAATGTTAAATGTTACAAGTGCGAGGAAAGAGACTCACAAAAATGTATGTATAAGTTATTTCACAAAGTTTGATGCAGATATCCGCCCCTTTAATTTGCTTATAGTTTAATTCATGAATTGCCATATTATCGATAACCATTAGAAATTTCCTCTTTTCAGTATTCTAATCTTCAGAATTTTCCAAGAGTCATGTTATCCTTTCGAAGATTTCATCTACCTGTACGACAGTGCGTCAGATGTAAAAGTTCACTCTCTGGTAGTAAGTATTTTGTAGAATTGATTTCTAAGGACCCTTAGCAATAGCGGGCGATAGTGGAACTCTCCTTTTTCCAGCTCTCCTGCCTCGCCGAGCAGAATAAAACTGTTTCTGGAAACTGTTTAACATCAGCCTGGGCATTTACAATGGGGCCAGGTTTTCCGAGGTCCGTAACAAGGTCTAATCAGCCTGACAGTACTGGAATATGGTGGTAATCCATGCTAAACATTCCATTTAAGACTCGGCAATGCAAATCCGTAGTGTTTTCAATGGATTAAAAGTGCCCTGGAGCCCGTAATACCAGCTCCACTGACTCAGCAATGGTACAAAATGCGGCTTGTTCCCAGGAAAAAGTTTTTTTCTGCACGGCGAAGCCAGAGAGCTGAAAAAAGGAGAGTTCCACTATCACGGATTCACGGCCTAATATGTAAATGGCACTGCCATGAAATTCGCGCAGCACTTTAAAAAGTTTTTGTAGGACTTATAGTGTTACCATAACTTTCATGTTTATTTATATTCAGTGTATGAAAGGAGTTATGTAACTGTTTCAGAAAATTAGAAAGACAGATACATGGAAAGACAGAGAAAAATGTAGAATAGCAAGATAAACTAGACAAAAAATATAATAGATAAATAGATAAATAGAGAGATAAATAGATAGACTGATAGATAGATAGATATAACAACAGACAGATAGATAGATAAAGTGATAGATAGATATATATATATTAAATAGATAAATAAGATTGATAGATAATCAGCTAAATGGTAAAAAGGCAGGCAGCACTGAAAGCTGCCAAAGTCAAGTCTATGTTAGATTGTTGATATTACATAATAGTATAAATATAATTTTATTTTTATATATCTAGTAATACAAAAACAATAACATTGCATGTAGATTATCTGTTCACTGTTACATAATTATCTGTTTATAAGATTATGTAACTTTAATTTTGTTATGTTTTCTTGTTGTCTGATTGAAATTAAATGAATCACATGTTAATAATTTGATTTAGCTTGTCAATGCTAATAATTAACAATTCCATAAAAATTATTGGTACAGGATATATTACTAGAGAAAATTGAATTTTTAAGACACTTTTGAAGATGAATATGTTATGTTTTGTTAAATACGAAACTAAATCATTGATAAGAAGCTGGACCCACTTGACCTAATTCCCAGCTGTGGACTGTTGATGTTGAGACCATCACTGCACAGATTTTTGAGTCTTCTCTTGCACTCAATTCGCTTCGCTCAACGGCCTTCGGCCGTTTCGCTGCGCGAATATTATATTAAATTTGCTTTTGTTTTTTAGTTAAGGTATTTTGAAATTCTTTTGTGTTGATAAGATGTTATTGCAATCATGACCGTGATGACATGATTTCACTTGTAGTTGTCAAGCTTAATTAAAGTTTTTGTAAAATTTTATTTCTCAATTTTCAGCTCCATCACTAGTTTATTCCAGAGCGGTCAAAAATGCCGTTGAGAACAGCCTGCCCCTGGTGGCCTTAGAGAGTACTATTATCACACACGGAATGCCTTATCCTGAAAACATTAAGTAAGGAATGAATATTTTAATATCTAAATGGCCGGGTTATTTTTAATGACATGGCATTTCAAGTCAGAAAAGATGATACTTATTTCCTGCATCCCCAGCTGAATGTAACCTCATCTTTTCATTATTAAATCTTCCTCAGGCATACAATAGTAAACAGAACTTGACCAATTAAAATTGTTTTCCAATTTGAAAAATTATCATATTTTATAAAATTTCGAATCTGTAATAATTACGAATGCTTACTGACAGTACCCAATGAACAGGTACTGATACTCAGTAAATTGAAAAATTCAAAGATTTTATTTAAAATTTTTGTACATTTTATTTTTGTATATTTTATTTTGCTTCTCTGTTTTTCAGAACAGCTTTGTCTGTCGAGAAAGTTATCAAAGAAAACGGAGCTGTCCCCGCTACAGTTGCTATTTTAGATGGCAGAGTTCACATAGGTAAGGAAACCTAATGACCAGCATCTCTGAAATCAATTTAGTTTCGATGAAACATTAATTTTCTGTCTGTCTAAAACTTTAATTGCGGTCTGCACTGTCAACAAGACCTTGTTACCAGTAGGGGCACTTGTCCAAAAATGGGAAGTTCTCCAAATTGGGGGGAAATTCTCCAGATCGGGAGAATTCTTAGAAAGGCAGATATCTCCCTAAGTCCACACATAATTGATTCTTAGCTTCGCGGACCGGCCGACACAATAGATTTTCTGCCGACGGAAAAAAAACTAGAAAAAAAAAACCTTTTCTTTTTTTGACATTATAAAAATTTTTTTTTTTCCTACCGACCGACCCTAGAAAAATTGCCTTGAGAAGATCTGAGAAGCTAAAATCAATTATGTGTGGCTTAAAAGGGGAATATTTCCCAATCTGGAGTTAATTCATGACAGAAAAAAATTACAAAATCTGAGGTCTTATAGGCCAGGATACAGACAATTGAGCTCATTTAGCAGTGCTGGAGACTTTCATAGATGGCTAAAATTCTTCAAGGATTAATGTTTCAGTGTTGCGAGTCAGTTAATCAACTTTTTTGTTGTGTTTTGCCCAAGGATCTTGTATAAATACATGGTGAATTTCTTGCAAATTTGGTAAACTATTGCCCTCTGTTGTCGAAAATTTTCGCCAATTAACATGCACTTCCCCTTGGCATGTTTCTCAATAATTTTTCAAGATTAGGAGAATTTGAGAACTTCTCTGTTTTTGGATGGGGGCCTTTACTGGTTACGCTGTCTTTTAATTAGAATTGCGGAAAAGTCCTGCAAAAAACATTTATGTGATCTTAAACTGTTATTCCAGGTCTCGAAGAGAGTGACTTGGAGTTTTTGGCGTCCGGAAAATCTTCAGCGATTAAAACATCGAGGAGAGATATGCCATTCGTTTTGAGTCAAGTGAGTAGAATAATTATGATTATATATCAGAGATATAGGAAGGATGCAATGTGGTGTTTGGTTGATCTAGGAAAAAATCGTGTTATCTGAAATCATGTAAGTGGGTCTCCATTGCCTGTTGATTAGTTAATTTTATTGCTGTATTGTAATTTGAAGGTCTGAAGAAGTTAATTTTGTCTGGCATGTGACTTAACATCATTATTTCACATTGAGGTTTACAACTTAGATTAAAAATTTGATAACTTAATTTAATTTTGTTTGTCATTATTCCAGGGTAGAAATGGCGGCACCACCGTCAGTGGAACAATGATGGCTGCACACTGGGCTGGAATTTCAGTTTTTGTGACCGGCGGAATAGGAGGGGTGCACAGAGGAGCTGAGTCTTGTAAGTAATAAGACCAAACGGACATGTTTATTTTTTAGCTTCTCGGATCGACCGACCAAAACATGTTTTCTGATTATGAAAAAAAATCTTACCCATAATTTGTAATTGACATTATGAAAAATTGAGATTACTTATTTTACAACTTATTTTTGTCCTGTCAGCAGACCCTAGAAAAGTGCCTTGAGAAGATCCGAGAAGCTAAAGATAAATTACGTCCGGCCTAAATTGGACACAGGTGCATTTTAATATATATAGGATAACAAAATCAAGTACGCTCTGTAATTCAGGAGGTTGAAAATATAATGATTAATAATTTCTTCAATTATATTATTATTTTTATGTGAAATTTTAGCCATGGACATCAGTGCAGACCTGACGGAGTTAGGACGGACCCCCATAGCGGTGATATCTGCAGGGGTCAAGTCTATTTTGGATATTGGACGCACTCTTGAGTATTTGGTAAGCTTTTCTCTTTTAGAAACAGAGTTTTTTTAATTCGATTTATTTAAAATTTTTCATGAATTCTGAAAAATTATCTTGGTGTGTATCTAGCATCTTGAGCTTCTGCTATCTATCTATCTCTGTCTGTTTATCTATCTGATCTATCTTATCTATCTATCTATTTATCTATCTATATGTATCCATATCTATCCATCTATATCTATCTCCTATCTTTATGTAATTTTTGCCGTACATCAAATTCACAGATCATAATTTTTTTATTTAGGAGACAGAAGGAGTTTTTGTCGCATCATTCTCAGACACAAAAGACTTTCCATCATTTTTCACGGCCAAAAGTGGACACCAAGCCCCTTACAATGTCAACAGTGCTCTCCAGGCTGCACAAGTTATAGGTGAGCTAAATACGCCTATAGCTGTGGGGTGAATTTTCATTGCAGGTTTCATCCATAGTGCTTGCCTAATTGGTAAGTGCGCTTGTCAACTGGCTTTGAGGGCGTGGGTTCAAATCTCACCCCGGGAACTCACTTTAATCCGAGCCCATGGGACATCAAATGGAGGCGGGTTGTATCCAGTATTCTATGCTAGGGCAACTGAAAGACCCTGGGCATCCCTGAATAAATAGGGTATGTGCCAGACTCAGTCTTCTCATCTCATCATCATACGGCGATCACCCACCTCGATATAGCCCACTAAGGTGCTGCAGAGGCATAAAACACAAACAAACAACAAAACCCCCCTCAAATGGAGGCACTCACCTCTATTAGAGGCCTCCCTCAAATATAGGTCCCCCTTTGAGTCGCCATTCTATGCAAATTTATCTGAATGTCAGGGGTCTACCTGCTATAAGAGCTTTATATTAAGACTGTGTCATTTTCTTGTGCTCAGAAAATAGTAGAGACCCTGCTGGAAACTCTCCCTAAAAATATGAGGTGGGAGGCTTCTAATTGGGCAAATATGGTAAATGGACCCATATTGGTTGAAAATAATATTTTTTGTACAAATTATTAGACTTTTCACCTTCATTTAGATGTTCTTTTTTATATGTTTTAGTAAAGGCAATGCTATTATTCTTACAGATGCTAACTTGAAGCACAATTTAGGTTCCGGAATGTTATTTGCTGTTCCAATTCCCGAAAAATATTCCGCAGAAGGAGCTCTTATCGATGATGCTATACAGCAGGCTTTGTTGATGGCAAGGTAGGTAGACTGATTCACTATTCCGCAGATCAGGCCACACATAATTGATTCCTAGCTTCGCGGACCCGCCGACACAATAGATTTCCTGCCGACAAAAAAAGAATTGAAAAAAAATAATTTTTTTTTGTTGACATTATAAAAAAATTTTTTTCATCTTTTTTGTCCTACCGACCGACCCTAGAAAAAGTGCCTTAAGAGGATCCGAGAAGCTAAAGATCAATTATGTGTGGCCTTATTGAACTGAATGCATGGTCATGGACCAGGACACATGGTGCTGTTAGATTTTGCCTAGATTTTAAAATTTTTGTTGTTGGATTTAATGTTTTTTTTAAATATTCCAATCAGAAAATAGATAAACCCTGTTGCTTTTCTGGGGACAATTGATGCATTGTACAGTTGAAACTTCCCAAGAGGATCCTGGTATGTGCCAAGATGTAAAATAACTTGGGTTTTTTTATGACATTAAAATTAATTTGTTCGTAATTTTCCGGGTAAATATTGTATTATTCCGTCCATTTTGCAATTGCTAAAACTCCCAAAGAGTGATACAATTAGCTATAACTGGATATTCAAGACATACTTTTCTCAATTTCAGCGAGAAAAATATAACAGGGAAAGAAGTGACCCCATTTATTCTTGATAAAGTCAACAGCATCACTGGAGGGCAAAGTTTGAAAGCAAATATCCTTTTCAAAGTCTTGCCATTTGCAAATTTATATCAAATGTAACTCGGTGAAATTTTTCAGTAAACTTTTCTGTTATCCTTTTTGGCGGCTGGGTTGGCTCAGTTGGTAGAGCCCTTTTTTGTGTATCACTGGGTCCTAGGTTCGATTCTCCGTTTCCCACTCTGGTAGGGGGGGGGGGAGTTGGTCTAGATGTAGTGTGCTAGGTTGCCAATTGCTGGGTCCAGGGTTCGAATTCGGCTCTTGCCGGGTCACTAGGGCCTATGGTGGATGGCTGTTTCAATCATGCTTCGCCTCATTGCCGTGTCCTCCTGTCCTAATTAGTCTATCTAGTGCATAAATACAGGATGTTAGGGGCCAATCATCTGTCCATCTATCCGTCCCACTCTTGCCAGGTTATCTGGACTTTAGTTGGTAGCAGTTTCAATCATCCTTCCTTTCAAGTCAAGTCAAATCAACTTTATTACATCCACCTGGGATAACTCCATGCTCAATTCATTGTTGTGTCCTATTAAGTCTGCCAAACCCATAAATACAGGAGATAAAGCTCCAATCATCCGCCCATTCATCTTGTTAACCTGATCTCCTATATTGGACCTGGGCCTATGTTGGACGGCTGTTTCAGTCATCCTTTTCCTCATTGCTGTGTCCTACTCCTGTCCTAATTAGCCTACCAAGTGCATAAATACAGGACGTAAAGCCCCAATCATCCATCCATCCATCTCCTATATTGGTTGCAAAGTTGCAGGATTTAGAATCATCACACTGCTGTCTATCCACCAAATTACCTGTTCTGTTGATTCCTTAATCTTGCGTACATGTTGCTCTGGTGGAAAATAACGCTAAAGTGGGAGCTCAGATTGCATGCGAATTAGCAAAACTCCAAAATGGTGGTGGTCTTCCTAGTGGAAAACATGGCGATAATTCTGAATCCTCTCTTTCCTCGTCATCTTCTGGAAAACCATCAACTTCATCATCGAGGAAAAGACGGACAACATCTGAAGGACGACCGGTGAGTAAAGAGGGTTTTATCAAAGGACAGTGCTTGATCTAAGGGACCGTTCAGAATTTATGACTGGGGGGGGGGGGGAGGTGGGAGTTTTGCTGGAACTTCCCGTCAAAAATTGATACCCCCCCCTTGAGTTTCATGCGGATTTTTAGTACCCTACCATTAGGTTTCACTCATATTTTTAGTACCCCCCCCCCCTCGACGTACAAAGCAATATACACATATATACTGTTATACATGTCCACGCATACAGATTCGCGTCATTTCGCGAACTTTTGCGCGTAAAAAAGTCCAAATAAGATGAGCTTATGCGTGTTTTTTAACATTTTTTCTTTGTTAAAATTTCTTACCCCCGCTTGGAAGTGTTGTCAAAAATTAATACCCCCCTTCAAACACGTGTGAAAAGTTAGTACCCCCTCGGCCAAAACTCCCACCCCCCCCCCCCAGTCATAAATTCTGAACGGTCCCTAAGTTAGTGTCAAGTCAGATGTGAATTGAGAAGCTGTTGCTTGAAATAAACTTAAGACTATGTAGTATTATGTCAAAACAAAGGATTGTAACACAAGACCATTTTTTAGCTCGTCTGTTTTCTTTGAAAAGGAAGAGCTATTGTCGTTACTTGATCGTCTGCATCGCTGTTGTCGTTGTTGTCCCGATTAAGGTTTGTGGAAGTGTCCATTTGTGAGCTTACTATTTAACTTGAGAGTTATGAAATTTTGTACAGGTATTGGCCTGTGGGTACGGATCAGGAACATGTAGAGAAATCCAAGATGGCTGCCAAAATGACCACTACAAAATGGTCGCCGTTCCTGAACTACCCACTATCACCTTAGTATCTCGCTTATAGTTATGAAATTTGGTACAGGTATTGGCCTATTGGTATGGATTGGCTACAATATCAGATAGTAGTGTTTTCCACTTCGCTGGTGAGCAATTCACTCGATACTAGTGCTCTATAAATCGATACTTTTATTTATTATTGCTTATTCTTTTGCTGCAGGTGGTCGTAGGAGCAATAAACGTCGACTTCACGACGAGATTTGCCACCGATGATGTGCAGGTGAGACCTCTTTGAAGAGACTTGAAATTTCGTAGCAGTGCAGGGTGCCCACTCCTCCTATATTTCCTATGATTCCTATATTTTTTAAGGCCTCCTATAATTTCCTATATTTTGGAAAAATTCCTATAAATTCCTATATTTTTCAAGTTTTCAAGATATTTTGCATGTATATGCACATTTTTGTCAGCGATACAAAGTTAAAGCGTCCTTTTCCCTTAGATGTCTGAATTTTTTAACACGTTTTTGTCCGCAACATGAAGTTTTCGGGTTATTGTGGAAGCGATCCCGCGATTTGCCGATGGTGTCGCTGTCAAATTTTTCCTGTATTGTCTTATTAAAATAGGCGAAACCTCCTATATTTTCCTGTATTTTACGGTGAAAAATTCCTATATTCCTATAATATTTTGTGCGATGTTGGGTGGGCACCCTGGCAGTGTTAAATTTTAGCCCTTGGTAGTATTGTAATTAGGCCACACATAATTGATTCTTAGCTTTGCGGACCCGCCGACACAATTGATTTTCTGCCGACAGAAAAAAAAAAAAAGTATTTTTTTGACATTATAACAAAAAATTTTTTTCACCTTTTTTTTAAAAAGTGCCTTGAGAGGATCCGAGAAGCTAAAGATCAATTATGTGTGGCCTTACAGTCTGTCTCATTTCTGGAATGAGTGTCTGTTGTCAAAAATAAACAGCAGCAAAAATTCACAAAAACTGTGACAGAAATATTACAAATTTGCTAATCTTCCCTTGAGTATGTGTATTTTCTGCCTTGTGATCTGTAGATGAGGAGCAATCAGGCCAAACACCAGTTCGCGTGTTGTGAGACAAACTGTAGCATTGAAGTGGCGGTATTTTTTATTTGTTTGACCATACATGTAAAAAATAATAAAGACTTTTAATGAAAAATACCTTTAAAATTCTAATAATGACTCTTAACCCATCTCTCTATCATCTATAGATCTATCTGTTTTAAATGTTATATATCTCTTCTGCTTTTTCCAGTCAAATGGAGCAACTTACAGAGGGAGCATTACGACATCTTTGGGGGGAGTTGGTAGAAACATTGCCGATTGCTTATCGAGACTTGGGACCAAACCTAGGTTTATTTCTACAATGGGACAAGATTCCCATGCTGAGGTGGTTTTGCGGTCTTGCTCCCATATGGTAAGTCATCTTTTTTATTTGACTATTCTTTAATTATCTGTTGACACAGACTCTTCTTACAGCGAAACACTACGATATAGAATTAAAGTGGACTGTGGCACTGTGAATATGGCACTTCGTGTGTCATCGTGCCGATGATTTGTCATGATCAAACCCAATACTTTCAATGTTAATTTGATTGAAGGAGACTTATCCACCTGTTGGTGACAGCCAAACGAAAGGATTATGCATCTTGATTTTCACTCTAAAATCCGTTATGAGAAGTCAAATGGCTTTCTCTTGATCATGACTAATCAAACAGCCTCTGTTTCCCAAGTTTAAAGTAGAGAAGATCACACTTCATCCGTATCATGAGTCACTAAGTGCCATTTTCACAGTGCCACAGTCCACTCTAATTCTATATCAAAGTGTTTGGCTGTAATGCTCCAAGTAACCCTCACATCAGATTTTGTAACTCGACTCTTGACCATGACTCTTTCAGTTCTGAGTCAGCAGCAGATTTTCCAAATGACTCCTAATTTGAAATGAGTTTTCGACTCTTTCAAAAACATTAAACTACAGCCTTCCACTTTGATAAAGAAAAAATGAGGACAAGTTCACTGGGAAAAATGCACTTCGTGACTCAAGATAGCTGATGAAGTGTTATCTTCTATATTGTAGGGGGGAGGGTAGGTCTAGTGGTAGCGTGCTGGACTGCCAATTGCCGGGTCCAGGGTTCGAATCCTGCTCTTGCCAGGTCACCCGGGCCTATGTTGGACGGCTGTTTCAATCATCCTTCCCCTCATTGCCGTGTCCTCCTCCCATCCTACCAAGTGCATAAATACAGGACGTAAAGCCCCAATCATCCATCCATCCATCCATCCATCGTCATCTTCTCTACTTTCAACATGGGAAACATAGAGACAGTTTCATAAGTCATGATCAAGAGAAGGCCATTAGACTTGTCATAACTGATTTTGGATTGAAAATCAGATGCATAATCCTTTCGTTTGGCTGACACCAACAAGAGGGATAAGTCTGGTTGAATCAAATCAACATTGAAAGTATTGGGTATGATAATGACAAATCATCTGTATGATGACACCCAAAGAGCATTTTTCACAGTGAACTTGTCCTGATTTTTTCTTTATCAAAGTGAAAGGCTGTAAACTACATTATTCCAATTTCTAAACTTTTTTAAAGTTTTATACGTGTGTCAATTGCATAATTTTTAAAATGCTTCTGATTCATTACTGTGAAACCATGCTGATAATAATTTCTCTTTTGAATCCATTTTAGGATTTATCGGCCGTGACCCAGTTTGCAGACCATTCGACGGCCACCTATTGTGCCATTTTGAAAAATTCCGGAGAGTTAATTTATGGAATTGGGGATTTCAGGTACAACACAAACAAGAATTTGGTACGTATATTTTCTTCTGAAAATTAAGAATTTTCTGCTTGCTGCAGTTAATAACCAGTAAATTTGAAATGTCACTTTGTGAAACTATACCTTATTCTCTTCTTTGTAGCTGGAAAAGTACGAAAATGACCTGTCGACAGCCCCATTGGTTGTCATGGATGGGAACATTACGGCAGATGCCATGAATTACATTACTGAAGTCTGCTCTCATCACCAAGTTCCAGGTAGATACATTTTTTCTTTTTCACAGTTTTCTGGTGTCGTCACAGAGTTTCAGGTTATTAAAGTTGGCGCTGTTATTTCTTATTGTCAGTTATTTTGTTTCGCTGTTTTGTTCTCACCAAGTTCCAGGGTGACAAATCTATCAGATTTGTAAAAAAAGTTTTGTTGAGTGAGAACTGGCTCGAAGTAGGGGAGAGTGAGGCAGGTTGTCACAGGGGCAGGATATGACAGGGGCAGGTTGTCACAGAGGCAGGTTGTCACAGCGGCAGTTTTGGGGCGGGTTGTCACAGTCTACACAAAACGTGGAGTCTTCAAATATATAAGGGCAAAGGCCTATGTAGTTCTAAATAACAGTTGCAATTAATACCAATTTTTAGAAAGATTCAGAGTTGATTTTAAAAAAGCTGAAAAATGTGGCTACCACTGTTTAAACTCGTTGTGATAACCTGCCCTTTGACATGGTGCAACAACGTGACAGCACTGTAGCTACATGCCGTACATGACTTTCTGTTTGATCAAACCCTGTTATGCTTGACATGTGAGCGGCCGACGTACATGCAGATTCTCCACTGAAGGGTTTTGCCTTTAAAGGTTCGAATCTCAACCAGCACTCTTCTATTTATCTATATCAATCGGTTTCTCAGTTGAAAATGATGTATATATGTTATTGTTGTCTGAATTTTCCACATATATCCAATATCTATGCATATCTTTCTATGATTGTCCATCTAATGATTTTTGCAATCACGGCCGGATTACCCATAGGGCACAGTGGGCACTGTGCCCAGGGCCCCACATGGCAAGGGGGGCCTCACAAAAAAAAGTGAAAAAAAAGCTTGAAAGTCAAGAACAAAAACGCATACTCTTTTCCGATGACATACCGCATCACACCACAAAGCCTTGATGATTACGAATGTGGACCACATTCATCATATTATTTTAATGTGTGATAGAGGCCCAACTCGCATAGAGGCCCTGGTTAGGCACTTTTTCCTAATAAATAAGGGCCCCTTCAAGGAAATTTGACCGAAGTGCAAGAGAGTGTTGCCAATTATACCTCAAGATTGTTTAATTTTTTTTGTATCCTGAATAAATCGAGGCCCGCCTCAACTGTACTACAGACCCACCTCAAATTGTGGCCCTTCTGGAGAAGCCAGCATGAATATAGTATTCATATTCTCTTGTTAGTATTATATCCTTTGCAGAAAGTTTGAGCCAGCAAAAACTAACACTTTCAGTTTGAGAATGTTCTTTCATGTTTTTGGACTGCAGCCATTTTTACAAGAAAATCAAATTGTATTCAATAGGGCTTTTGGATTATGTTAAATTCATAAGTCCTCCAAGAAGATAAAAACAGACAGAGACGATAAAAAAAAACAGCAATTTAATTGTTAAATACATTTGTGAAGTGTATTCAGGCTTAAACTTTTGAAAAAATCCAATGTTCCTCCTGTTGTCAACCATTTCTTTAAAAGGCCTGTTTAGGTTTCACCTGTGATTTTCCTGGCATCATCAAACAAAAAGATTTCAAATTCATCTTTGAAACCAGCTTGTGTAATCTGTAACCATTTATCGAAAATGGATTTGTAATACAGTCACTGAAAATAAGCCTGAAGATTGTTATATTTTGAATTTTGTCTAATCGGCAGTTATTGTGTTTGGATAATGGGTACAAGTAGCCTATTGGGTGGAATATCTTCATGACCATGAAAATGTGTCAATGTTGGCAATCTCAGGAAAATGATATATTCCCAAATTTTTGCACGCAACGCAAGTATGTGTACATTATAATTTTACATCATAAATATATGGCAAGATGGGGGCCTCCCAGACCCTTAATCCGGCCCTGTTTGCAATATCTATTAATGCGCACGCTGAATATCTACATGTATAGCAGTAACAACAAAACAACATTAACTTGTTATGCAAAATATTTATTTATAAAACTCTTCACAAAATATGTACATGTTTTAACAGTATCATTTGTACAATTAAAACTGAATCTAACATGAGTATTAACAATAAAAGTAGGAGTAAGAATAAAATCTCTTAACATGTTATGCAAGCAAGCTTCTGGAGCAATGACGCCAGAAGAGATACTGCTAATATTATGTTTTCGAATAAAGTCAGAATAAAATCGTGAAAAAGGTTAACATACCACAAATGTAGTATTTTTTGTTGCCGATTTTTGTTATATATTTTTTCAAAAGCTATTAAGAATATCTGTACAATAAAATAAGGCAGCAGATGCCGTATAGGCACATTGGAGTTGGAATAATTATTTTTAAAATTTTTTACAGAAGACACCTTGGTTTACAAAACAAAAATGCTTGCCTAATGATATAAATTTATCTAAACTACAATATTTCCATGATGAAATCATTTACCTCAGAGTATTATTTAACAATCTCCAAAGAATTATTTGTAAAATAACACATTCAGCTGTAAGGATATAATGAAATTTAACTTTTAATTGACACAGATCTTTTAATTCTTGTCTTGACAGAACAAACAGTTTCTGCATTAAAAGAACATGTAAAGCAAAGTTCAGATCTATCCTTCTCAAAACAATAGTTGGTTAGAATTCTCACAGTAAAAACAAGAGTATTCAAAATGTTTTAATTGAGGCTAATGTCTTCAATAAATTGCATTGCGGAATTTTAAAATCTCACAATGAGTTCATTAGTTAAAATACAGATCTTTCTTCCCATTTGTGAAATTCTATTACATGTGTATGAAAGTAATTTCTGATAATATTGAAATGAAAAAAATTATGAATTGCAGAACACACTATAGTTATGTGGAAAGTGTTCCCAAGTTGATTTTCAAATCAAATTGACATTTTAGACAATCGTTTTTTTTTTCATGACTGCAAATACATCATAAATATATCGAGGAGTATTTTTAAAGAATTACAAATATCCTGAATTAAGTTAGCCTATGACAACAACATTTTTACAATCAGTCGATGTTTCCTCTCCGTTTTAGCTCTTGAAAATAATTGACCATGACAAATTATTGAGCATTTAGTTAAAATTCATCAAGTTTTTCGTTCTCTGAACAATATTGACGTTTTCACGGCCGCATGGAGTGCATTGAAGACTTGTAAAGAGGAGGGGGAACCTGAATGTTTCCTCCTTGCGTGAAGGGGTCTCGCTTCCAAGAATTACGCTCCATGGTCGTGTACGAAATTTGTGCGATGCTTGTGAAGATTAAGAAGAAAGCGGCAATTACGGCCAGTCCGTACGACCATGATAAGTAGTTGAGATATGGGAGAGGTTGCCAATTGCGATCCATGTAGACCGCCAGGCCGAAAACCATGACAATAACGCTCTGCAGAATTGCTGAAAAATAATGGAAAATTGTTAGAGTTAGAAGTTAGTCACTCGAAAAGTAGTATGTTGTACTTGCTGGGTACTTGTAATTACTTTGTACTTCAACTTCAAGTGAAATTCTAAGTACTTTAACTGTCTTGATATGTGCTGCAGTGACTTAGTAAAATGCCAAATCATATATCACATTGATTTTATATGTCCTTTAAAATTATTAGCTCACATCAGAATCAGGACCGCATGCAAATGAGTTATAAGCCTTTACATCCTGTATTTATGCACTAGCAAGTTCGTAGGCTTGGACCACCATATTAAAAGGACAGGTGCACTCTTGGCACAGGATGAAACTTCTGTCTAACATGGGTTACTACCTGGACCGGGATTCGAACGCCAGTCCCACAGGTTAGCATCCCGCTAGCCTAGCATTCTACCACTGAGCTACCTGAACATTGAACAGCACTTTGTATAATTTGTGCTAGCAATAAGCCCATGTTGAATGACTCAAGATTAGAAGGACCCCAGTACCCAGAAACATAAGCTGGTGCTCAAAGGAAGATAGCAAATGGTAGAGACCTTGCACATGCTGCCCTCTAGTGTATTGTATATGAATCAGCTTAAAAGGACAGTAAAAAAAAAGTAATTTTTAAACTGACCTCGTCAGTTTAATCAAATTGATCGCAAAGGGATTCTGATTACGTAATGACGACTTTTCACGCATTTTCGCTCACATACTTAGCTTGAAACTGTGCTATTCAAGAAATAAATGTGTCCAATATCAAAAACCGGAGATGTACCTGGCATTAAGATAGTTCCGCCGTAGCAGTGACACGTCAATGCATCATCATTTTATTGTCCTGCCTCTTTAATTAATCCCTACATCGCGGGGCTGGAAACGAAATCCGGATCGTATGCTCGATCGGGTGTGATTCCTGAGAAATCGTCTGCTAGACCGCTAGGCGGCCGCCACGTGGCGACCTCTTGTGAGAAATTCTTGAGTCACTGCCCCAATGATGATGAATGCAAGGATGGCTGGGATGATGAATGTGGACAAATTTCAGTGCTGTGTGGACTTTGAGCTGATCTGGGGCTTGTAGAAATAACAGGATTATAAACTATCAGTGCACTGGTACCATAACATATCTGTAGGAATTGCCATGATATGTTTTGGCCGATTTTGTTCCATAATTTGGTGTGCTGCATTATCACTCGAAATTGAATGATTCGATGAATCAGTATGCAGGTATGCACATCATGCCACATGCAGCTTCAAGTCTTCAAAAGGTTGGTGGATTTCATTTCTCTCTAAATATACAGTTGAGACAATCATGTCAATGTTTTAAGTTGAATGCAATCATTGCCTGTGAAGATTAAGACTGTAGGCCTAATCAGCACACTGGCTCTTTGAGATTCATCAACAATCAACACAAAACTGCTAAGTGATTGAACAAACAGGTTCCTGGACTACTAGTATAGCTGTCACTGAGTCTGACAGCCTCACAGATCATGTAGACTGAGTGACTCCTCTCATTGGCATATTTAGATGCTAGTAGCATGCATCTTGTGCCGAGATAGTTGATGACACATTATTTCAATATCTTTTTTTGACATGACTATTAAAAATAATCATACTAAATGCAATTAACATTGTTCTGAATGCATTTTTGTAAAGATAAGATATATTTTAGAAATGGTAAGTCAGCAGATTTGAACTCAGTGTATTCACGTTTTGTTTTCCTTATTTTGCAGCTGATGAAATGAAACCAATGATTACTGACAGTTCACTGACGCCATTCAGGACAGCAACATATAGGCTATGGCTTGCAGAGTCGTGATACAATTTCTTCATTATGAAAATGTTTCGTTTCTGTGACTGTCGCATTATGGATTAATCATCTGCATGGACAAATTCCAACTGATGGTGCAGCATTGACACACCCGCAACTGACTGGCTGGAACAAAGTTTGGGCATTGACAATTTTATGCAAGGGGTTTAAAACATATTACTTGAATTTATAACACAGTATTATAAAGCGATGAAAAACCAACACCCAAAATTATGCTTCTAGACGATATATATGTAGTTTATATGTGAAGACTTTCAATATCTTTCATTTTGTCAAGCTGTAGATCTTTCGTGGGCTATCCTAACTTCATTATCATTGTTCAATTTCATCTCATTTTCATTTATTAATTATTCAAATCAAATCAAATCATATTTATTTTAACTCGGTGGCGCAAACATTTCGTCATTGTTTCCAATTGTACTCTGTTAATGTTGTTGAATAAAATAAAATAAAATATAAGCTGATGTATCATTACTGTCAGTCTGTCACTGTTGAACATCCAGAGCTCGAAGCCAATGATCAGTGATTTTCTCTTAACATGAGACACAATATCACCACAGTAATATCTATATATTTTGTGGGTGTACTTCGTAGCCCTTCATGGTATCATAATGAGTAAATGCACTACAGAAACTCTCTATGTCATAATATCAACCAGTATATGGTCCTTGCTGCAGGGGCGTATCCAGAAAATGTCGGACGGGGGGGGATTTATGAATGAAAATGTACTATAAATTTCCGGAATTTTTTTTTTCTTTACATTAAAATGTACTGGCCAAAGCAGGGGGGGGGTGGTTGGAGCCCCCTAAACCCCCGGATCCGCTACTGTGCTGGTACTTTCATGACCGCCACAATTGTTTCTGTCTTTGTAAAATAGTGATGCCGAGTTATCTCAATGTGGTACCAACTGTACTACCGCTACCAATCACACAAAAGCATTAAAAGCCAATTTTTTAAATTCCACTTTTCAGATTTTGATGCATTCTTATTTATTCATTTTAGTTCTTTAGACACCCGGATATATTGCTGAAGTCCGTGTCCTCCTTTCCTCTGTCACATTGAAATCTCTAGTCTATCATGGATTTGTCATGGAATTTTGCACACTGCAGTCAAACTTAAAACAGTCTGGTCTGGTGGTAAAGGTTAACCGCTCTCTTGTTCTTCATTATACAAACTCCGTGTGGCTCAGTAGTGGTTTGTATGTCTACCTTGTGTACACTGGATGCGGGTTGAAACCGTGCTCCAGCCATGGCCAAAGGTGAGAGACAAAAGGTTACAGAGTAATAACCAATGATGATTTCATACTTTCATGCGATTCATTCCTTAACATATGCCTAAACGGTTCAAAGACGGACGTGCTCATGGGAGGCCAGTCGGGGGGGGGGGGGGGTACTAATCTCATTTTGGGGGGGGGGTACTAATCTCATTTGGGGGGGGGTACTAATCTCATTTTGGGGGGGGGGCTGGGCCATAGCTATGCCACTGTATTGCTTGCCATAGCATGCACCTTACATCAGGTCAAAGTGCCCTGCAACTCTTATTTCCAGTTTTAAAGGTCTACAAATGACTCTTCATTCCATCAGCAATGCACATCACTTGTTCAATGGTTTTGGCAACAGCATCTTCAATGCATTACAATAGGTCAGTTTTTGAATCCATGGATTCTTGTACTTGTTTAAAACATTTTGAGGAGTCTGAAGGGCCCCAAAAGGGGAGGCCCAAGCCTTGAAAGCCCAGGGCTGATACAGGACAAATTATAAGATGAGACATTGAGTATAACTTAAAGATATTCCCGGATCTTATAATTTTAATACTTACCCTCAATAACAGTGATAGTAGCGGAGACGGCAAGGATCCCGTCGTTCATGCGCTTCTTTCCGGTTCCGCTCCTGTTCTCGGAAGCAGTCGTTCCCCAGATCACGAGTGTGATGATCAGGTTAATCACCATCAGAAGAAGAACCAGGGTCTCAACCACCATTGTGGTGATGAACCACGCTGAAATGTTATAAAATTAGATAATTATTTTATCAGTGGAAGTTTTGTACTCCTTTTGATCTGAAAGTTATATTTAGTATCAATGTATCATAAAATACTTTGCACTCTCAATATACAATTGTACATGTGTACTCATTGAGCGGTGTTGTAGTCAAGGCTGGGACATCCCAGGCCGAGAACGATGCATGAGCATCCGTGGCCAAGGCCATCAAAACGGGGCCTCGAGGATGAGGCCGGCCTGCAGGCCTCCAACACTGGCCCAAAGACACCCCAGACCAAGCCAAGGCCAGGATTGGGCATCCAAGACCGAGATCATCAAAGTATGTGGCCTCGAGACCTCAACAAAGTCAACACTGCCCATTAGGTGGCTGAAGTCATTCTGATTCCAGTTTATCTCAAACAGGCCAGCAGAATCTAGGCCTCGCTTATGACAAAGTGCTTATGTAGAAATGTTTGTTATTTTGGCCTGTTAATGCAACTTCCCACCAAAAACTGTATTTTTTGTTTATATTTCAAAAATTGCATTCATAGTCTGCAGTTGGATCAAATGGCATTCACATCTTAAACGGTAGATTACCAAAATACCACCAGGTCTTATCTTAACACTCTTATCTCCATTATCTCACTTATCTGATAAATTCTTATAATTTCTTATCAACAACGCTTAAAAGGTCTATACTTACGGGGCATGAGCCAGTCCCTGATCGGATTGAAGTACGAAGTCAGAAGCCACCAGCATCCGTGGTATGCTTTCTGCCGGATGTCTGTTGGTAGAATCATGCCGGAAAAGCATACTTCCCATAGGCCTATCCTTTTGAAAGGACTATGCACTCTTGGCCATGATTGAAACCAGTTTGGTGACACAAAAGCAATGAAGAAAAATATGAAGGATATAACATGAAGAGCAAAAGTTGTGTTCAAGACATGTCTCCTGGCCCTTTCAGATCTTGTACCTCCCTTCATGGTAGTGATTTCTGATCAAATTTTGATCAAGTTTATCTGATATCTGACGAAATGTTGCCTCTCAGCACTTTTCCTTAACTTAACTACCTTAATTGATAGTTAATTGGCCCTTAATCAGTTCATGTGATCTCCAATAAACAAATCTAGGCCATGCAAATGTCTGTTATCAGTCAAGAGTCCGCCATGTTTGCTGTTTGCAGTGTTGTTCTGAAGTAGGTCATCTGCTACAGGTGAAAAACTCCCTTAAAAGGGGAATTCCAGCATTGTAAATAGTTCCTTACCTGTCCGCCAGGGCGAACGTTCCTTGGAAGAGTCCACTTTGGAAAGTTATGGGGGTGCACAAGTTGAGCAGACGAAAATTGGGCCTGATTTGAAGATCCATAGACTTTCAAATATTGTTCTTGCATTTTGAGATAAACTAAAGATCATACAATATTGATGAGAATTAATAGCTACCTTAAAGATCAATGGATAGGCCTACAATAAAATGAAAATTAAAAAAGTACCATCCAAAAAGGAATACATAAATTGTTTAAAAGGTATTACACTGTGGATGGTAGTGTGTGGAATTGGTATTGCATTTAGGATGACATCAAAAATTTTAAGAACTTTTGGGGGCATTTCAAGTTTCGCTGTGTCAAAGTCAATTCAGATCCTGATCCGAACTTTGAAGGCAATTGAATTTGTCAGCTCTCTTGCAAATTAGTCATTTGAATGATTTGATCATCATAGGAAATAAAATTTTAAGGTCAGCAAAGTGACAACTTGTTTTAAACTCATGTTCGTTTTCAGAGCACTAGGAAGTCTTAGTAACTTTATTCAATGATTGTGAAGTATGTGCATTTGTAATGTAAATAGATGAGGGGAGAGAGGCAAAGCACAATAATCTCCTATTACTTTCAAATAGTCTGCAGAATTTTGGGGTTTAAAATATTTTGGGCACTCACAAGTTTGCAGATTTGCTTCAATAAGGAACTAAAAGGTTATTCAGTATTAAATTGGGGAGAGAATAATTTGGCCTTTGGACGAAAAAAAGCTGTTCATGGTCAATTGATGAGAAGGCAGAATTTAAAAGCTGTTTCATGTGACTTTTCCATTCGCCTTCTGAAGAGAATTGGATATATGGCGTGTTAGTTTTAGAGATGTGTATTGATACAAGTCCAGTTGGTCTTTGAAATTAAATTGGTCTACCAAAACGAAAGTTAATTGTGGCAGTGGGGAACAAATAATAGAACTTGACAAAGCACTGTATGTTATTAATATTTATTATAAAACTAATAATATATACACATTATGATCTGGAATGTACAAACATTTTAGTAAATAAAAGAAGTTCAAAATTGTATCATTGGTTAAAATTATAACACATTTATTTGGTCCCATGGTCAACCAGGGTGCTTAAAATAAACTGTAATATGTACATAAGTTCAATTAATACAATGACAGCTTAAAACATTTATAAAAGCATTTTAGACAATGAAGTACCAAAATTATTTATAATTCATGTTATGACATTGGGTTTTCTCTAAAAGGAGTTAAAGGACTCTGACAAATGTCACAATTTTGTCAAATCAATAAAATTTAAAACAATTTCTAAATTCTGTGCATTGACATACAATTTCTATGCTTTTGAGAACAGCATACTTAAGAAGTTAAATAATCATAAAGCATGAGCTCCTATTGTAATATGTACCAAATCTTGAAGCTTTATATTTCATAAATTTCTTTGAACAGATAATGTTGACAGTCTTTTTTTACATAATACATTTTCTATGCCTTCGAATGCAGGGTAGATATAGACTTCTTGGACATGTTCAAATCATCATGGGGTAGTAGCTCCCATTTGCGCATGAGCGTGTGTACGGCCATGGCAATTGTAGCAAAAAATGCGAAGAAACCACTGACGACAGCAAGGCCAAAAGAATATGCGGGATCGTCGCTATCTGGTCGAGGCATCCACGTTCGGTCTTCTCCGATCATTACTCCAAAAACTGTGACTGAACATGCTACACAGCAGCCTGTAATATATAAATACAATCAATGAAGTATGAAGGCTTGTTAATAATAAGGCTTTATGTACGTTATTTTGCACTAATGTTTTTTTTTAGCATATCCACGGTGATGTTTCTGTTTGACTAAACTTAGTATGGGTATTGCTTATGGGTGGGCAATTGTTCTTGGGCAGAGGCGTAACTTGGAGGAGGGGCTCGAGCGGGGGGGGGTTCACTGGGGGGGGGGGCACTCGATTCTCTGGGGGGGCACCCACTATAATAATTGTTTGTTTCAGCCAGAGTTGGAAAGCTCATATGGGGGGCACCTGGGGGGCACAGGTCAAATATGGGGGGGGCACGTCCCCCCATCCGTCCGTCCCCCCATAGGGACGCCACTGTTCTTGGGTGTCAAAATATTATGTGTTTGGCTTACAGGGCTTTACATCTTGCATTCATGGTGAGATGCGCACATTTAACACGCCATGACCAATGCATAAATATTTAGTATGCACTATATTATATTCAGCATTTACAAGTAATTGCTTTGTCATATCACATTTGAGCCATGATTTATATCAAATTTTAACTTGGTAGCAAATTCTTTATTCATGATAAGGGACAATTAAGTCATAATTGTATACTTACCAGCAATGCCCATTATGAAGGTAGTAAGACTCTCCCTTGCAGCTGTTTCTCTATTTCCACCGGCCGAGGGCAGAAGGGCTAGTCCAGCGATTAGGAAAACCATCGCGAAAGTCATCAGGGTTTGGACGGACTTGAACCATGCTGAAAAGGATAAAATAATATTTAGACAGACGTCAATTGAGATGGGGAGAATGGAAGTTATACACACATTGACAACAGAATTTATACACACATTGGCAACAAAAGCTAACTGTCCTATGACTATGAGACACCTAACTGTCGTATGAAAGACACCGAATGTGTAGATAATTCCAAACATTGATTTTTCATCGAAGATTTTATGTTTGATATTCATGGGATGTTCACTCATTCTGTATGACTCGGTAAAGGTCTACAAAATTTGTTGATGGCTTTAATGAAATTTAGACATGACAGTGTTTTTGTCTCCTGTATTTGTGCACTTCTGAGGCTTAAGAGCAGAAGCAAGGTGCACTCTTGGCATAGGATGACATATCTGTCTGGCATGGGTAGCCTGGACCAGAAATTTAACTCAAGATGATCCAACACTAGTTTGGATAAAGGCCTGCCAAATTGTTGTGGAAATTTAATGTGTAAACAAACTATCTTGGATGTGGTTTGTTTTATAACTTTGATATCTTTTATGACACCTTTTCAGCGAAATACTTTCGAATTTAATTACCGGATAATACTTTTATTCAGCAATAATGTAATTGATATATAATCAGTTGACAAAGATCGAGGGAATACCCATTGTAAAATATCACCACTCTTCAAAAACAAGCCATAAGAAACCTAAGTTACTGAATCGAGTAAACTAAATTAGTTTCACTTTTTCGTTATGATACTTACGTGGTAGAATCCACTGTCTGATATAATGGTATTCCTTATGGAAGATCCACCAGCATCCATAATAGGCCTTTCCAATGTAATCTGTTGTGTATTCAAAGCCATCAAAACATGCCTCCCAGAGTCCCAGCCTTCTAAACAATCTTCCCTGGCCTTCTGCTACAAACCAGTAGCCTGTGGCAAAAGATATGCTTCCTAAGATGAAACTAATCACGAAACAGGCAAAGGCTATAAAATATGGAGCCTTATTCATCCTGATATTGTCTTATTTTGTCCTTTTTCTGACGAAATTTCCAAGTTTTCTCCTTCCAAATGGGTCACTTGTCCACCATGTTGAAAGTTGTCCAGGTGAGGTGACCTACTTAATTGGAACGTTTGTACCTGGACCAGTCCACTGTGGCATTCGAAAGGGGAGGCAGCTAGTGCTATATTTATCACTGGGGATTTTTACTTCATGTATGGAAGGAATTCCTTTTCTTTGTGGACAAGAATTGTTTGATTTGATAACATGTAGTTGGGGAGGTCAAATGATTTTTTCATAGGCATGAATTTTGGAAGTAATGAAATGACAATCGGCCAAATGTTAATAACTACACTTTTGCTTGCTCCAGACAGATAGATAACGATTCGAATAGATAGATATCACCAAGCCCAATGTAATTGAATAAAATGTGGTTCAAATTGCTAATTGTCTGCAATAAAATTTCAAATGTCATAGGCAATATCAAGACTTGGTGTTATGAGATAGATAGATAGATAGATAGATAGATAGATAGATAGATAGATAGATAGATAGATAGATAGATAGATAGATAGATAGATAGATATATATGGTGGGTGTATCCCTCTAAAATGATGAGACCTAGCCTCTTTTGCGATAAAGTTACATCTTTAAAAGACTTGCAGAAAGTTACATCTTTAAAAGACTTGCAGATGTTAACCAATTTCCGAAAAGTTAATAAATCTAACTTCATTATAGGTGCCAAAGAAAGGTTTGTTACAAAGCAAATGACCTAAAATTGCTTTATAAGAGCGTTCAGATAGCATGGCAAGATTTACGAACCATAATCTCCAGAATTCTTGCATAATCTCTGTCTAGTTGTGCATTGTGAAGAACTCTTTGACAAGGCCTTTGCTCTCCGAGAAAATGTATGTCACTTGTTAAACTAATTTTACACGACAGTGATTCTCAAGGCTCTAGATGAAACGTAAAAGAAAATGTTTAACACTTTTAGTTTTCAGCTTCTTTTAAATTTGCTTGATAACGTTTCTTTTCCAAAAGAAGTTGACCATTTTTGAAAAACTGCTGTTAACTGATTTGTAGAAAGAATGAGGAAACCGTCAAATCATATAAAAGTAAATTTATTACAAATTCACAGAGTAATAATGACTATATACAAGGCTGTGTAAGCCTGGGATTTATACAGGTTCAAAGATGTCACACAAATTCATTCAGTGATGTACAAATTATATCAATCTGACTATAACAAACATTCAAATTATTTCAAAAACACAAAGTTTCCAAAATAGAGGGTCATGATTTTAATAACGACACAAAGATTAGATAGTCAGTTGATGTAATTACAAATGGAGATTGACATTTGATATGGTCTAAATGTTTTACAAATCATATGTACATATATTATTATTTTGGTCTTAATCATGAGTCTGGTATTAAAAAGATTGTTAAGACAATCACACATACTAAAAGCTGACAAACATACATATTTCTTAATTCTAAAAACATCAAAGTATTAGTTCTCATGGGAACGCTTTCGTTGCTGGTAATTCATAAAATATAACCTTGGTGACATAGAAAGTGGCCAGCCATCGAGAATTAATTTTGCGACAAAGTTACAAAGTCATCTAATTTGTAAGAACCATAATGTAAAATATCGAAAAGAAATCGGTTCTCTTATGGCCCATTGGATTGCCATACAATTATTCAGCATGTAAAATTTTTGACAAGCATTCAGTAATTTTTTTACAAAAGAAAATAAACGAGTCCAAATGTTACGATTGATAATAATACGGACCCATAGGATTGCCATATTGGTCGTACTGAGGCGGAGGCATAAGAGGGTTACCGTACTGGTCGTATTGAGGGGCGGGTTCGAGGGGGTTACCGTACTGGTCGTATTGAGGAGCTGGCTGCAAGGGGTTACCATACTGGTCGTATTGGGGTGGTTCCGACTGAATGGGGTTGCCGTACTGATCGAATTGGGGTGCTTCCGGTTTATCAGGGTCGACAAAGACGTCATCTGCTTCAGCAGCCTTTTTGTCATAAGTGCTCGGCTCGCTGGCTGTTTTCCCTGCGTAACTGTAGCTCGGCTGGCCGTAACTTTGTCCTGCGTAACTCGGTTGGTAACTTGGTTGTCCGTATCCGTTGTAACCAGGTGGCGCCTGGGGTGGATAGTCGGAATACGTGGATTGTGGTGGGTACGCCGACATCTGCATTGACATAGCTTGCATTTCATCCTCCATCGCTTGTAGTTTGTCATAGACCTGCAAAATAGATGGAAAATTTAGTATTATATTCTCATATCATAACTAATTTTTATCGGAAGACTATTTATTGTGAACACCAACATAACAGGCCTTATCTTTCCTGAAAAAAGTTCAACAAACAAAAAAGAAAATTTTTATTTATTTATATTTAGGTTGTGGGGCTCTCTAAAACTTCTAAATGACAGGTAACTACAGAATATGATGATAAAGAGTTAGATCCCAAAGCGCTTGCTCATAAAGAGTTTGATCTTAAAGAGATAGATCCTTAAAGCGCTTGATCTTGGTGACTAAAGAGGCAGCTTCCGAAGAGGTTGATGGATGGATGATGGGGGGCTTTACGTCCTGTATTTATGCACTTGGTAGGCTAACTAGGACAGGAGGAGGACACGGCAATGAGCCAAAAAGTTTGAGAGCCAGATTGTAACGAGCCAGATCCTACTTGATCTGTGTTGCACAATTTTTTTTGGGTGAAAATTCAGTACCATCCTAAATGATATTCATCCTTCCTGTATTATGTATTGCATTGAGGATGGTAATGTTAAAATGAATTTTGTATTACATTTTGGATGACACCAAAATGTAGCTGAAGTCTATGAGAATATAAAATAGAGTTTATAGATAGATAGATAGATATGTTAAGTGCAGCCCTCTAAGCCCAGTCCTGGGCACTCACGAGGGTTGATTGATGAGATGGGAGAGAGAGTGGGAGTTCTCAGAACATTTACCCCATGTGAGGGATATTTTACTCTCCCAGCATAGACAAGGGTAATTAAAAAGATCAATGGCAAAATTTTAGGTAGATAAAATACATGTTCAAATACACAAACACAAAGAGAGATAGGGATTGATAGTTTTAGGGTCTTAGCCTTGTAATTATGGGTTTCCATGGGCTAATTGGGACAGGAGGAGGACAAAATTACAGATATAAGGAGAAAAGGGACAGATAGACAGTAATAAAGATACACAAACACAGACAAAAAGATACAGTGTAGAGAGATAGAAAGATAGGGAGATAGATTGAGACAGATAGACATGGGTAGAGACAATTATACAGTATCTATTTAATTGGCATCATCCTTCACATAGAACTCCTATGAGATCTCACACATTGTATAATTCTTGAACGTGTATATAACCTTAAGCTGATGCCCAACAGCTCAAATAAACTCATAAACATTTTGAGTTGACCGAGTGCAGCCCTCAAACCGAAGTTCTTATCAGTATTTACCTTCTTGGATGAAAAAAAAGATACTCAAAAGCTCAAATAAACTCTTAAACATTATGAGCTGACTCAGGGCAGCCCTCAAACTCAAGTTCTTGCCAGTATTCACCTTCTTGGACTAAACATGATACTCAAAAGCTCAAATAAACTCTTAAACATTATGAGTTGACTGAGTGCAGCCCTCAAACTCAAGTTCTTGACAGTATTTACCTTCTTGGACTCCAAGAAGAAGCAGACTCCCGATACTGCAGCGACTAATGCGTGAATGATGAAGAAACCAAAACCCCAACTCAAGAAGTTCCAGTCCGGCCGGGGCATCCACTGCCAGTCTTGACACATCACTCCGTAAAGGGCGGCTGCTATTAACGACATCATTGCTGGAAAGGAAATAAATAGATTAGTATCATTAGTAACATATCAATTGTTTGCTAATCTGGGGTGGTTACATGACAGTAATTTGTCTACACCGTTGTATTTATTGTTTATATATCTGCCAGTCTTTTTCGATTTCTCATTTTAATAATTTCTCTAACTTATGTAAAGGCAACAACAAATTTATCTGTTATCATTGCTTGATTCATACATGGAGTTATAATGTGTAAATGCAGTAAACTGCTATAGTTGCACTGCTTTAAATAATACTGTACTATTTTACTGTCATCCAGAATGAAACACATTGTCAGTGTTGTATGCCTTTGTGGATAACAGTCATCTGAGATAAGTTTTTGTCCTAGCATGCCAGTCCAGTTGAAAAACAGTCAAGATGGATGGATGGATGATTGGGGCCTTACGTCCTGTATTTATGCACTTGGTAGGCTAATTAGGACAGGAGGAGGAAAAAGGGTGAAGACAGATCCGTCGGACAGGCAATCTTTGCAAAGATTTACTAAATAGAAAATATACTTACTACTTAAAAACATTAACGCGGACGCTGCGAACATAGCATAGGACTGGTAGTACTCGTGGTGGAAGAGGGGGCAGTAGTGGAGGAACGTTGATGCGGCCGTAATTAAGGTGGCTACGTTGACGAGGAAGCATGATATTACGAGCACCTGCACTGTGATTAGCCATGCTGAAATGAAAAGAACACATTGTTTAATTCCAACTTCTATTATCTCAAATGAAAAGGAACATTTAAATCTGAAGAAGTTCGGATGAGTTCTGAAGGCTTTTCAACACTTAATTTTGTTGTAAATGTTTAAAATCTTCAAGAAACATTTAAATCCGTATAATTATACAAATAATCTCATGTCTTCTGTCACATGATTCTTGTCAGTTTGAGGGTGGTCATAGTAAATAACGGGGGGGGGGGGGTGAAAATGTAGATGTGTCTTGTCCATACACAGTTTAATGAATTGCATTAAAACCAACAATCACTTTAGTAGATTTACAATAAATATATTCTAGTAATACTATAAGTGGCTTCAGTGCATTGTCAAATTGCAATTAGCCTAAATGGTTGGGAAAGAAGCAATGTTTTCTTTGAATCACATTGACAATAGCTTATAGTAGCTATGAATACACAACTGGGAAAACCCCTATCCTGTCAAATGACAACATAGTGTATACTAAGTTAGGAAGTTATAACATTAAGGTTTGATGAAATATATCATTGTAGGGTGGTATATTATCAGAATATGTTGTGTAATGTCATTGAAATATAGTTGGTGAACTTAAATCAGTTTATTTGGATGAATTTGACCCTGTTTTAGTGCAACAATGGCGTCAGGTGTTAATTTGAGGGTTTAAAATGAATATAATTTATGTTTTTGGCCATTTTATTGTGGTATTGACATTAAAATTAAAAGATTTAATACAGATGTGTTGAATTTTGGTAGATTCTGGCAGTTTTAGAACGATTTTGATACACCTTGACACACCTGTACAGGTAAATTACCTGTGACCTACTTAGAGATCTCCATACAGGTAGATTGTAAACAATGTGTAGATAAGGAGTTTAAAACGCCCTATTTGTATGATATATAATATACTCACGTGGTAAAATCCATTCTCTTAGTTTGGAGTACTTTTTCTCATTACTAAATAGCCACCAGCATCCAGAATATATCTCTTGGCTGTCATCCTTGTAGTGCATATAATTGTCCATGCAAACTTCCCACAGGCCAATGTTTCTGAAGTGGTTGAAACTGTTTGGCCATGTCTGCATCCAGTATGGGGAACAGAAAGCAATGGACAAGGCTGCTAAAGCGAAAATTCCACATCCAAATCCTATCCAAGCCAGCTGTCCAGTAGGACTGGGGTTCATGTTAGTATCCCCCATGTTGTTGGTGGCTCCTTTGCTGTTGTCAGCCTGCTTCTTGCTGCGTTCGTCTGGTCCAGGCTGGGAGTGAGGCATCATGGGTAATTTGGTATCTATGTCCGAGTCATAATGCTGCTCTTGTAGCCCTTCTGAGGGGCCTGGTTTTTCTTGCATTGCCATTTTCAATCAAATCTGGAAGAGATATAAACTTTTCCTTCAATTCCAAACAACTTTCAATCAAATTTAATCCACCCAGACGATTTTAAACCCTCAGCAGACGACATGTTGTTGTAAACAGGTCACAGCAATATCCTGCCAAAAGTTGGAACTTAAACTCCTTCAGCATGTGGCCCACTTTTAACCAAGCATTAATATGCTACCTTTCAGCCAATCGTGAGGTCTGTCATATCTAAAATCTATCGAGATCTTAAGTAAACTTTCTCCCCATTGGTTATATCTGACCTGGTTAACTTTCAATAAACTTTTGGCGCTCCACAAATACCCAGCTGAGATTAATTTCCTACAAAAACTTTCTATTCATTCTGTGCAACCATGTGTGAGATAAAAGTGTATTAAAAATATTTAATGAGCCTGTCCTTGTACACAAATTACTCTCAGTACTCTTGTAGCCTAGTTTGTGAACTAAAGATATCAATTAGTTCAAACTCCAAAAAAGTGTTTGTAATTTGAAGTAGGTCTAGGCCTATTCTATACATGTGTTTTAGCATTTCATTACTGTGTGACTCTAATTGATTAATTTAATTAATTAATTAAAATAAGAAAAACCTCAGATTTTTTTATTCATTTTCTTTTTAAAAGGTATTAATTTTCTTGAATTTATTATACATACAACTTGGAATTATTTCAAGTATGGAAATTCTAATACACTTCCTTTGAAGCTACTAGGATTGGTAGTATTTTTCGTTGGGTATAAATATTTTCCAGCCATATTGTAAGAAAATGACCGTATTTTATAGAGCTGTGTTTGGCCTATATATTAGTTTCTTCATTCCTAAATAGAACTTAGAACTTTACTATAAGTACACATGATGGCATTTTCATAAAGTGCATTCAAGTGTACTTCTATGGACTTTTATACAGTCTGCATGTTGCCAAAAGTGCTATACATGGTTTCTCAAGTGGTAATGATAAGTTTTGAAGAGTTTTCTATGAAGCTGTGAAACTTGTAAGGGAAATGATCATTATTCTTCCAATATTTACAAGAATTGATATTTAGAAAATGCATTTTAATGATATTCTATCATTTTCGATATTTTGATTTTGAGAAATTTCTATATTTTCAATAATATAGAGATGAGAAGGTAGTCTAACTTTGATAGACCTATAACTGATTCTATAAATTCAACGTCTATCTAATACATATTTGAATTTTATCAATTTTGATTTAGTTTTCTCTAATGATTTTTAAAAACCATAGAAATCAATTTGGTGATATGTTCGATCGACATTTAAAAAACTTCATTTAAACATCTTACAAGTACTAAATCCTCAATATATGTTGTGAAAATGAAATGCAGGCTAGATAGATAGATAGATAAATAGATTGATAGATAGATATAGTAAGTGCAGCCCTCTAAGCCCAGTTCTGGAAATAATAAGGCTAATTTCACATACTTTACGTATTTGACATATTTGTCCCGTAAGTGAAATAACAGTGATTTAGTCAAAGTAAATAACTTATATAAATCTTGTAAACTATACACTTAATGATTGTATACAACCAGTAATATGTTGATTGAAGATAACTGTATATACTTACAAATACTAGCAAATAGCAGCTAGGTCATGTTGTTCCTGTCTAAAATAAATTCCCCAAATGTCGTCCCCATGCTAGCTCAGTTGAGTCACATACTGACTATGTTTGAGCTGACCAAAGAAATTTATGTAGCTGCAAATCTACATGTATGGTAGCTGGGGCGTATCTAGAAATAATTAAGGAGGGGGAGGGCTATTATGAACTTTTGGAGTTAGCAAACTTTTATCTATCTTATCTATCTATCTATCTATCTATCTATCTATCTATCTATCTATCTATCTATCTATCTATCTAACTAAACAGCTGTATGAACATCTCTCTGAATATCTACAGATCGATCTAAAATAGTACCTATGGATCTATCGATACAATTATCAATGTATCTATAAATATATAAATATATCTATCTATCTATCTATCTATCTATCTATCTATCTACCTATCTAAACAGCTGTCTGAACATCTCTCTGAATATCTACAGATCGGGCTAAAATAGTACCTATGGATCTGTCAATACAATTATCAATATATCTATCAATATATCTATCAATAGATCTATCAATATATCTATCAATAGATCTATCAATAGATCTATCAATAGATGTATCTATCTATCTATCTATCTATCTATCTATCTATCTATCTATCTATCTATCTATCTATCTATATTTCTATCTATCTATCTATCTATCTATCTAGCTCAATTTTATGCTTGAGAAACATCATTCTTGAAGAATATTTTTGTACCATCCTAAATGAAATACATGACAATTCACATAATGTATTAGATTACGGATGGTAGCGAATATTTTGAAAACATTGTGTTACACTTTGGATGGTACTAAGTCAGATTCAGAAATTATGCTTGTAGTACTTCGGGAGAGATACGTCGGTACGGTTAAAACTTAAATTGAATTGATTACACAGCTTATAGGTGTACAATTAGAAAGATATATGCCCTATAAATCCTTTCAAAAGTGAACTGAATGGTGTTTTCAGTATTGCTGGTTGAGGAAATTGTTCTCAGTGTATTTTTTTTTAAAACCACGACAAAGTTTTAAAGTAAATATACATTTTTTTGATGATTAATAAGACATTGATTCCTGCAAATCGAAAAAGTTTTGATTTGGCCCCCCCCCCCCACTAGCATATTAAATGCATCTTGATAATCCGCCACTGTACTATGCCTGTGGCCCTATGTTTGATCCCAGAGAGTCCCTGGCAGGACTCTTTGAACCACTCTTGGTGCTGACCTGATTTCATTCACACCACAGAAATGAGTTGTTTCTTTAAGATGCCTAATGGTCAAGACTGCTTGACTACTGGCTTTGAGGGTGTGGGTTCAAATCTCACCCCGGGAACTCACTTTAGTCCGAGCCCAGGGGACATTAAATGGAGATGGGTCATATCCAGTATTCTATGCTGGGGCAACTGAAAGACCCTGGGCATCCCTGAATTAATAGGGTATGTTCCAGACTCCCAGTCTTATCATCATACAGCGGTCACCAAAAAAAAAAGTGCAGCTCCCTCCACAAAGATGGTGGTTGAGCTGCCCCGGCTGATCCGGTGTACACCAGCACAACACATTTCAAGTCAAGTCAAGTCAAGGAGGTGTAAGGAGAGTCAGCAGACTGATGTCCATAATGAGGCAGTTTCATTTACGCCATATGTGGGATGGATGGATGATTGGGGCTTTATATCCTATATTTATGCACTTGGTAAGCTAATTAGGACAGGAGGAGCACACAGCAATGAAGCGAAGGATGGTTGAAACAGCTGTCGTACATAGGCCCAGGTGACCCAGCAAGAGCTGGATTCGAACCCTGGACCCAGCGATTGGCAGCCTAGGACGCTACCACTCGACCAACCCTCCATCTGTGGAACTTTTTTTTGCCTAAAAGGAGATGAAATACCCACCCATCATTGGGTCATCAGTCATCTCCAGTTGCCTGTTGTAATGGGCCGTGTTAGTGAAACTCTCCTTTTTACTGCTCTCTGGCGTCTCGGCACACAAATAAACTTTTTCCGGGAACACGCCGCCATTTTGTACCATTGCGAAGTCGATGGACGCTTGGATTCCGGGCTCCGGGACAGTTGTAAAACCACTAAAACATCCGGGTTGTATCGCCGAGTCTTGATTGGAATGTTTACCGTGGATTCTGACCATTATCCAGTTGATTGACAAAGTATATCTTCAGTTAAGGCCCGATGAAGTCTGAAAAATGTGGAGGGAATCGGCCAGATGGATGTCTTCGGCCAAAATTTCTGGATTAATCACAGGTATGTTCCGTAACACTGGCAGGATCCAAGGATTAGGTACAGATCTCGACATTGTTGGACTAAACCAGTGTTGTCAGGCTGATTAAACAGTGTTATGGACCTCGGAAGAACCCGGCCCCATTGCATTGTACAGGCCTACAAAATGGCGGAGGTTCCCGGAAAAAGTTTATTTCTGCACGGCGACGTCAGAAAAAAGGAGAGTTCCACTATCAGAGCCTATAGTGTTTGCTTCTTTCATTTCAGTCTGGTTTGAACCCACGGACATTAGCCAGGTGAGCAAGTTATTCAGTGGCGACACCTGGCAGAACGTGACATACACATCTCCCAACATGAATGAATTGAGAAGTTTGGCTGCTCATCTCAAGGGAGAGCCACATGTATTGCACAACAGTGAGTATGATTCCGATTGGTTGAATGACTGTTTAAAAAATGCAAAATCATGATGGTTGTGTTAGCGCGTTTCAAGTTGATGTTTTCTTGAGTTGTATTGGTCAGTTAAGTTTGTGCTTCTGCGTTAGCGAAGGTACATTTTTAAAGCCTGATTGTGCGAAATTTTATGTTCATGGTTCTGTGTTGATTTGAAAGCTGCATTTTTGGTGACCATTTTTGGCCAAAATACTGGAGTCAGATTGGTCAGTTTCCAAAAAGTTGATATTAATTAAATTTTTGTCAAAGGTCAGAATTGTATATATTGCAAATCTAGTATGCAAAGAAAATTTGATGCAAAAGTGGACTTTTTCTTGAAAGAAAATTGCCAAATGAAAACAAGGCACTGCTTAGTGCATAATATTGTTACAATATTTTAGTAGATATTTTATTTTTTGAAATATCATCTTTTCAGAATCAGAAGTTGAGGACTCCGAGGAGGAAACCATTTTGGAAGCTTTCGAATTGTCAAAGATTCTGATAGAACATATACCCGTCGTCATGGTGACCATGGGTAAACATGGAGTGTTGCTATGCAACCGTGATGACATCACAGGGCCCCTACCTACAAAAGGCTGGATATCAAAGGTAAGCAAATTTTGCAGATAGATAGATAGATAGATAGATAGATAGATAGATAGATAGATAGATAGATAGATAGATAGATAGATAGATAGATATGGTAAGTGCAGCCCTCTAAGCCCAGTTCCGGGTGCTCATGTGGGTTGATTGATGAGATGGGAGAGAGAGCGGGAGTCCTCAACATGTTACACATTTACCCATGTGAGGGATCTTTTACTTGCCCAGCATAGACACTGATACAAGGGACCGCCAATTTAACATCTCATCCGAATGACATCCAGCTGGGATTTTGCTTATGATGGTCCACTGAAAATTTTGGGTTCCCCACCCGGGGTTCGAACCCATGCAGACAAAGACCTTCAGCGGAGCTGGCGGGCACCTAAGCCACTTGGCCAACCAGCTGTAATTTTAGATGAAATTGATATTTGTAATATTTTAAGCCGATTTCTGGTAGGGGGGGATGATAAAGTGGCTTTTTTGCTGGGCCCATGCGGGGACGCCTTCGGCATTATCAGGGATTAGACCCCCCGGGGGTCTAAACTTATAGACCCCCTTAAACTTATGTAAAATACAACTGAATGAGGTTCATTCAATTTACCTCCCATATAAAAGCCCACACACAATAAACTGATTAATTAGTTTCATTGTGACAGCTTATCACACTTAGCTAACGATTAGTTGGTGGCAATGGTTATCTGTTTGCAATGGTCAGCTTTGATGGTGTCAAAGAGATTATGCCTTTTGTTGGGTGAATGCATTCTCCTTGTGTGTATTATATTGTACTGCTTTAGGCCCCTTTCCCATACCTTATACATTGGAGACGGGCCTAAACCAGTACAATATTATATTGTACTGGATTAGCCCCGTTTTCCTATACCTTATACATTGCAAACGGGCCTAAAGCAGTACAATATATAGACACTCAGAAACATAAAGATAGAATATATAGATAGTCGGCAAAATATTTTTCTGTATTATATTGTACTGCTTTAGCCCCCTTTTCCTATACCTTATACATTGCAAAGGGGCCTAATCCAGTACAATATTATATTGTACTGCTTTAGCCCCCTTTCCCTATACCTTATACATTGCAGACGGGCCTAAACCAGTACAATATTATATTGTACTGGATTAGGCCCCTTTCCTATACCTTGTACATTGTATACGGGCCTAAAGCAGTACAATATTATACAGAGTAATAAGAGTATTTATGTATATAAATATAACATAGAGTAAACATTTTAATAATATTTATATATTTTATATATATATATTTCAATAATAATACTTTTTAGGGGGAGACTCCCCCCTACGATCTAAAGAGGGCGATATATTTGATGGGGTTAGAGAAAAAAATGGGGTGTAGTTTTTTTTGGGGCAAAGAGTTACAATATTTGCCATTTTTAGATATTGGCATAGGGGTCTAAACCTTTGGACCCCTTCAGTATATAAACATATATGGATACGGGCCTAAAGGTTTAGGCCCCTTATACATAACAAATCATATGTAAACGGGTCTAAAAGTTTAGACCCCTTTATTGAATGAGCCCCATTAAGTTGTGCACCACAAGGGTCTAAGGTTTAGACCCCATGGAAGCAATACAAATTGGTTTAGACACCTTTATTGCATGAACCCCATTCAGTTGTGCAACATATGGGTCTGAAGGTTTAGACCCCATTGATGAATAAATATTGGTTTAGACCCCTTGATTGAATGAATCTCAGGTTTGCAGAAATTTATTGAATGAGCCCCATTCAGTTCTAAACCAATACTTATTCATTGATGGGTCTAAACCTTCACACCCATATGTTGCACAACTGAATGAGGTTCATTCAATAAAGGTTTCTAAACCAATTTTTATTGCTTCAATGGGGTCTAAACCTTTAGACCCATATGGTGCACAACTGAATGGGTTCATTCAATAAAGGGGTCTAAACTTTTAGACCGTTTACACATGATTTCTAATGTATAAGGGACCTAAACCTTTAGGCCCGTATGCAGATCTGTTAATATGCCGAAGGGGTCTAAAGGTTTAGACCCTATGCCAATATCTAAAAAAGGCAAATATTATAACTCTTTCCCCCAAAAAAAACTATACCCCATTTTTTTCTCTAACCCCATCAAATATATCGCCCTCTTTAGATCGTAGGGGGGAGTCTCCCCCCAAAAAGTATTATTATTCAAAAATATATATAAAAAAAATATATAAATATTATTTATATTTTTACTGTATGTTGGATTTATATACATAAATGGACTTATTACTCTGTATTATATTGTACTGCTTTAGGCCCCTTTTCCTATACCTTATACATGGCAGACGGGCCTAAAGCAGTACAATATTATATTGTACTGGATTAGGCCCCTTTTCCTATACCTTATACATGGTAGACGGGCCTAAAGCAGTACAATATAATACACAATAATAAGACCATTTTTGTATATAAATATAACATAGAGTAAAAATATATTGAAACTCTGTATTATATTGTACTGCTTTAGGCCCCTTTTCCTATACCTTATACATTGCAGACGGGCCTAAACCAGTACAATATTATATTGTACTGGATTAGGCCCCTTTTCCTATACCTTATACATTGCAGACGGGCCTAAAGCAGTACAATATAATACAGAGTAATAAGAGTATTTATGTATATAAATATAACATAGAGTAAAAATTTTAATAATATTTATATATTTTATATATATATTTCAATAATAATACTTTTTAGGGGGAGACTCCCCCCTACGATCTAAAGAGGGCGATATATTTGATGGGGTTAGAGAAAAAAATGGGGTGTAGTTTTTTTTGGGGGAAAGAGTTACAATATTTGCCATTTGCATAGGGGTCTAAACCTTTGGACCCCTTCTGTATATAAACATATATGGATACGGGCCTAAAGGTTTAGGCCCCTTATACATAACAAATCATATGTAAACGGGTCTAAAAGTTTAGACCCCTTTATTGAATGAGCCCCATTAAGTTGTGCACCACAAGGGTCTAAGGTTTAGACCCCATGGAAGCAATACAAATTGTTTAAACACCTTTATTGAATGAACCCCATTCAGTTGTGCAAAATATGGGTCTGAAGGTTTAGACCCCATTGATGAATAAATATTGGTTTAGACCCCTTGATTAAATGAATCTCAGGTTTGCAGAAATGTATTGAATGAACCCCATTCAGTTCTAAACCAGTACTTATTCATTGATGGGTCTAAACCTTCACACCCATATGTTGCACAACTGAATGAGGTTCATTCAATAAAGGTTTCTAAACCAATTTTTATTGCTTCAATGGGGTCTAAACCTTTAGACCCATATGGTGCACAACTGAATGGGTTCATTCAATAAAGGGGTCTAAACTTTTAGACCCGTTTACACATGATTTCTAATGTATAAGGGGCCTAAACCTTTAGGCCCGTATGCAGATCTGTTAATATGCCGAAGGGGTCTAAAGGTTTAGACCCCTATGCCAATATCTAAAAAAGGCAAATATTATAACTCTTTCCCAAAAAAAAACTATACCCCATTTTTTTCTCTAACCCCATCAAATATATCGCCCTCTTTAGATCGTAGGGGGGAGTCTCCCCCCAAAAAGTATTATTATTCAAAAATATATAAAAAAAAAAAAAAAAGAATATTATTTATATTTTTCTGTATGTTGGATTTATATACATAAATTGACTTATTACTCTGTATTATATTGTACTGCTTTAGGCCCCTTTTCCTATACCTTATACATGGCAGACGGGCCTAAAGCAGTACAATATTATAAAAAGGTTTAGACCCCTATGCCAATATCTAAAAAAGGCAAATATTATAACTCTTTCCCCCAAAAAAAACTATACCCCATTTTTTTCTCTAACCCCATCAAATATATCGCCCTCTTTAGATCGTAGGGGGGAGTCTCCCCCCAAAAAGTATTATTATTCAAAAATATATAAATATTATTTATATTTTTACTGTATGTTGGATTTATATACATAAATGGACTTATTACTCTGTATTATATTGTACTGCTTTAGGCCCCTTTTCCTATACCTTATACATGGCAGACGGGCCTAAAGCAGTACAATATTATATTGTACTGGATTAGGCCCCTTTTCCTATACCTTATACATGGCAGACGGGCCTAAAGCAGTACAATATAATACACAATAATAAGACCATTTTTGTATATAAATAGAACATAGAGTAAAAATATATTGAAACTCTGTATTATATTGTACTGCTTTAGGCCCCTTTTGCTATACCTTATACATTGCAGACGGGCCTAAACCAGTACAATATTATATTGTACTGGATTAGGCCCTTTTCCTATACCTTATACATTGCAGACGGGCCTAAAGCAGTACAATATAATACAGAGTAATAAGAGTATTTATGTATATAAATATAACATAGAGTAAACATTTTAATAATATTTATATATTTTATATATATATTTCAATAATAATACTTTTTAGGGGGAGACTCCCCCCTACGATCTAAAGAGGGCGATATATTTGATGGGGTTAGAGAAAAAAATGGGGTGTAGTTTTTTTTGGGGAAAGAGTTACAATATTTGCCATTTTTAGATATTGGCATAGGGGTCTAAACCTTTGGACCCCTTCTGTATATAAACATATATGGATACGGGCCTAAAGGTTTAGGCCCCTTATACATAACAAATCATATGTAAACGGGTCTAAAAGTTTAGACCCCTTTATTGAATGAGCCCCATTAAGTTGTGCACCACAAGGGTCTAAGGTTTAGACCCCATGGAAGCAATAAAAATTGGTTTAGACACCTTCATTGAATGAACCCCATTCAGTTGTGCAACATATGGGTCTGAAGGTTTAGACCCCATTGATGAATAAATATTGGTTTAGACCCCTTGATTGAATGAATCTCAGGTTTGCAGAAATTTATTGAATGAACCCATTCAGTTCTAAACCAATACTTATTCATTGATGGGTCTAAACCTTCACACCCATATGTTGCACAACTGAATGAGGTTCATTCAATAAAGGTGTCTAAACCAATTTTTATTGCTTCAATGGGGTCTAAACCTTTAGACCCATATGGTGCACAACTGAATGGGTTCATTCAATAAAGGGGTCTAAACTTTTAGACCCGTTTACACATGATTTATAATGTATAAGGGGCCTAAACCTTCAGGCCCGTATGCAGATCTGTTAATATGCCGAAGGGGTCTAAAGGTTTAGACCCCTATGCCAATATCTAAAAAAGGCAAATATTATAACTCTTTCCCCCAAAAAAAACTATACCCCATTTTTTTCTCTAACCCCATCAAATATATCGCCCTCTTAAGATCGTAGGGGGGAGTCTCCCCCCAAAAAGTATTATTATTCAAAAATATATATAAAAAAATATATAAATATTATTTATATTTTTACTGTATGTTGGATTTATATACATAAATGGACTTATTACTCTGTATTATATTGTACTGCTTTAGGCCCCTTTTCCTATACCTTATACATGGCAGACGGGCCTAAAGCAGTACAATATTATATTGTACTGGATTAGGCCCCTTTTCCTATACCTTATACATGGCAGACGGGCCTAAAGCAGTACAATATAATACACAATAATAAGACCATTTTTGTATATAAATAGAACATAGAGTAAAAATATATTGAAACTCTGTATTATATTGTACTGCTTTAGGCCCCTTTTCCTATACCTTATACATTGCAGACGGGCCTAAACCAGTACAATATTATATTGTACTGGATTAGGCCCCTTTTCCTATACCTTATACATTGCATACGGGGCTAAAGCAGTACAATATAATACAGAGTAATAAGACCATTTATGTATATAAATCCAACATACAGTAAAAATATAAATAATATTCATATATTTTTTTATATATATTTTTGAATAATAATAATTTTTGGGGGAGACTCCCCCCTACGATCTAAAGAGGGCGATATATTTGATGGGGTTAGAGAAAAAAATGGGGTATAGTTTTTTTTGGGGGAAAGAGTTATAATATTTGCCTTTTTTACCCTCGGCAATGTATACATTGCCGACGGGTATTGTAGTTACTTTGGGAAAATTTGTCCGTCCGGCGGGCGGGCGGGGGGGCGGACGGGCGGGCGGGCGTCCGGATAACGGGCGTCCCACTTGTGTATTGGGAGTAATGCCAAAACTATGGAATGTATACTTTTTATTTTTGGGACATTATTATATCTTTTATCCTAGTTGTACCTATTAGAGGTTTAATCCACATGAGATTAATACTTTTCTCACAATTATTGAAAAATGTGAAAAAATATTTTTTTGTGTATTGGGTGTCAAGCCAAAACTATGGCATGCATATTCATCATTTTTGGGTAAATATTGTATCTTTTATCCCAGTTGAGCCTTTCATAGGTCTAATCCCCATGACATTAATACTTTTCTCACAATCATTGAAAAATGTGAAAAATTGTTTATTTTTTGTTTCTGTGACAGAGCTAAAAAACTGCAGTACTTTTGACACTGAAATTGGCATATTGTATGTATTAAATACCCAAGATGTGTTTTTTGTGGGTCTAAATGCTCTGAGAAAGTTGAACGGACGACAATTTACCAAAAATATGAAAAAATACTATTATTTTAAACTTGTATAATTCAGTCAATTTTGAAGTTAAATCTATGAAATTTTCCACTTAGGTGTCTAACTTATGCCTCTTTAAACATCTCTAATCAGTTGGAATGTTGGTCCTATGAATTTTTATAAAAACCCAAAAATTCGAAAAAAATGCCAATTTTCCAATATTTCTGCATGAAAAGCCAAATGGTAATGGGTAAGTTAGTTAACTTTAGGTCTTATTGTAGTTAGACACACTGTTGACTAATATTCACAGCCATTGCATGAGTTGTTGCAATTTTTTCCATTGAAATGTATGATTGAAAAAAGGCAAAAAATCATTAAAATGTCTATTTACTCTCCATTTCCTTCTGATGTCATACCAGTCGTTGACATTTTTTTTGTCAAAATAAACCTGACATGTTTCACATCATCATCATGCTGATTTTGAACAATATGAAAACTTTTATTGGCAGCATAGGTCAATATTAACAAAATTAGATAAATATTAAGGATTTTCAGATAATCATATATTAGTAAATATTGGCCCTGGTCAATCAAATTTGCCACAATTATGTCTAAATTTGACTTTTTCTACCTCTCCTCATGAAATATTATATGACACTAAATCTTTTTAAAACTGCCAATTATTATAACTTTATGGTTAATATCTAAACTCAGTGATGTAAATTTTTAGAAGATGAATAAATGTCAGCCCCTTTTATTTAGTTGTTTGCATGAAAATTAAATGTGATTGAATCAGACAGATTGGCTTTTGTTGAATGGAGCACTGGAGAAGTCTTGATTATGTAATGTTATGTCACAGGGTAATTGTCTTCCCTGCTAATCCTTTGACAAGAAATCTTAAACTCTCAATTGTAAAGTTATTAATGGTTTAAATCTAACATCAGTTATGTACATTTTAACATATAAAGTACTGTCAGCTTACTTTTATCTTGGTCTTTAATGAAAAACATATAAGACAGACTGGCAATAAGACCGCTATGTATATATAGAGGGTTATCAAAGAAAATTACTTGGCATGCAAATCCAATTTCTGCAAATTTCAGTGTGTAATTTTACATTTCAAGACATTATTGGATAAATCTGTCTTTTAATTCATTTTAAAACTCACTCCAATTGTATTTTTAGCATTTTAAAGAAATATTGTTTAGGGGGTAAAAGTGTCATCATTGGAAGGGGTCCAGTTTTTTTGTGAATGGGCCTGGAGACAGTATGTCTGTGCTTCATTGTACCCCTCCCCTCCAACCATTCATGTTATGTAACATTGTGTCACTAATCCTGTCCAGTGACCAAAGCTGGGAACAAAGGAGCACAAAAGCAGTGCACAGCACCCTCAACTTTTTAACAAATTTTCTTTTTTCTTAGAAATATGTCCAAACTGCATTGACACCAACTTAGTAGTCTTATATTGAACAAATAAAGAAATTTCCAATTTTAATAAAATATTTAGGCCAACTAGAAGCTGAGATATGACTTTTTGTAGCCCATACAGGCTGTACACAGAGTTGGGACATCTTTCTCTTGTTTTGTTTTTCTTTACAGCTATTGTTATTCTCCAAAGTTTGACCAGCATTTAACCTTTGTATTAACTAGCAACTTGCTTAGTCTTAAAAGATATATATATACTGGCATAAACCTTGTTTTAGTGTTACTATTTACAATGGTTTTGGTTGGAGACATCTTATCTATAATTTATGTTTTTAGACCCATATTCCATATTTGTAATTTATGATAAGAATAGCTAAGACTAGATAGACTAGATAGATAGATAGATAGATAGATAGATAGATAGATGGATAGATGGATAGATGGATAGATGGATAGATAGATGGATAGATAGGTAGATAGATAGATAGATAGACACATGTAGATAGATAGATATATATATAGATAGATAGATAGATTGATAGATGCATACATAGATGGATAGATTATTAGAGTAATTTTAATCCTGTACAATTTCTAAAGCTTTACAATGATTCAAGATTCCTATACATGGATATATCACAAAATCCAATCATCAACTGGAATTATTCTATTTTCTCAATTTAATCTCTTTTTACAAAAAGCACAAAATCAGCCATAGGCCTACTTGCCTGAATCACATGATCCAGATTTCATTTTGACTAGAAGATATATCATTTCAAGTTTAATCTCTTGGTAACCATTGACTTTCAGTGATGTTTCATTGGACCCCCCCCCCCCCCTCATCACAGTGGCACACTTCTGAGGTGTGTGAAGTATGCCACCCTCCATTCTTTTGTCAGGTTACATAATGGCATTGCATAAGGTGATTAAAAGATTGGGGTACAGCAGACAATAGCCAATTGATATGGGTGTTTAGCAGCTGAGGAGGGGGACTAAGGAAGCCCCTTTAACCCCTTTAAGGGGAATGTCTGCAAGGATAATGTAATTTAACTGAAATTGTTACAACATCCAACAATTTACATGGCTACATTCTAAAATGGATCCAGGATCAAGATGATGTAGAACTGAAGTCAATGACACTGTTTGATTAGATATAAGATTTACAGACAGAAATTTATTGAACTGATAGATATCTAATTTTTGTTCAAACAATAGCTACCCTTATTGCAATTCAGTTTTATGCAGTTTAAATGAAATAGTAATTTTATGTTTTCTGCAGGAATTATGACACATCTTAATAGAAAAACTGATAGTTGGATTGATCAAACTACCAAAAATCTATCTATCTATCTATCTATCTATCTATCTATCTATCCATCTATCTATCTATCTATCTAAACAGTCCCCTACATGTCCTGATCGTTTTCTGACTGTCTTTATCTCAGTTGTTGTCCATTTCTAGCTGTCTTTTTAATGGTCATTACCTGTCTATTGTGCACTGCATTGCTTTATTTTCCTGTCTGTCACAACTGTATATTACATTCAGACAAAAATAAGTTTGATAAAAAACCAACTTTCTAAAATGGTAGTGGAAGAGGGGACGAATTACTGTGGGTAATCCATGCCGGATAATATTGTTCTTAATATTGTCCCCGAAACCAGTCATCTTCTTGACTTCATTTTTTTAAAATTTTATTTCTCAAATTGCTCGTTCACAAAAAGGCACAGATTTTGCCACAGGCCACCAATAGGCATAGTGGAATACTTGCCTGAATTTCATTATCCAGATTATACCAAATTATACCACTTCAACAGTACAATGTAACGTCTTGCTAATTGCTAACCATTGATTTTCAGTTCATTTGATCTTGTGCCACACTTTTTGACTCCTTGCCCAAATTTTAACTGTTTCCCCTCTTTTTCTGGGGGGGACCCATCCTGCAAGCTGATTGCATGTGGATTTTGAATTCCCGCCAATACAAAATGGCAGACAGGAAACATTTATATTATTTTGCTCACAGCTCTTGGCCATTCAATGAAAGTTTTTCAACGGGAATTTCATGTTCATGAGGATATTAGAGTACCAGTGGGGTCCTGCCTCAATGTATCCCACTGTCTGGAGAATAGCCGCTGAGTAGCCGAGGGTATGCTGCCGCGCAGCCTATGTTTAGATATTGGCATAGGGGTCTAGACCTTTAGACCCCTTCTGCATATCAAGATATCTGCATATGGGCCTAGAGGCTTAGGCCCCTTATACATTACAAATCATATGTAAACGGGTCTAAAGTTTAGACCCATTTATTGAATGAACCCATTCAGTTGTGCACAATATTTATTATTCAAAAATATATAAAAAAAAATATATAAATATTATTTATATTTTTACTGTATGTTGGATTTATATACATAAATGGTCTTATTACTCTGTCTTATATTGTACTGCTTTAGCCCCGTCTGCAGTGTATAAGGTATAGGAAAATGGGCCTAATCCAGTACAATATAATATTGTACTGGTTTAGGCCCGTCTGCAATGTATAAGGTATAGGAAAAGGTGCCTAAAGCAGTACAATATAATACAGAGTTTCAATATATTTTTACTCTATGTTCTATTTATATACAAAAATGGTCTTATTATTCTGTATTATATTGTACTGCTTTAGACCCGTCTGCCATGTATAAGGTATAGGAAAAGGGGCCTAATCCAGTACAATATAATATTGTACTGCTTTAGGCCCGTCTGCCATGTATAAGGTATAGGAAAGGGGCCTAAAGCAGTACAATATAATATTGTACTGGATTAGGCCCCTTTGCAATGTATAAGGTATAGGAAAAGGGGGCTAAACCAGTACAATATAAAACACAAAGAAACCACAGGCATAATCTCTTTAACACCAACAGCTAACCATAATTACCATTGCCAACAAGTTACCAAATCATCATGTTGCCAACAACTATAAGCATTAAGGAAAGTGTGAGAAGCTGTCAAATCAAACAACAGTTTCTGTTTATATAACCTGTGACAATTGAACTGATGGTTTACTTTGTGTGTAGTTTTTTGCCTAGTCATTCAGTATCCATACAGTACTAATGGACTAAATATATTAACCCCCTGGGGGGTCTAATCCCTGATAATGCCACGCCTTCAAATCAATCTTTATTGTTTTAAAAGTCCATCCAAACTGAAATTTCTGGATTTCGAACCTGCTACTAGCTGCTACTGGCACTTTTGTATGACAGGAAAAACGACGTTTTTGTAAACTTTCGCCTATTCGCGATCTTTATTAATTTTGACAAATTAAAGGATAGGAAGTTGAAAATAACACCATTAAACTGAGTGTAAAGAGAGCTTTTATTTGCATACCAACACTTATAGTCTGTGACAACTAAAAAGATCTGTTAAATATTTATTTTATTCTTTTGAATTATAATGGTTACGCAACTATCAAAGACAGTGTGGAAATAATGGCATAGATTATGTCTAATCATTTTCAAGAATCAATGACACTATGTAGACTGTAGAATCATGTTAAATACAGCCTTAGTACACTCATATGAATGTTTTACTGATGTGCTAATCAGTAGGGATCCAACTGAAATAATCGAGCTAAATCAGGATATTATAGTAAACCTTGTATACTTTAATGAATGTCTGTTATTTATAAATAATTTGCACTTAAATATTTCTAATTGGTAAATAATGAATTGCAAAAGTGCTGCAAACAAATGACTAAACCCTGAAGTTAAAGTGTGCATTAGTATTAAATAATATTAGTATACATGTGCTTCTGAGAAGTAAAAAAATACACAAATTGTACTGACATTGACCAATTGGAATTGAAATTTTAGAGGAGTTACTTCATAATGGCATCACAAATACAAGAACTAACTGAAAATTTGCAGAAAAATCATTAGGTATGGAGCAGAAAATTGGAGCATGCATGGGTAGGACAAATCCGTAGATTCTGAAGTAGAAGTGCAACAAAATAAAAATATATTGGAAATTAATCCAGGTCCATTTGGATATGGTATTTATTCAAGGAAGTGCCCAAATCCTTTTGGACACACAAAAAAAAATTTAACAACTCAATTGTGCGTTTCAGACAATCCAAAGATCAGACATATTATATTGTACAACTATTTCTGATATCAGACAATCATTTTTTTCACCGTGCAAATAGGCCTATTGGACTGGTATAATGCAACATTCAACATTGACAAATGTATGATATTTTTGTGTGTGATAAGCGAGTGAAGGTCTGCCACAATATTTTGAAACAATTTGCAAAGTGGTAATCACAGTCATATATTATGTATCTATGTAATATTCTGCTGTCAAATAAAAGTCTATATAAAGACTTGTATGCATAGAGGGGAACAAAACCATCAGAATCATTGATCTATAATCTAGCTCTAACAACATTTTTTGGGAAAATATAAAGTCAGCAGTAACGGTGACACTATTATAATTTCTAATGATCAAAATTTGGCTCTGACATACCTAATGACAAATTATCCATGCCACAGCAAAATCACCCAGCCCTACACCCATTCCCAGTCATAATTTAAGCCATTGTCTCACGAACCACTGCACCCAGAAAGTTGAAATCCACCAAAATGTTCGGAATGCCCTATTTCCTATTCAATGTCATGACATTTATATGACTTAAAATCAATTCTCTTCAATTTTGATCACCACTTCAGGCAAATAATTCAACATTCTGTTTATGAAAGCACAGCAAAGAAGTTGCAGAGACACTGTCCTATCTACACACCTCAGATAGAGCCATCACCAATATCTTCTCATTTCCCTTTACTTCAAGCCGTCAATATTGGCAATCTCCGAATGTGCAGGTTGCTGATACAAGTGATACTGATTGATACTTATTTGCAATTCAACATCTAGAGTATTGTTCTATTTCTTGATGAAGTCATAATATATATTTTCAATGATCTTCATGATTATTAATCGAAATTCTTGTCATTCTCAGATTTAAACAACACTTGATGCTCTGTGATTTTCATGAAACTTCTTTGAAAATGCACCCGAAATGGCCATATCTCAAAAACCACTGCACCTAGAAAGTCAAAATACACACCAAAATGTTCAGAATACCCAATTTCCTATTCAATATCAATACATTTATTTGACTTAAAATCAATACTTTTCGGGTTCTGATAGAAAATACGATTTTCGACATTTGAAAAGACGCGGTTTTACATTTTGGCCAGTAGCAGGCAGAATAAGCTATGAAATTCAATTTGGTAAAATTTTTCTTGATTCTGCTGGCAATGAGCAACTTTTGAAGGCGTCCCCGCAGATTTTCAGGATTATCATCCCCCCTATTTCTGGTGCCCACATTTCAAGACATGGTCAATTTGGTCATGACTTGTATTGGGTCATGACTCATGAGGTAAATTTGCCTGATAATTTAGGTATGCCCCTGACATTAGTGGATTCTAATGTTAGTGCAAAAAAATCTGGAAAAATGTTGGAAAAAAAAGTAAGGGACTTTTGTGATTTTGTATTGGGAATACAGTTGAATTATGTGTAGTGGCCCTTGACCTCCCATCTCTTCAATCAGCCTTGTTAGGAGCAAGAATTTGCTATTGAGGTCTGCACATATTAAAAACAAACATTCTCCAGATGTGATTGCTTTTAAAAGAATGCTACAAAGTATTCTTTAGATATAGATTAATTTTTTTTTCTTCATGTTTTGATAGTTAACATGCTGATGTGGAATCCCCAGTTATACCATAATTTCTCTTTAAATGCTGAAATTCATAATATCATAAATATAAATATGAAATAAATTACTTATTACTTATTACTTATATATGTAAGTAATTACACCTTACTATTATAATAACATAAATTACTCATTATTTTTCTCACCTTAATGCAATGATTTATCCATGTAGGTCACCCAGCCATACTATATCACTTGTAATTCCCCTTGAGAACCAAGAATATGTACTCAGACTTACTATCAAATATAGTTTTGACCTGCTTAGTAATCATACAGAATGATTACTTTGTTGTCACAGTGAGTTTGCAGGGGGGGGGGGGTCACTATCTGAGAAATAGTTTTTTTGAAAATGTGTTAGTGGATTTTAAGTAATTTTTGGTGTACTTTATTGTTTATCAGTATTTGATAAAAATTGACGTACACATACAGTCTAATAAAAGTATTACAACCATAGCTGGAAAAAGTAGGGAATTTGGACATGCCTTTGCCTTGAAATCAATAAATTTCACTGGAAATTTTGGAAGAAATGTCCAAATTTCTGACTTGGAAGTATTCGCTCGATATGCGGCCATTTGTGGGAAATTTTGTATAAAATTGCCTGGAAAGTGAGTTGAAACTCACATTTTTAGTAACCCTTTATTTACAAATTAATTTCCTTAATTAGGTAACAATAAAATGGGCAGACAAGGTCGAGTATCCTCCCTTCATATCAGTTTTAGATTTATAAAAAGAAAGTAGGTATGGAATTCTTATCAGTTGGTATAGAGACGTGTTTATTTTTATCTCTTGTAATCATGACTTATATTTTGATATGTTTAGAATTGTATTGCTTTTCATTTTGCAATTCTATAGTAGAGGGAACCACCTCCCACTCTAATTATGAGCAGTGTGTTGCTGCTGCCATCTGTTGTTCATGTGTTAAAAAAAAACTGATTATTAACACGTTCCCAGCCTTGTACTGATTCAGTGGATTAGCAGCTCCTATTTTAGTCTTATGGCAATGCAAAAGGACTTTGGAGGAGCAGTGGTTAGCAGGCTGGACTTCTGGCCCAGCCGCCCTGGTCCAACTCCAGGTCATGGCCAACTTCTCAACTGGTATACCATAGATGAGTTATGGCTTAATAGACCTATTTCACTGAATGTCCTGAGCATTAACCCCAAATAACTTTTTTGTAATTCTGCAATTCTTCATTTGCTTTTCACACATAGGAGATGTATACACTCTAAATCCAAAAACACAACTTTCAAAATTTAGACTGAAAGGATGACCAAGTTGTCAAGCCTTAAAGTTACATTAAAATGCACTGAAAATAGTACTCCAGCTTGGAGTCACCTTGGCTAGACCAATCAGAGGCAAGAGCGGGAAATCTACTAGCCAATGGCATTTCAGGATTTACCACTTTTCCCCTAGTGTGAACTGAGAGAACCATCCGTGAACTTAGTCTATTGGGCCCTGTGGTGCCTGATGCCTTCTGTGGGCCCTTCTGGTAATCAGTTGTTCCAACCGCTCCAGGTGGGGTTTTTAGTTGTCTTCCCTGGTTACCCTTGTGTTAGTTTTATTACGCTGTGCATGAACGGAACCTTATATATATACCTACCCTGGTAGGTGGACAGTGGCACATGGATTGTGTTTGTGTGAGTCTGGTGTATGCTCCTAAGATTTTTTTGGTTGTCCGGGTAGGGACAGATCCAAGATGTTTTGAAAGGGGCACAGCAGCACTTATAAATAACGTTGTAATCTTTGGAGCAGAATTTTTCTGATGGAATGGGGGTGTGTGCCCCCCACGCACCCCGTAGAGTCACCAATGCCCGCATCTTTCGTTCGCTGTCACACACAATGTTGGACTCAACTCCCCTCAATTTTTGGTAAGGACTCAAGTGTTCGGACTGAGGTTTTGTTCATGTTTCGGTTACCGTTTTTGGTTTTCGTTTACCATTTCTGTTTTAGTTACAGGCATTGGTTTCTCTTTTGCCTCCTGGTACTGTTTTCTTTGTTCTTGTTCCTGTTTTGTTGAAGTTTAGCGCAATTAATTGCAAAGACAAAAAGAGCTCCATTGCTGTGATTTGGATTCAGAAGGAGTACTGGAGCAGTTTTACAGCCAGTAAAATTGATATGCTAAAAGAGTGGAATGTTGCACTGTGAAAATGGCACTTCGTGCGTCATCATGCAGATGATTTGTCATGATCGTACACGATACTTTCAATTTGTGTTAATTTGATTTATGAAGACTATTCCCGCTTGTTTGTGACAGGCAACTGAAAGGATTATGCATCTCTACAATCAGTTCTGACAAATCAAATGGCCTTCTCTTGATCATGACTAATCGAACAGCCTCTATTTTCCCCTTGTTGAATGTAGAGAAGATGAAACTTCATCAGCTGTCATGAGTAACGGAAGTGCCATTTTCACAGTGCAACCGTCCGCTCTTTTGGCATATCAAATTTCCTAGCTGTAATACATCCGCAATGAAGCCACCTGGCTATTGTAAAATCTGGTTTTTGTGTTGTGGGAGTAGCAGTGGAGGCCCGGCCCATGAAGCCCTGTGCTGGGCTGTATTGTATGGGCTATCATCATTAAACATCAGAATGAAAATTGATTGAAATTTATTTTTCATTTTCAGGCGTCAGGAGACATGGTGGCAAGGCATTACCCAAGCAAATTAGACGAAAGAGAAGGTCACAAAATAGTCAGCGTTTCGGGAGCTGGAGATTGGTAAGTCATACATTATCATAATTATGCCATGGACTTTTAATACATATTTTCTGAGAACGGTGGAAATTCATGTATACTTAAATTGATGCATCTTTCTTCTTGAATTGGTGTTAGCTGATTTATAATATATCATTAATCGTTCAATTGTAGTCAACTTTGCAATCATCGATTATGTGTAAAAATGATAGAATATGTCTCTATTTTACAGTAATTTTCCTGCAAATCGTTTCTGAAAAGTTCCGCATTTTGGGATCTTGTGAGGATGCAATGTTTGCACAATGGCAACAATTCTGAGTTATGAAGCATTCTTGAATAAACTTATCATTTTTCTTAAATTTTCAGCATTGCGTCCGGCGTAATCATGTCAAGTCTAAATTCGGAGTCCCCTGACTGGGGTATGAGGGTTGGAATGGCCTGTGCCCATAGATCTATGAAGTCCCATAAAGCCGTTCCAGAAACGATTACTCCCAAGTTACTGATGGAAGGAAAGACATCAAAATTGACGGGAAATGTGGTGGTGTTTCCGAATAGCAAAATTAATTCTGAACGTAAAAGAGCCTGAGCAAAATTAGCTTGAGATTTTGTAATGATAAGAGTGTAAAGCTGGTCGTTACTTAAAGTTTAAAAAAAGTATATTTCATGTATTGCAGGCCAGATTTTACACTATTTTATAGTATTTTTAAAAGTCTCTGGGTTCCTAAACTGCTCTGTTTGCGATTTTATAGTCATTTGATGTTGTGATATTTTCCGACCAAAGGTTTCTTACATGTATCGATTTTTCTAGTGACTTTCCAGTATTTTTTTCATGATCGTCGATATATCTATATTATCACGAAGTCTATATATTTATATAGTATTCAGTATTATGACATTGTTTAACTTTTTAAAATTTTAAATACTGAGAAACATCTATTTGTTATGTTTCACTGCTAACATTCATTAAAAGGCTAGCAGGTGGCACCACCTTGTAAAATAATTTTGCTGAGAACAATCTACATTTTTAGTCAGGCCCTGGAATGGCTGAAAAAGTGTGATAATAATTGTTTAAATTATTGTTTGAACTATGGAGTCCTATGAAATTGAAACATGTAATTATTATGTTTATTGTCAATGCATTTATATTATATGAAATATATAAATATCAGCTTTCGTAATATCAAATATTGCACAATTTAAGGGTAATGTCATGTACTTAGTCATATTGATTCTATTTTGCCAAAAGTATTAGCCTTTAAGGTATTATCATATATATGTTTGCGCAAAAACTTACTATTATTCATACACACAGGTTAAAAAATAGGTTGGACGACTCTCTGTCATTTATAAAACGTTGAATCAATGTCATAAAACGTTTTAAAACCAAATTGACATTTTGTAAATGTATTTTTAATGTTAGAGTGCTTACTGGGTACTTTTCTCATAGCAGCTCAACCATAATTTTTAAAAACAACACCGGAACACTAAAAATGATTTTATACTTGCCACAAAGTTAAGTTCAGATGCACTGTTACCACTAATCGTGAAAAACTACTTTGGTTGGGTTGCTGGTAGAACAACATACTTAAAGTTTGCTGTGGTAGCTTCAAATTATGACCGTCGGGGTCAATACATGGCTCTCAGGGCACAGTATTTACTGCTACGAGGACGGGCCTTTGTGATAACATATTTTTATATAAATATATATTGTATTTTTGTCTCCATTGATCGGCAATATTGAATTTTTTTGCTTCCTTGATGCTTACACTATTTGTATATCATTTACAAAATTTACACAATGATTGAGTATTATCAAAAGAAAAGTATTTTCCTAGTATTACCAAATGGCAGGCCTAATTAAATATGATCTCAGCACAAATTTATCATGTTGAAAAGGGGCTAATGAATTGTTTCCATGTTGATACCGTATCAATATCATAATTTCACACTTAGAAAATGTGTACTTAAAATATTTTGTTAACGCTCCTATTTGAAATGTACATTTTTTCAAGGCACACTCTAAGCCCCAGCAAGCTGACTTGACTTAATTCAATTGGGGCAACGGTGCTGCAATATATTTATTGAGTCAGTTCAGCTTGTTCATTTGAAATTGTATCTCTCAGTTTGCCAACATTTTCACAGTTTTAAGTGTCAATAATTTTAAGTGAATTGAGTTTACCTGACTTAAAGAAATTAAAAAATGGGCTGGAACTCAACTGAGATACACTAGCCTGGCCTACATTAAATAAGCTGAATTCAGTGTTTCACATGAAGTGAATTGAGTTGAGTCAACAAATTTTCAATTTGACAAGACAATATTCTGCAAATCGGTCATGCTAGTACAATATAATCAAACCAAAATTAACAAAGGCTTTAAGTTTATCTGACATAACACAGCTGAGGCTGACTGACTAAACCAATTTTACTCTATAAAATGAAAAAGTTATAATTTATAACCACATAATAGAAATAAGGCAGACTAGCAAAATGTGATTAGGAGAATCTGAATTGAGCAAGAATGGCTGAAATAACACAATCAAGTCACTGAATGTGGCTTAATGTTAATTAGTTAATATGACTTTTTTTAATTAAGCTGTAATATGCTGAATTACTTGAGAAAACATGGCAAATTTTATTTAAGTTCATATAAACAAATACCTTTATGCGAGATTAACCTGATAAAAAGGTGTTATCATAGCTCATATCAATTAGAATAACCCGAATTGATTCAATTATACTTCTTTGCCAAATTAAAAAAGGATGAGCCTGCTCAAATAAATTAAATTATTCTGGATAGATTGTACTATGCTGTTTTCAAGTGATTAACAAGATATAGCATAATTGGTAGAAAAAGTGACCGGATGATAAACAACCACTGATCATTGGTCTGGACCAAGATGAAATTGGACATCTTTGTGACACCCTATGAATTTTAATCAATAATAGCCTACCGTTAGAACTTAGAAATTATACAGATAGATTGAACAAACAAAATAAAGCACCAGAGATAAGTCTAAAAATTCATTTATTTTCAATAAAGCAAACAGGAAGTCAATCAAATCAATGGTCAATCGTGCCGAGAGGCAATAAGTGAAAAATATAAATCTGATACTTCATGAATTTTACATAAAAGACGATTTGTCATTCACAAGATTTTGAAGTAAAAGGATGACAAATAATACTTGAGCAACAAAAACACACCGAAAGACATAACATAAAAACACAATGTACCTAAGTAAGATCTTTACAAGGAACAAATACATTGCATTATTCACGCATAAAAAATCATTTATTGAAGCAAAACCTGACAAAGGTTGTGCATATATCCATACAAATTTGTGACTGCAACAAATCTGAAATTTCTAGTGCCCAAAAATCCCAAGCAAACAATTTTTAAACAAAGCCAACTAGTCATTTTTCCATATAGAAAGTTAGCAAGGATAATTTTCAATGACCAAATTGTCCATCGGTAAGTCATTGGGAAAATTTTTTCAAACGTCCCGAGGTACGGTTAATTATTCTGTTCATTGTTTGGACATCAGAAATTTCAAAACTTCATGTTAAATGTTCTTTCATCTAAAGATGAAATCAAGGAGGAAGTATGAGCAATTTCTTGGAAGTTTGTGTGATAAGTGACAGTACTGAGGTTGGTTGTAATGTCGCGATCCTCACAAAGCAAAGCCAGTGTTGCTCAGTCAAGGTAGCCTTTGAAGTTCCACCCTGAAAAAGAAAACATACATTGTATTGCATGTAGATGATAAAATGTTATCAAACATGATTTACTGCGTGGCTTTAAGATATTTGCAGAAATCTATTTTCTCTCCTCTCAAAAATATTCATTATGTGCCTTTGCAGAATTATTCATTTACCTTATTATTTTTTTTTAAATGGCATAATGTATTGTCATCCTTATGTGACCAGTGGCTCACTGGCACTAATTGAAAAAGGATACCCAACATGGCAAATGATCATCAATCAGCATAGATCTCAAGATATCTCTGTTAATCATTGTTGACATTCTTCAACTGTTGTTTGGATTGTTTTATGTTTTTATTTTTTTTCAAATTTACTTGCGACAGAGGAAAGCTGCTCCAATTTTTCTGAACACTTAAGCTAATTTAATGGACTGAATTGTACATACCTGCAAAAAATGTGCTTTTGACCTCAGATTGTATCCCTGAAGAAGTGTAGCATCATTGGAGTGCTGCTCACGTGTGACAGGCCTCATATGCATTTTCTTCTGCAAATATGAAAGAAACAAACATAAATTGACAAAAGTTTTGAAATTCCAACAATTAAAAGTCACAATGGTCAACATGTGTATCCCTTCCCCTATCTGGCAACATTTGATAGCAACATGAGAATGATGTCAGTTGTAAATACACAGACAAGTGGACAGACAAACAAGCATGTATGGAAAAATAATTCCCGCAGAGGGACTAAAAAGTCATTTTTTACGTTTAGCATGTCATCTAACAAAAGGATACAGCTGTTCTGAGGTGGAATTTATAAACATGTGCAGTTATGTTCTGCTTTCTACACAAGTATATTTACGAGAATTGAGTTTTTTAAGACCAGAAACCCAAGAACATGTAATACAATAATTACCTGGCAAATTTTCTCGAGTCTCCTGCATCTGATGTAATTAGATAGTTCAGCTGGTGCCTCCGTGAAATATCCTCTGGTTGACATGTCAAGAATACTGCTTGTAAATCTGAAACATATTTTACCAATATCATTTTCAAGCAGCACACAATTTATATAAATCATAATATAATTAATGTGCAAATTCATTGGGAATTAGGAATATGATTAACAATAAATTTGAAGTCCTGATTACTGGATAATATTTTGAGTGTTTTGAGTTTGTCCGAAATATTTATTTATATTATGCCAGAAAAATTTAAGTAATGGTATGCTAATTACTTGCACCAACCAACTGAATGCTACAGGTGTGACTGAGAATAGAGTTTTACAACAAAGTGTATGGCCCGTTTAAATTTAGTGCAATATGCAATAACTAGTCCTATTGCTCGGCTTCATAATCTTCACATTTTAGGACATAATCACTATTAGTAAATTATGCACTCTGAATAAATCTGGCTCAAAACGAAGCCTAAGGACTGCTTGAGACACATCAGCATTTTTCTGTCTATATATTATGAAGATTTTAATGAATGCGTGCAAATGGACCTTATGAACATCAAATAATATTTCTGTAGCTATTCGAATGCTTATCTTTGTTGCCAGCCAGCTAATCATAAAAATGCCAAGACAAAAAGGGCGACCATTTAATTTCCAATTAAGGGGGCTTGGAGTTTTCCTCTTTATTTCAGGCTAACGACACCAATTATAAATTTTGAGTGTGCAAAGTCACCAAATATTCACTTCTAAATCAAATTTAACAACACCTTGTTAAAAAATACCCCCACAAGAAATTATTTATTTCAAGTCTGGCCAACAATAATTTATTAATTTCACCAATTTCACCAAAATTGATAAAACTCCAACCCCTCCCTCTCGACACTAAATAGTCATCCCCTTAATGCCTGTATACACCATCATTAATCTAGCATTTGAGATGAATCACTTATCTGGTCAGAGACAACATAATTGTCATTATTAATTTCATGTCCACTAAGATAATATTGCAATAATGACATTGCTTTCCATTTTTTACAGTTTCAAGTTTTTGTATTAAAAAAAAGTACATGTTCATGCTCTATTGATATTCATAACAATGAAATCAGTATTCAATATTGACGAATGCATTAATTGCTACAGAATATCCAAGTTCTCTTACCTTCACAAATGTTGAGTTCTTCTAATTTGAGAAATCAATAGGATGGCTTTGCTGTGTCAAGTTAACAGTCTTGAAGGTGTTAGAAATGGTCCTTAAGGCAATGAGCCACTTGGAGGTTGTAGGAAAAACTGCTAACAACATCAAGAGGAATTATGACAAGAAAAACTGCTAAAAACATTGGAGTGTGGGTAACACCACTTTCTACATATAGATGTCAGCACTTTACTTATTATAACAAGATATTCAGTCAATTTTTAAAAAAACACTCATATACAGGCACATTTATTAAAACAACTTATCGTAATGATTTAGTGATCTTTCTAATCTGTAGATCATACCATTGTGGTTGTAATTAAGATAAAATAATGGCCTGCAGCCCAGGTCAGCCTGCTCAAAGATTTTTACAAGGCCGCTCACAAACCAATATTAAGTATTTCAACGGGAGCATAATTACATATATATTTTTCCCTGAAGTAATTATTAAAAGTTATGGTGGTAATACACCCTGCATTGTGTGAAAAGAAAAATTCAATATTTTGATCCTACTTACAGTTAGGCAATTTTTAAAAATATCTCCAAGTTCAACTGAACTGCTGGAAAAAATACCACTAATTTGTTGGTTTGTTTGTGTTTTACGCCTCTGCAGCACCTTAGTGGGCTATATATCGAGGCAGGCAGTCGCCGTATGATGATGAGATGAGAAGACTGTGAGTCTGGCACATACCCTTTTAATTCAGGGATGCCCAGGGTCTTTCAGTTGCCCCAGCATAGAACACTGGATAAAACCCGCCTCCATTTAATGTCCCATGGGCAAAAAAAAAATATACCATTAAATAACAACATTTGGAGTTGTTGCTCATAATGCCTGCAAATATGACAAGGCAATGCCCACATATACAATGTCAAATTTACATTCTTTCCATTGATATTTTCAGAAATTCTACAATAAATTACATAATATACAGAAAATGTCTAATTGTCAGGGATTTGAACTCAAGAAGTCTGTATCACAACACTAGTCATTTAACCAATGTGGCCGTAATGTCCTATGAACACACCAAGTTATTTCTCCTAGTCTTCTCACTAATTCTGCAAGACATAGTATAATTAAGAAAATGTCAAGCTGTCGCAGATTTGAACTCAAGACCTCTTTATTACAAGGCTAGTCACCCTACCAAAGTGGCCACAATGTCCACTCAACACATCAAGTTGTTTCTGCTAGTCGTCTCATAAGTTGTATAACAGAGGGTATTTAGAAAACATCACTCTGTTACAGATTCAAACTCAAGACCTTTTGATTACAAGACCAGTCACTTAACCAATGTTGCCACAATGTCCACTCAACACATCAAGTTGTTTCTGCTAGTCTTCTCATAAGTTGTATAACAGAGGGTATTTAGAAAACATCACTCTGTTACAGATTCGAACTCGAGACCTTTCGATTACAAGACCAGTCACTTAACCAATGTTGCCACAATGTCCACACAACACACCATGTTGTTTCTTCAAGTCATTTTTTTAAATAACAGATTGCATTGTTAAGAAAATGTCACTCTGTTCCAGATTTGAACTCAAGACCTTTGCATTACAAGATCAGCCACTTAACCAATGTGGCCACGATGTCAAGCAAATGCCATAAGCTGTTTCACCTAGTCTCCTCAAAAATTCTATAAATAGATTATGAAAAACAGAATGTGTGATTTGACTCAGATTCTGCGTAATGGGACATGACACTAACCAGGGTCCACAATGATAAACAAATCAAAATATTGAAATATGTTGACCTTTGCTCCAACCTTTGTACCATAAATTGTACCATAAATATAAGGTGTAACGAGAAATATCTAAATCTCACTGGGTTTGAAGCCAACACCTTCAGATTACAAAACAAACCACTAACCCATGTGGCCACAGAGTAAGTAGCTAAGACAAGGTTATTTTTTGCTTGTCCAATGAATCCAACATAAATAGGATGTTCAACTATTGGCATAACAAATCTGGCATAAGCGAATTAAGCTGAGTAAACTTATTCTGCTTGTGTCTCAGAAGTTCACGAGTATGGCTTAAAAAGATTGTGTTGTGTTGACTTAAAATAGCAATCCATTGAAACTGACAAATAGTATATAAGCTGACACAGCTTAAAAAAAGAAAAATAGTTGATTCCACTTAAACAATTTATGTCAAGTGTGTGGTCTGGGCTTAGAGTGCAATTATTTCAATCGTGATGAAATTTCTGTAAAATTTTGTGATTATGTTGCAAGATATGAATATTTATCGTTTTGTCACAAACACAATTCAATGATATTGTATAGCTATACATGTCTTGCAAAACTGATATGTTTTTAGAAATTAATTTTGTAGAATATACAACAGACAACCAACTTATTGAAAATACAAAATATAAATATCTCAATTTAAAATTGATAAATAATGTACAATGCGAAACTATGTGAAATGTGCAAATTATGAATGGATGATAATTAAGGTGATATGATTATATTATATAGATTGTGGATGGTGAGGAGACCAATATTGAGTTTTATTGGCCGAAGCAGTAATATCATGATTTTAATCATTTTTACTCTATAACATGCCTGACAGATTGTTACTCTTTAATCTTTTATTCTTTATTGTAAAGAAGCTTTTTAAATGATTGTTTTTTAACTACTTCGATTGTATTATTTTAATGTCTTAATCATTTTTATGATCTATTTTTTAAGTTTTTAAAAGATTATCTGTGTGTTGCCAAATCGTTGCCAAATCATTGCAATCAGATCATCTTGCTTTTTAATTGCTGGTTGTTCAATGACATTGATTTCTGTGAACTTCCAAAAGTTTTATTCTGGATTTCAATGGGAATTTGATCAATTATATCTTGAGAGCAATTAGCATCTAATAATGTCCTTCAACGGCAATTGTGAATTTGATTGGAATAAAAGTCAAAAAAATGAAAGAAAACATGATTGTGCCCTGAGTGTTTTTATTTACGCAAGTGGGGGTGCACTGAGGACGCCAATATAACCTTAAGGCGCCAATAACACTCTCCACACGCCAATATCGTTATTTATTGGCGTGGCACGTGATTAATCTCGTATCATCTGATAGGCTCACAATTTTTTGTGCAGAATATTATACAAATACGGCATGATATGTGTGCAATATGAAAATTTATATGCTCGAGGAAATTCATATTGAACGAGGGCGCATCCCGAGTTCAATATGAATTTACGAGTGCTAATAAATTTTTATATCATATGGTTAGCGGAAATACTCGCTTCTCATTGGCCGACAGCCGTGCAATATTCTACGATATTGCACGCATTATATTGCACGATCATTTTAACATGTGAAAGATTTGACGGACCTGAGAGGAAGCACCATATATTTTCATGCTGCTGCAGCCAAAAGCTGACAACAAGAGTGTGTTTTTCAATTATACTAAAAACTCCGCCGCTCGGCAACGGAAGAAGATAGGAAGATGATTTTAACGGCAAAAGATGCGTCCATTGAAGGGCTAATCGGATATCAACTTTTTGTACTGCTAATGTCATTTGTTTTATCAGAATAAAGCATTTAGTGGCCGAAAAACGGCATTTTTGCCGATTTTTTGGTGATTTTATTTTGTTTAGAGGTCAAAAGTCTGCTGCAAAGTTTCTTTAACAAAATCGAAAATTAAATCTATCATCAAGTATATAATTTGGCGATTCCAAAGGTGTGAAATTTTTTTTTTTTAGTGAAATATTCATCAATTTCTGATGAGATACATTTTATATATGTGGTTCGAAAGAAACACAAACTGAGTCTTGCAGCAGCAACAAGATCGTTTTTTGGTTTTAAATAGTTAAAGAAAGTCACTGGACAGCACTAGAAATAGATAGAAAAATGATTTTGATGGCCAAAAGATGCATATATTAAAGGGTTAAGTAGATATCAACTTTTTGTACTGTTTATTTTGTTTGTTTATTCAGAATAAATCATTTAAAAGCGGCCGAGAAACAGTTTTTTCTCCCATATTTCATGACTTCATTGTGCTTAGAGGTCTTAAGTCTGCTACAAAGTTTGAGAAAAAAAATTAAGGAAGACCCATCATTAAATATATCATTTATGGATTATGGATTCCAAAAGTGTGAAAAGAAAAAGTGATTTTTGACGAGATACATTTTAAACATGAAGGTCAAAAGAAACCCAAAAAGAGTTTGGACATCTGAATTCCAGCCCTTTCCTTAGTATTTGCCGAAAAAAACCCATATGATATAACAGTTATTGCACATCACCTCGTGCAATATCAGTTTTTATGGCACCTCGGTGACTAATATTGCACTCGGGCTGCGCCCTCGTGCAATATTAGTCACCTCGGTGCCATAAAAACTGATATTGCACTCGGTGCTGTGCGATAACTGTATATTATTGGTATCAGAGTTTTATTTTGGTGATTCCTTGGATGTCTTTATCAACGTATTTTATATCATAATCTTCCTGATTGTCTTTTTGAGCATCTGAATGGTCGTTGAGTCCTTGTATTTTGATCTGTTCCAGTTTGAAGTCAGAGTTCACAGTTCCATCTTTTGTCCTGAAAGATACAAGTCTCTTATGAATCAAAGTGCAATGTTACAATTAATGAATTATTAGACCTTTGTAACTTGTGTCACTGGTTTTTAATGTCATCCTAGACGTTAAACGCTGCTAATTAAGATTTTTCTCTCCTTTACTTTACAGCAACTATAAGATTTATGTACAGGTAAATATTGTATGTTGTCCATCCTTGGCTGTAATGTTCAACATTCTCTTTTGAAGTGAAGTAACATAATTATTTTCTCACTTCTTTAGCCTGCTCCCATCATATCTATACTATCAGAGTGACTGCATAGACACAAGACATAAATGATCATAACCTCGCTTCATTTACGAATATGAAATATACTCCCTTAGCTGAAATGCGCAATACATGTATTCTCTTTTGAAATGAAGTTACAAATTCGCAAGAGTCATGCACCATATTCATCCATCGCCTCATTTCTGTGGCCTCGTCCCATCCTAATTATAGTCTGCTCAAGTGGCTTATAAGTACAGGACATAATAAGGTCTCAATCATCCATGCATCTGTGTATTTATACAGAAAACTTACTCTGACTGAGCGTCAACTTGATTGACGGTATCATCTAGATTCCTTCCCAAAGTTTCTGGTAACATAAGTGTGAATAGTCCTGTGACAATCCCCAGCACTCCGGCTACAGTGGACATTGCTGGGGCCCAGTAATCAACCTGAAATTACAATAAAAGGAAGAAGTTACAAATGATTTACAGTTATTCACACAATTTCTGATGGGAGTACCTCTGCCAAGAGTAAGATATAAATTTTTTTCAGGGGCCCTTAAAATGTGCTGAGTATGATATGCTTGCTTATGTGGTTGGCATTTGGTATAAGGTTGGACTGGTATTTGGTCTCTAAGGCCACACTTAATTGATTCTTAGCTTCGCGGACCCGCCGACACAATAGATCTCCTGCCGATGGAAAAAAAAAATTGAAAAAAAAAATTTTTTTTACTTTTTTTTTTTGTCCTACCGACCGACCCTAGAAAAAGGGCCTTGAGAGGATCCGAGAAGCTAAAGATCAATTATGTGTGGCCTAAAGTACATTAATAGCCCCTCTTCATACGGTATCGTATAGCCATAGGGATACTCTTGATTTTAAGTCTGATCCATCACTCTACTGTGGCTTTAGCTGATATGAGGCGTCTCTACCAAAATGGCGAAGATAAAATAATACATTATCTGGATGGACATCCCTAGATACTGGCACATACAGACCTAGCACCATTAGCAAGCCTAGGTACCCTCTCTAATTTGACTTCGAAAGGCTGTTTTACCATTTTCAGTAATTGAAATGAGTAGTTTGGCCAAACTTTATTATTTTAAAGGCCCCACGAATTCCTCAAACTGGTGGTTGTTGGCAGAACATGTAGTTACAATTGGGTCGGCAAACGTACACCAACAGAAGCTGTAAATGTTTCGGCAGTGATGATATAGAGTGTATTCCTTGGAGCTCCTTTACTTCCAGCATTTTGTCTCTGTCTGTCAATTTGATATCTAAGTCCAATTTCTAACAACTTACCAGTAGACCCCCTACATAAGGTCCGATTAACCCAGCAATTCGTGCGCACATGGAACTGGCGCCCAGACCAGCTGCTCTCACTTCTGTTGGGAATATTTCGGATGTGTAAATGTACATCCCGTTAAATCCCATGGTTGAGCCTAGTTTCCCCACCATGGCTAATGCTGTCACTGCCGTTGGTGATACTGAAAAAGAGATAGATTATTCTTATAAATGACTTGATCTGAAGTAAAGATCCTGCTGAAAAGGCTAATGCTAAGATCTCACGGCACGTTACGGAGAACTTTTTTACCACTGAGGGGCAGCTTCAGTTGAATTCTAGTAAAAAAAATGACCATCCCGGCGACATACAATGTTTATAAAACTATTATATAATTAATTAAAAGCATATCACGGCGGGATAAGATTGTAAATCGGCGGGATAACATCATATCCCTGTGGGAAAGATCTAAATGCCTGGGGGGCAAGATCTAAATGCCTTTGGGATGTCAAAGATCGTCGGCGGGATGTCAAAAGACCGTCGGCGGGATGTCAAAAGACCGTCGGCGGGATGTCAAAAACTGCCGGCGAGGCTGCAAATGTCTCCCCAGGGGCAGGAGAGGTCGCCGCAGGGGCAGGAGAGGTCCCCTCAGGGGCAGGGGATGTCCTAATATCCCGCCGGAGATGTTTTTGAGACGTTCTCACTGAAAAAATCCCGCCGGACATCCAAAAATCAAGAAAATTTTGGGCTCTGTTCCGCCGTCATGAAAAAAAAGTTTGAACCTGTTGAATCTTTTTTGACATCCACGGCGCAGTTTTTCCATTTCTAGGAACCCCTGAGGGGAACAAAAACTACCCCTGGGGGATGTGAAAAGTCTATGGCGGATCACCCAAATTCATCCAAATTTCCAGGAAATACCATCCCGCCGACGCCTAAAGTTCTTCGTAACGTGCCTTGAGATCTTAGCATAACTGATGTCCTTAAGTAGCTGAAAGAATCACTAAATTGGCTTTTTAGTGATTTCCTTGTTTGTAATCTTTAAGAAGAGTACAAAGTCAGTAAAAGCGCAACTAAAAATTGAATAATGGTTCTCTGACGGAAAGGGCGGGGGATTTGCAAAAATGTTTAATGTAGCTAAAGAAATGCAAGTCTGAAAAAGAGTCTGAAGACTGCAGTGATGCCACTTCAGATATTATATTTTTTAGATTGTCACACACTCTAATATAATAACATCTAGCACTTCTAAAATAAAATGCTTCGCGTAAAAATAAACTCCAAAACCATCTTCTCCCCCAATATCCATTGGTTTACTCATTCTGGTCGAAGTGATACCAACACTTGAATCAATATGCAGCATTGGCTGTAACAGCTTGGGATGTAATCAAATCATATATATTCAATTTAATAAGAGAGTCCAAACATTTCTTTTATACCAACCTCCAGTGACAATTAAAGGTATGGATATCACCCCGGAGATCCCAGCCAGCATGAGAGCAAAACAGTTTGTCAACCGCCTTCCCAAGAATGGTTGATTCATCATCACAAGGCACAAGATATTCGCAGGAATTTCCACGGCTGCTAATAGGAAAGTGTTGAGAAAGGTGTTGCCGGAAAGGTTGCCAGCGTTGAGGGAATAGGCATAGTAGAGTAGAGCATTCGAAAACCTGTAAAAGAATAATATAAGAAATGTTTTTATGAGAGATTATTTGGTTACAGGTTATCTATGAATTATGGAGCGCGTCTTCACGTAAAATGGAACTAAAGTGATGCTTCCAAAATAGAACTAAAGTGATGCTTCCAAAATGGAACTAATATGATGCTTCCAAAATGGAACTAAAGATGCTTCCAATATGGAACTATTGTGATGCTTCCAAATTGGAACTAAAATGATGCTTCCAATATGGAACTAATATGATGCTTCCAAAATGGAACAAAAGTTATGCTTCCGATATGGAACTAATATGATGCTTCCAAAATGGAACTAAAGATGCTTCCATTATGGAACTATTATGATGCTTCCAAAATGGAACTAAAGTGATGCTTCCGATATGGAACTAATATGATGCTTCCAAAATGGAACAAAAGTGATGCTTCCAAAATGGAACTAAAGTGATGCTTCCAATATGTAACTAATAATGATGCTTCCAAAATGGAACTAGTATGATGCTTCCAAAATGGAACTGATATGATGCTTCCAAAATGGAACTAAAGTGATACTTCCAATATGGAACTAAAGTGATGCTTCCAAAATGGAACTGATATGATGCTTCCAAAACTAAACTAAGGTGATGTTTCCGTTTTCCTGTACATTTTGTTTGACCCAGTAATTCACAAAATGTTGCACTGACGATATGTGCATGGTGTCTATTATGAACATGTATTGGACTGCCAAGAATTTCACAGAAAATTTCTTGGAAAATTGTCTACTCTGTTTGTTTCCCAGTAGTGTTACATAATGTGTACTCATATCAATAAAAGTTACCACTTCGCTTGACGTAAATGACGTCACTATAATATGTTAATTTTTTTTACTCCTCCTCTTCCTACAATGTAAATCTTGGTATTTTCTCGGATCGATGCGATATATGTATAATTGCTTTTAAATTTGTTGTTAGAATGAAACAACATACAATGTATGAAATTGATAATGTTCATTCCTCACCATAAAACGAAAGAGATGAGGGCTCTTTTTCTTAATTTTGCATTTCTCATTAGTTCTAAGAAAGACGCTTGTTTTTCGTTGGAGTCCGATTTCTGAAATTGAAGGTTTTTGCAACAATTACTATCCACAAAAGATAAATTAATATTTCCATTTAAGAAAATTATTTGAGAAGTTTATCTTCAAGACAAATTTTCATCGGGTTTTGAAAATTTAATGAAGACTTATCAATGCCCATTTTTCGCATTATTGCTTTCAATAACAGGCATTAGTGGAACTCCCCTTTTTCCAGCTCTCCTGTATTGACGAGCAGAATAAAACTATTTCCGGAAACATCAGCCTGGGAATTTACAATGGAGCCGGGGTTTCTAAGGTCCGTAAGTTACTAACAAAGTCTAATCAGCCTGACAGTACTGGAATATGGTGGCAATCCATGCTAAACATTCCATTTAAGACTCGGCAATGCAAATCCGTAATGTTTTCGATGGATTAAAAGTGCCCTGGGGCCTGGAATGCCAGCTCCACTGACTCAGCAATGGTACAAAATGGCAGCTTGTTCCCGGAAATACATGTAGATTTATTCTGCTTGTCAACACAGGAGAGCTGGAAAAAGGAGAGTTCCACTATCACGGCGTATACGTTGGAGCACTCATTGGTAGGCATGACACTCTTAACACAAAATATTGTTAAAGGAATATATAAGAACCCACTGCCGAAAAAAGGTTCTGCAGTTTTTTAGGGGTTCAACTGAATTGAAACAGTTCAATACTTGGTCGGAAGGCCCTATGATAGGACTCTATCCTCCCAATTTGAGAGAAAGGGGTTCTATGGTGGGAGTTCAGTGCAGCTTTATTATCTGAATGTTGTTTTTGTTCACTGTTGGAACCTTTTGAGGTGGATAATGAACCTTTAGGGTTCCTCATCATTACCAGCTTATAGAACTTTTAAAGGTTCCATATAAAACCTTTTAGTTAAGAGTGTATCATATGTGATAACATATTTGGATTCTTAAATCTCTTGAGTTTGTTATTCTGAGAATACTTACCACATGAAAATCAGCAAGAGTGAAATCTTGTGGTAGTTCCTTCCCATTTACATCTGCCATGTTCTTAACGATGTCATCTGCTTGTTTAGTTTTCCCGGTAACGAGAAGCCATCTTGGTGATTCGGGTAAAAAGCTGAAATTATGCATAGTTGAAAATTAATTGATAAATCATTTGATTCTGTTTGCAGAATTTATTAAACTGGTAATGTGGCACATATATACATATAAATGGAATATTAAAAGGTAAAATATGTTGCAGATAATTTACTGAACAAAGTGGAGGAAATACGACAACCAAGACACTTGGTTGTTAGATTGACTTTTGTTTCCGGAACGGGAGTACTGAAAAAACTCGAACCGAACCAATTTTTTGGCTACCAGCACAACAATAACACAGATTTCAATGCTTACAAATTATATATAATCGCAGCATTCAGATTCAGGAACGAGTGTAACAAAAAATCAGAACCGAACCAAATTTTCAGCTACCGGCAAAACAATAACAGCAAATGTCATACTTACAAAATATACATGATCGCGACAATGAGCGAAGGGGCTGACATTACGACTTGCAAATAGGAATAGTCCCGAATCGCAAAAGCGTACGCAGGGACCAGCATAAAGCCAATGCTGTACACCACGGCAAAGATTTCCCCAGTCCAGGATCTGTATTGCGGTCCAACTTTTTCCATCACTATAAATTATAGAAGAAGAAAATCTGGTCATTAGTATTGAGCTTTACTCTGCTCACTGTTTTGAAAAATGTTCACAATGAACTTTTCAAAAATTGCTGCATCGGTTTGTAGTGTAAACATGACTTTTCAAAAACTGTAGGGGCAAATTCGAACATTCTGTGAATGACAAATTTCATACAATTTTTACATGTTTACTGTTTAGCACTGCTTAGTGAAATAAAAGATCTTGGATATCTGACTTTCTAGGAAAGAATAAATGCTGTGGGCCTAATCTCAATTTTTTTAAAGGACATTTGTGGGTAATCTGTTGGGTCGGTCGTTCGGAAGAGCTAAAATCAGAATTTGATATGTCCGACCTCAACGTCACGTTCAAAGCATATATCCCGCAATTGCGAGTGAACACCATGGAAAAACCATTGAGTTCACACCATTGAGTTCATCCTGGTGAACTTAATGAAATAAATTATCTGACGTTGTTATGCAAACAATGGGCAGCGATTGTTTATGTCATGACGTCACAATGGGCAGCTGGTGACGTCACAACAAACTGCTGCCCCTAACTTGGGAGAATTTGAAGTTATCAGACTAACATTTTTTAAAAACCACTAATAAAGTCATTGCGGGATATAAATAAAACCCCATAACAGTGTAGTTCACAGCTATGAACATCATTCGTGTCAGGTCTGCCTTCTGAATAACACTCGTCCTTCGGACTCGTGTTAATTCAGAGCAGACCTGACACTCATGATGTTCATAGCTGTGAACTACACTGTCATGGGGTTTTATTATACAATCTCTTTTTCAAAAAATGTCCAAAGTCACCTCTGATTATTAAAAAATCAAAAGTTCAAAATCAACCAGTTTATTGCGACATCAATCTCTATAACTTAAACTACACTTACAGTACATGACAGTAATGTCGTAAGTTGCCACTGAACCGAAGCCATTGATGAACCTTCCGACTAACAGGACACTCCAGTAGGGTGCGAAAGCCGATATCAATCCTCCAACAGATTTCACTCCTACTGCACCCAAGACGGACCATTTTCTTCCTGACAATTGCAGAGTGATAATGTGAAATTAGTAATACACTCTGAACACAAAAGGTTCTTGATGGTGTGTATATAGAACCTCCAGACGAAAAATGTTGTTAAGGGTTCAACTGAATTGAAAAGGTTTGATACTGGTAGGAAGGCCCTATGATGGAGCTCCATGCTCCCGACTTGAGAGAAAGGGGTTCCATTGTGGGAGTTCAGTGCAGCTGGATTATCTAAGTGTTGTTTTCGTTTGCTGTTGGGACCTTTTTAAAAGTTGAATGATGAACCTTCCAGTGTTCCTTATCCATACCATCTGATAGAACCCTTAAAGGTTCCATATAAAACCTTTTTATTAAGAATGTACTAACAAAGGTTTCTAGTCACTAATTTCATTTTCTACTCTGGAAGGAGGAATAGAAGTTTTCTTGAAGATAAAGTAAATTCTCCTTTTTTGCTCCAGCAAGTTTTTTTTGCCATTATTTACATGACACATCTGCCAAAACTCAATGAAAGAAAGCTAACTAAGTTACTTTGGTGAAAGGTGCCATAAACAGAAATTATTTCAGTTGAATGATGATATCAATAAAAAATTTTTTTAATTCTGCAAAATGTTTATTTATTTACCTATTCTATCAGCTAGAAGACCGAAAGTGATCGATCCAAATAAAATGCCCAGCATATTCACTGTGGAGATGAAGTCTGATTGCCATGCTTTTCCACACACAAGAGAAAACTGAAAATTAAAATTTGAGAATAACTGAAAAATATTAACTATATTAGGGTGATCTAAAATAGAGTGCAAAAAATTAAATTAATTTTTGGAACTCATTATTCACTCTTTTTTCTGTTTAACCTTTGTCATTTCATGTAATTAAATTTAGGATACACTCTAAAAAATGTCGGGACAAAATTGGTTTTTTAGATTCAAAATGATTTTTTGAAAAACCGAATTTCAATGCAAAAAACCAACATGGATTTTTTCAAAAAATCATTTTGAATCTAAAAAACCAATTTTGTCTGGAATTTTTTAGAGTGTATGGTCCAACAATTGTCATGACTTTGTTATATATATATATGGTATGTACATTTGATAAGATTTATGACATTGAATTAACAGAGGTTATGCAACAATTTTGAACAAGATTGCTGCAATAAATATTTGGTTGTACCACGTTCAGTGATGACGAAATCCAAAGTGTTTCCGAATATATTTAATGTTGTGTCATGACTAATAATCCAGAATCTGATGTTTCTAGTATTTTTCCATCGGCTGCACTCATAACACAAACGGTTCTTGATGGTATATAATTATTATATAAAGGACCCATAGCCAAAAAAAAATTGTTGAGGGTTCAACTGAATTGAAAAGGTTCAATAGGCTACTGGTGGGAAGGCCCTATGATGGACCTCTGTGCTCCCAACTTGAGAGAAAGGGGTTCCATCGTGGGAGTTCAGTGCAGCTGGATTATCTAATTTTGTTTTTGTTTGCTGTTGGAACATTTTCAAAGTTGAATAATGAACCTTTAATGTTTCCCTTATGTATACCAGCTTATAGAACCCTTAAAGGCTCCATATAAAACCTATTTGTTAAGAGTGTTGTGCGTCTGGGGTAATGGGATGCCAACCTCTGAGAGTGAGATTTTATTATTCAAATATCAATAGGCCTCTGAACAGTGCTGAAGGTTTATTATTATTTTTAAATACTTGAAATTTTCAGAGTGAGACAAGCCGATGCTTAAGTCTCAAGGAATGTCTGAAATTATTAAAACTGGGCATTCTATTGATTCCAAGCAATATTGTAGGCCAAAAGGGCATTTGAAACGCATACATGTGTTTACCATCAACCTTTAGAAATCATAAGAGTGGCCCATGGTATGTCAAATGTTGATCTTATAAGATTAATAGGGGTTGCCTAATCTTAAATGAGATGCAGTCCTGCAATTGTTTTAAAAGAGAGGCCTAACTTCTAAGTCCCATACTTGCAGAAAGTGGTATGTAAATTCCTGATGTCTAGCTAACTACAATTTAGTATTGTTTTTATACATAAATATGGTACTTACCCTATTTACTGCACTGTATGCGTATTCACTTTGGTCATAAGTCCAAGAATCGCAAGAAACCGTCTCAGTGTTTTCATACAATGTCCGATTCCAATTGAGAAACTGCTCATTCGTCAAATTGTAATCTAAATCAAACCTGTTGCAACTGCTGTAAGTTTCATCACTTGTGCCTGATATTGATTCCTTTGGAATTGCTATTTCTTTTTGCAAATCAAACGGCAAATGTTTTAATTCATCCACGGTGCACCAATGATCCATATTAAAACTGACAAAGTTGAGGTACATGACATCAACGGCCATTAATCCGGCTGCAGACGCCATTACAAACAGCCACAATTGGTAATTTCCAAAAGCTCCTGTCATCTCGTAGACGGTGTCGAAGTCTTGCTTTGTTTTGACACCCATTTTGATTTTTACAGAAGCAGAAACTATGGAGAATGTAGAGATTCTTTCACTGGTGTAAATTCTGAGACTGATACCAGAGTATTCTGTGATGTAGACACTTTTGAAATATTAAAAGTTGTTTAATTGTGAGACAAATTTTTGAACAATGTGAAGAGCAAACTAATGTTCAATATTACTGTTAACTCTGTTTAGGAAAAAGTTGTTGGAGCAGTTGCCGGAGCTATAAAGCTATGAGGTATAAAGACTAAAGAGCTGCACCCAAGAATTGTAAGTTGTATCCAAGAACTGTAAGTTGTATCCAACAACTATAAGTTGTATCCAAGAATTTTAAGTTGTTCCTCTGAATTATGACGGGTTCGACCAAATTATAAAGGAGTCTGAAGAAAGAACTAATTAATGCGATTTCCTGGCAAAGGAGCTTAACCATGCCGTACTGGACAAAATTATAGAAAATAAGTGCACACATCTATATAAAATCCAAAAACTGACAGTCCCAATGAGTTAAGTTTTTAAAAAATGTAAACTCACTGATAATTAAAGAGATGATTTTGGCCAAAGTGCATATATCTTTCAGATCATTGTTCTTCTAATTGTATCTAATTATTTGATGCAATGAAGAAATGGCAGATAATTATGATAATCCAATTTTTAGATGCAATATGTTATAATCCTAGAATTACCATCAACATTTCTTGAAAGTCAGATTTTAGCATTTCCATTAACTTTCCTCATAAAATTTGAGGGTTCAACTGAATTGAAAAGGTGTGTTAAGTTATGTCATTGACTCCATTGATGGATTTTAAAGGTGTGATTGTTGTATATTTTGATGATTGATTGCTGCTCTCTGATCTTTTTATTGCACCTATTTATGGCAGAGCATTACAATGATACTATATTTATTGGAGTTACATATAGGAGTTACAAGGAGTATACTGTTTGTCCTCAATTATTGGGCACAATAATAAAAACATTTTGAAATTTCCATCTGATGAGTCTGTTTTTGCTTTGGCTGCAGTTTGAAAATTAATCCAGAGGAAAAAAGAGTACGTTTTAAGCGCTTGAATTATTTAAATTACGCTTCATTTATACTCCCTATATGCAAATTAATACGCTGCAAATACGCTCCCCTGTAGAAAATTATATGCATTTTTTACTACAATCAGAGTACATTTGGTATTTAAATAATATTTGAGCGCTTCAAATGTACTCTTTTTTTTCTCTGGGAAGTCTGAACATTTTTTACTCAATTTTTTCTAATATATATATATATATATATATAGAATTTTATTCGACATCTGAATATCATCATGATACATGTGTCATACAAGTAAACAAAAAGAAACATAAAATAAGATAAGATGTGTATGTACAAAAGTGGGATAGTAACTAACTACAACTAGGAAGGAGCAGTCATACATTATATGGTACAATGAAATTGATAAACATAACATGGATTACTATATATTAATACAAAATTCATAGAGTGTCCATTTCATACTGTAATTATGTAATACTGTAATTGTGTAAAGCACCATAATTAATAATTTAGAAATAACTTATATCACATTTTAAGGCTAATTAATAAAGCACCACATTTGCTATTCTAGAATCTGGAGATAACTGATTCCTATTCAAATAGCAGTAAATCAAGCAGTTAGTCTAGGCAATATCTACAGCACACAAAATGGTATTAAAAACAGTTAACCTAGGTAATATCTACAGCACACAAAATGGTATAAAAGCAGAAGATAAAGATTTATGTACAGATAGAATTAAACATCACATCATCAATAACTGGAAGCACCAATAATACAATGTATATGTACAAAAGAAACATTTTAATTATATACAATAGTGACAGCAACAACAACAGCAAACACAAGCAAGCAACACATCAACATGCCACTGACCACTCAGTCACCAGGAGCAACCAACCTAGCGCATAAATTAAAATAATAGCTTCAACTCTCAATTTTCAATGCTGTGTAAAGAAATTTGCCAAGAGCAAAATTCAGGTATACATTTTTTGAGATTAAAATTTCATGAAACTGTTCAGCTTGGCTTAATACCAGAAAATCATTAATTGAAGTACAAGCTACGTCATGCAATTTAGTTCTGGGGTTGGTCCAGTTCGGGCAAATCATTAAACAATGGAATTCATCTTCTACAACATTTAAGTTACATTTATTGCAAATACGATCTTCAGCAGGTACATAAGGACGTTTATGTCTACCAATTTCAATATTAAGATTGTGAGAACTTAGCCTGAAACGGGCGATACTGGTATAAACAGATTTAGGGAGATTGAAGTTAAGATACGGTTCTAAGCGCATATCAGATTTGAAAGTTTTGTACGTTCGTAGTTTTGGGTATTTAGTGTTATCATTTATTTCACTAATCATCTTATCCTTAGCCTGGTCATACAGGCATGTTATGGTTTTATTCAAATTGCATTGCATAAGATCTATGTTTAACCTGTCAGTGATTTTGCTAAGTCTTGTGAGCCAACAAGGCACACCTTTCTCCTGAAGTTTAATTTGAATTTCTAGACACTTCTGAAGAAGTATAGGACAAGTTTCACTTTTTAGTCTATCAAAGTATTTCAGGGCAGAAGACTGTTGCCTTATAAGTAAAGGAAATCTGCCTGTATCTGCAAGGATTGCAGTGGTGGGTGTTTGACATCTAACACTAAGCATATTTTTGAGAAAGTTCAATTGAATTTTTTCAATAGCATTATTTTCCTTCTCTGAGAACCACAATTCGCTGTTGTATTCCAGTATCGGAAGTATGTGGGTATCAAACATTTTAAGACTTAATTTTGGCGGAAGATAACCAACAGTAGACCTTGTGTTTTCTTTGAGAGCATACATAGCTTTCTGCGCTTGTGTCGCCAGATGTGTATACATTTCTTTATGTACGTCCTTTGAGTCACAAAGCACATGGCCCAGATATTTATATGAGCTGACCAATTCCAGTTCTTTGTTGTCAATAGTAAATTGGAATTTATTCTTACTTTTACTCTGTGTTTTGTGAATATACATAACTTTACTTTTTTGGGAATTAATTATCAGATGCCATTTCCTACAGTAAGACTCAACATTATTCAACAGAGTTTGCATTCCATTCTCAGTTTCAGAGACTAAAACTAGATCATCGGCATAAAGTAAATGTGTAAAAGTAGTTCCATCTATAGAGACACCACAGCTTTGGTCCAAAAATTCAACCATATCTGAAAGATACAGATTGAATAGCTTAGGACTGACTATACCACCCTGTAGAACACCATGGGTACTGTCAATGCTTGAGCCTAACTCACCATGCCATCTAACTCTAGCTTGTGATTTAGAGAACATACTACGAATGATTTTAACCAGTTTACCGCCATATCCTTTTTTAATCATTTTATAATAGAGAAAGCTACGATTAACAAAGTCAAAAGCTTTAGAAAAGTCAATAAAAGTTATGAATAAGTTCTTGCGCATCGATTTTTGATATGATATGATAGAGTCTATTATGAAGACATTGTCACTGGTCCTACACCCTTGGGTGAAACCAAATTGGTATGGGTCTACTTTATTAGCAGCTTCACTTTGAAAAACTAGTCTTTTATTCACAATTGATTCAAATATTTTCCCCATACAAGCCATCAATGTAAGCTTCCGATAATTATCAGGTTCATTGTAATTACCCTTTTTGTGCAATGGTTGTATTACTCCCTCAGCCCACTTATCGGGATAATCTCCTTTTAACCACACGTAATTGAACAGTGTTGTGAGAGGATCTAGTAGGTATTCAGATAAGTACTTATAGAATTCATTACAAATACCATCAATACCAGGAGCTTTACCTTTCTTTAGACTTTTTAATTCTACCTGTACTTCATAGACAGTTATTGGATGATCAGTCATATTACCATCAGAATCACCTATTAACTTATCCAACTCTTGATCTACCGATTCTAGAAACCTAAAGTCAAATTTAGAAGCTGAGTCAACAGGTGGTGATTGCATGCTTTTAAAATAAACTTCGAAGTCATTGAGATTTACAGTGCCAATAGCTGTAATTTTGTTATTCTTCTTAAGTTTATCCCAATATTTCCAGTAATCGACTGGGTTTTTGCATTCTAAATTATTCAGTTCATTTCTGATAGAGTTCTGATACTCTCTTTTCTTTCTCTGTACAGTTGACTTATATGATTTCTTTAGAGACATATACTGAATAAGATTATCTTCTATATCAAGGTTTTGCTTTTTTGCATAATCATTTGCTAATCGTTTAAGTGTTTTACATTCATCATCAAACCATTTGTTACATGGAAAGCTGTTTTTCATTGATTTCTGATATTTTTTGGGGCAGTTCTCAGAAATCGCAGTTTCTAGGAGGGTGTAGACACTGTCCGCTGCCTCGTTTACCCCACCATCACTGATAATAGAATTAATAAATGCATCATGTAGCGCAGCGCCATTAACATTAGTTAGAGATTCAACTAAGCTAGCTAGAGCATTGACGTCATATATATATTTGTAATATCTAACACCAGCTTCATTACGTGAAGGATGTATTGGAGGCAAATTATTTGAATCATTAGACAGTTTTAATGAAAACACCAAAGGTCTGTGATCAGAATTGGTGCACAAGGGTTCTATATCAAAACGAAGAAGATTTTGATAAAACGATGTGTCACATATCAAGTAATCAATTAAACTTTTACCACGAGGGGTATAACAAGTAAATGCACCAGTGGCCATATCATTTTGAAAGTATCCATTCATTATTCTCATATTACTTGACTTACATAGCTCAATGAGTTCCTTACCATATTTATTTGATTTAGGATCATCTGAGTAACGATTGTACATTGGAAAATTATGATTGGGAGTGAATTGGATTAAATCTAAAGCATCATTACCCGGTGTATTTGTATAATCAGCAAGTTGCCCAGTACGAGCATTGAAATCACCACAAATAGCAATATTACCCTTCTGTTTAAAATATGAAATTTCCTCTTGTACCAGATTAAATGCATTATTATTTACAAAGCTAGAAACTGTTGACGAAGAATCAAGCGGAGGTATGTATACTCCTCCAAGGAAAAAGTCTGTGTTATTTTCTTTAATTTTTATCCAGACAGTGAAATCAGAATTCTTCACAATTTTAACAGTACCATTGCTTTCCAGACTGGATCTTATTAGTACACCTATACCACCAGCTGGCTTTCGTGCACGTGGATGTTGGTATTTCCTCTGAAAGTGTTTGTAAACAAATTCACCAGTATCGGGGGAATATCTATCTAGTTTCATTGTTTCAAGAAGGATAATTATGTCGTATTTTGAAATATATTTTAGAAAGTCAGCATCTTTAAGCTTATCACCTAGACCGTGAATATTCCACACCATGATATCTAGTCTATTTACATCACTTGTATTGATAATTTCTAACCTACTAGTATTATTTGCATCCATAGCGTTACCGAGACATGAAGTATTGATAGTATCAATCTGGACATTGCTTGAAGAGCACGAACAAAGAGTCTCGACATTGACATAATCATTTGCATTATCAGAAACAGATTCAATGTACACTTGATCAACAATGGAATAGTTATTACTTGGAATATCCTCATTTGCATTATCATTATTATCTTCCAGTATTAAATTGTTATTGCCTTCTAGCATTTCATTGTCGTTACACAACTCACCTATGAAAACTGATGTACGAGTAATTTCACAAGCATCCATAACTGAATCATAATTAACAAGATTCTCACATCTTTCAATTGCATCCTCATTTTTAACAATGCCAACACTAGAGTGTATAAAAGACTCTTCTAAGTTACAATCATCTTCTACCAAACAATTTTCACTTAACACTGATGAAATTATTGAAGAATTCATATTATCATATACAAGATAAGGCTCACTGGAAATCTGAGTGGAGGGCGACACATTAAATACATTGCTTGACAAGGTAAGCAATGTTACGAGAAATAGAGTCTCTGGCATCAGCTGTCAGGTGAAGCTGATCTCTTCCAAGAGCGGCCGACTTGTTGGAGATGAAAAAGACATTGTCCATCGAACGACATAGACGGCTGCGAGCAGTGTTGACGTTAGTGATGCGGCGGCTCAGATTGCTCAGGGCTGGAACATGTGGGAGTCCACTGATGATGATAGGCACATCAGCGCACTCAGATCTAACAGTGTCAATGAGAGTTCTAGTGTCTGTCGTGATGGCTGAGATAGTACGGGTGAAATCACGAGCCTCAATGTCACCAACGTGTAACATAACAGCGCTAGGAGTCTGAGCGGGGAGGTTGATCGACTTAATTCTGCTGGCAATCTGAGACGCTGTCTGGCCAGGATAAACGTATCCTGTGCCCGATACACCATTCTGACAAAGTCTCGGCGCCAGCCCACGAGAGTTGGAGTTCCCGATGACGACTACTCTCCGTGGGCTGTTCTCTGGTGTGGTCGTCTTGGAGGACACCTGCGGGCGAACGGGCTTTGCAGGCGCTTGGGCGAGAGGGGGGAACTCCTTAGCATAGTCAGCTTCGCGAAGGCGAACGTTCATGAGGATGTGGCCCATTTTGTTCAGTCCCTTCAGGTCGGGACCACATCCCCAGACGGAGTCTGTCTCAGTGTTATGCAGCAAATGTGCATCACCGGACTTTCGAAGGGCCTCTTTGAATTTTCTGCATTGCTGGAGCTTAGCAATGCAGATCTCTTCCATAAGTTCGTACTTCTGTAAGTTCCAAGAGGCATTACTGATCGGCACACACCTGTAAGCAAGCTGCTTGCAGGCGTGAGAAGACTTCAGACGAAGCATCTCCTTCTGGCGATTGTGTGCGATCTTGTGGTGTGCCAGTTTAGCGTACTGGTACGCCTGCTCTGCCGATATAAATGTTCGATTTTGCCAACGTAGCGGATGGGGGAAGAAGGCAGAGAGGGGCTCTTTGGGTCCTCGAAAGAGCTGAACCCGCTTCAGACCTGCAAGTGCACTGTCGAGAGGGGCACTCGTTCGATCTGACAACACAGTCCTGATTGGTTCAGAGTCTGAGGGAACAGTCTGTTGTTTAGGCAACTGTGTGGGTGGCGGACTACCCACATCGTCGGAGGAGTCAAGCGAGACAGTACGATCTGGAGTGTGGGCGGCAGGCTGCGATTCAGTCATGGTTACATCGCAGCTTTGCTGGGTCTCTGGTACGATCGAGGGCTGGGAGGATTCATCAGCGATGAAGGCTGCATCAGCATCAAGTCTTCTTCTGAAGAGCGAACGAAGACGGCCAAAGATCTGAGGGGTCTCCGGTATGAACGAAGGACTGAACATTCTGAAGCGAGAAATAAACACAGCAAGTACAAGAAAATATAAATTACAACATGTCCTTTCTTTTGTCTTTTACTTTTTAAATTTTTTTATTTTTTAAACTTTAATTTGTGTACCAATATCGAGGTTAGTTAGGCTGTTATGAGATTTAATAGAATGAGAGCAATTAGCAAATATAAATAATATTTATAAAACGAGGATTTTATTTTATTTCAACAAAAACAATGTCACTCAGCAGTCTTCAATTGACACTTGACAGTCACCTCAGCAACTGAAAGTATAAAGAAATATTTGTACAGAATGCAAAAGTGTGATATATACAGTTATTAGATTCTTTAAAAATTAACTGAACAACAAAATACAAAAGTTTACAGTTATTATTAGAATATTTTTAAAATAACTGACTGCAAAGACAGAATAAAAAATTAAAAAATTGAGTAAGCTTGAAAGTAGGTCACCAGAGAAACTAGGTCAAGTGGAAAATAGGTCAAGCAGAGAAGTAGGTCACATACAAAATCCTGGGAATCCCCAAAATCACTTAAACAAAAAAACAGACTGAACCAATCTTAGTAATTTTACAATTAACCAATCTTAGTAATTTTACAAATAATGTGTATAATAATATGAATGAATGATCAATCAAAAAGCCTATCTAACAAAGTCTTAGGCCTATTAATGATTATTCAGCTTAGGATAAAGAGCTGGCCTGGACCAGCCTCAAAAGAAAGAAAATTAATTAATGGCTGCAAAAGGTAACAAAGTAAGTTAAGGCCGTTTGACAAAGGTGCTTATTTAAACAATGTATATACCACTGGTCTAAAGTCAACTAGAGTAATAAGGAATATATGAACTTCAACTAGTAACTCGAAATTTAAAAGGTATAATATACAATTGGACTCAGCTGATATTTGGCTTGACTGTTTGTTTACATGAGCGATAAACCTATATATATGCATATCTGGCATTTGCGGTAGATTTTGGTGCGGATGTAGAAATCTCCACTATTACCAAATGCCACCTCGCTAGGGATGTCATCAAAAAACGACAATTTTCCAATCCTATAATCAACAAAAACTTTTTCGATGCATCAAATGTATTGATACATTTTCACATACCTGGGAAACGGTAAAAACCGGGCTTTATTGTTTAGTTTTCCACAAAAAATCACAAGAATTCAGAAATCTAACATTGCCGCCAAATGAACTTCCCAATCATATCATACGGACTGTAAGAAAGATGAAAGTTGCGATGCATGTCCTAACTTTTAACGCATTCAAGAACGGCATACCGATCAAAATTCAAAAGACTGATTCTGCGTTATCTCTGATCAAAAGAGATCCAAGTTGGTCAGGAAATTTGATATGCCAAAAAGAGTGGACTGTTGCACTGTGAAAATGACACTTTGTGACTCATGATAGCTGATGAAGTGTCATCTTCTCTACATACAACATGGGAAACATAGAGGCTGTTTGATCAGTCATGATCAATAAAAGGCCATTTGATTTGTCTTAACTGATTTCAGAGTAAAAATCAGATACGTAATCCTTTTGTTTGCCTATCACCAGCAAGCAGGATTAGTCTCCTTAAATCAAAGTAACCTTGGATATGATCTTGACAAATCATCAACATGATGACTCAAGAAGTGTCGTTTTCACAGTGCAGCAGTCCACTCTGCTTGCATATAGAGTGTACAGGCAGGAATACCCAAGAAAAGAATGTCACAACTAACATTTTTGAAAATATCTTTATTACACGACTGGCAAGCCCCCCTCGTGCTGGCACATGGCCTGTTCAGAAACTGAACTGATAAGTCCCCATGCAAATATGCCACCTGGTGATAATAGTCTTACAAAATGGCTAAGCAAAAGGAACTCATCATTTTTTTCAGAAAACTGTTATTATAAATTTCCCAGACTCTGTAACTTCCCAGGTAGTATCCAGAGTGGTAGGTAAGGTCATAATCTGTCATGTGTAATAGACTTTTGTCTGTCGGGCCTTCCTTTTCAGGATTCAAAGGTTGAAATTCATTACTCTGAAATTCCAGTTTTTTGTGTGGGCCATTTGACTTGTCATGACTGATTTTAAAGCAAAATCATATGTAAAATCCTTTTGTTTGCCTGTTACCAACAGACAGACAGACAGACAGGTTTTTATTTCAGCCATTTACAATACATTATCATACATTGGACTTTTTCATTTAAGAGACAATTGGCTAGGCGATGCTTGAGATGTCCTATTTAGAACGCTTTTCCAAGCACCGCCTATAAACTTTTTATGGTTCTGGTCTTTCATCTGATCATGGACTGCCATAAACTGTTCAAAGTTCTTATTATAGCATGATGGGAGGTGGAGGAAGTGGGAGAAAAGACAAGTTGAGGGGTGGATGGGGAGAGGGGGGTGGGGTTGCCTTGATCCATTTATAAATAATTATATCTATATCAAGCAGGATTAGTCTCCTTAAATCAACCTTTAAAACATTGAAAGTATTAGGTATTATCATGACGAATCATCAGCATGATGACACACGAAGTGCCATTTTCAATGCCGCAGTCCACTCTAATTCTATATGGAAGTGTTTCGCTGTAAACCAAATTACATTGAAAGTATTGGGTGTGATGACGACAAATCATCAACATGATGACTCAAGAAGTGTCGTTTTCACAGTGCAACAGTCCACTCTGCTTGCATATCAAGTTTACCGGCAGGAATACCCTAGAAAAACAACGTCACAACTAACAGTTTTGAAAATATCTTTATTTTCACGACTGGCAAGCCCTCCTCGTGCTGGCACATGGCCTGTTCAGAAACTGAACTGATAAGGGACCGTTCAGAATTTATGACTGGGGGGGGGGTGGGAGTTTTTGCCGAGGGGGTACTAACTTTTCACACATGTTTCAAGGGGGGGGTATTAATTTTTGACAATACTTCCAAGACGGGGTAAGAAATTTTAACAAAGAAAAATTATTAAAAAACACGCATAAACTCATTTTATTTGGACTTTTTTACGCGCAAAAGTCCGCGAAATGGTGTGAATCGGTATGCGTGGCCATGTTTAACAGTATATATGTGCGTATTGCTTTGTATGTCGGAGGGGGGGGGTACTAAAAATACGCATGAAACCTAAGGGTGGGGTACTAAAAATCCGTATGAAACTCAAGGGGGGTAGCAATTTTTGACGGGAAGTTCCCACAAAACTCCCACCCCCCCCCCCAGTCATAAATTCTGAATGGTCCCTAAGTCCCCATGCAAATATGCCACCTGGTGATAATAGTCTTATAAAATGGCCAAGCAAAAGGAACTCATCATTTTTCAGAAAAACCTTCGTAGTAAATCTCACAGACTCTGTAAGGCTGTAACATCCCAGGTGGTATCCAGAGTGGTAGGTAAGGTCGTAATCTTCCATGTGTAGTATAGTTTTTTGCCTGTCAGGCCTTCCTGTTCTGGGTTCAAAGGTTGAAATTCATTACACCCAAATTCCAGTTTTCTATGTGCTGGCATGTCCTGCCTCATAAGGCTTCATTAATATCTCATGATAAATTCTAGTAACTTCTTATCAAATCTCGTCTCCCCCTCCTCTCCTGCTTGAAACAATTTGGTAGAGAGATAAGAAAAGGTGAATATTCGCAGAGTTGCATAAACTCGCCATCCTACCATCTTCCCTGTTTTGTAATATTTATATTTATTGATGTAAATCAGACGAGCTCCCAAAAAACACCAAAATTTGTAATTCTTCTGTATGTTCTGAATTTTCCCGCAAATTTCTCAAAAAAGTTTAGCAGTGCATGGGAGCAAAACTGCTGTACCGATTTACATAAAAAATTGTGCTGTTATTCTGCATAACCTCCTGTATGCTAATCGATATCGGTCCATGAGATTTATGGGAGTACAATTTGCTCTTGTGACCTTTTCTCAGAACACATTTACGCAGAGTAGTGGAGTTTTTTCATTATCCAATAACAAGCTCATGTCCAATTGTCCATGATAACCAAATATGGGTCAAATTTGTCACAGCTTCAGTTTAACAATATCACCATTACTATCTTTTTCATTGATAAAGTCGTGATGACCGTTATTAATTCCATTGTTCTTCGAACTGTCTTTTTCTCTTTCATTGAAAAATGTTTCGTTAATGTGACCCGCTTTTTCTGAGAATTCCATGTCCAAATTTTGCTTCGTAGTTTCTCCTTTTGTCCTGAATTAGAAGAGGTACAGATAAAAGATCAGGTTGATAAAGATAACTTTGATATAAAGTTAAATTAAGTTTGGTGATAAACAAAATGATTAATGACCAATGTAAATTTTATGTTGTGACAGTTTCTATAGTAGATGAGAAATTAAGCTATGCACAAAACTCAACAGTTAATTGTACTACACTCTCAAAACAAAAGGTTCTTGAGGTTATATGAAGAACCCACAGCCGAAAAATTTTGTTAAGGGTTCAACTGAATTGAAAAGGTTCAATACTGGTGGGAAGGCCCTATGATGAAGCTCTATGCTACCAATTGGAGAGAAAGGGGTTCATTTGTAGGAGTTTGGTGCAGCTGCATTATCTGAGTGTTGTTTTTGTTTGCGGTTGTAACCTTTTTAAAAGTTGAATAATGAACCTTTTGTTATCTATACCAGCTTATAGAACCCTTATATACATAAAGTTTTTGTTAATAGTGTAATTATCCCCCATGCTATGCTATGGGGGATTTTACTTTTAGTCTCCATTGTATGGCATCCATCAAATATCTCAAACACCACACCATGCACATTGCTCACCCTTTCCCAACGTTCAAAGACACCCCAAAACTTGTCAAATCTCACACTAATTTATGAATATCATAACCATTTCAACATCCAAAGTAAATTTTTAATCTGGGTTGCTGTGCTTTTGGCCTGCAGCCATGTTTATTTTCAAAAACACAGTCTAACCACAGGTGTTGCCACATGCATACATGTATGCACAATTGCTCCCCTGGTAGAAATATTTGGCACCACTGGAGTAGAGAGGGGGTATAGATAGATGTGTTGGGCATGGGGGATATGGAGGCAGTATACCTGTTCTTGTTCCAGGTAGAATGGTTCTTCTTATGTTTTCAGCCTTTTTTGGTGTAGAGAAATGCCTTTGTATTTTGGAAAATAAAGTTATACTGATGGTTCTTCTTAAAAGAAAGGAATACTACCTGATGGCCAGTGATGGATAGGTATAGACTTCCTAATTTGGTTGGTGTTTTGTAAGATGGATAAGTATTTTCTCTCCTTTTAGGTGTAGTAATAGCAGGTATAGAGATGCTCTGGATTTTGAGATGGGACCCCTCTTCAGGATATCCTCATCTTTCTACAGTGTAACTATCTATCATGTTTCCTTTCTGACTGCCTGTCTGTCTATACTTACTCTGACTGAGCATCAACTTGATTGACTGTATCATCTAGATTCCTTCCCAGTGTTTCTGGTAACATTAGCGTGAACAATCCTGTGGAAATTCCGAGTATGCCGGCTACGGTGGACATTGCCGGGGCCCAGTACTGAACCTGAAAATATCCAAGAAGTAGTGATACTTTAGGTAATTATATTGTCAAACCAGCTTAATCATTTTTGAGCAATGACCATTGAAACTAGTATAGGTTATTCACCTAGGGAGAGGCAATATGTGATTTATCCAGCGAGGGCGTCAGCCCGAGCTGTGATAAACACATATTGCCGATCCCGCGGTGAATAACCGGCTTATACCATATACAAAACTGAAACTTGTCATTTGTTGCTGTGGGTTTTTCACAGCTTCACTTATTATTCTCCCATGGGAGAATAACTGGACAACAAAGAATATCGGTTTTATTGCAGTGAAATACTAGCTCATGATTGGCTGACAGAGGTGTCGAATGGTGTAATGTTAATTATCATTCCTGAATAATGACTGTGTTCTCCTGCAAAATGACAAATTTCTTTAAAAAGGTACTTATGCCAAAACTGTAAAGCTCCTGCAAAACCAATTGTTAAATACAAAATGGCAATTTGACAAGCTATAACTCTTGTAGTCTCGTTTTAAATAGATATCGAAAATAATAAATTGTTGATTTCTTTTCTTGCTTGGCACATTACTGATTTTGGAGCTGTCACTGTTCAACAAAGCAAGCGCTAAGTTGGAATCTTAAATTAAGAGAATCTTGATGATTCGTTATGGTTATTTTGAAATTAAAAATGTCAATTGTGTCACTCTGTGCTCCTTCTTCCCCATCTTTTATTTTAGATTAGTGCTTAGTTCATATTTATAACAACTTACCAGTAAACCTCCAACATAAGGTCCAATTAACCCTGCAATTCGTGCACACATGGAACTGGCACCCAGACCAGCTGCTCTCACTTCTGTTGGGAATATCTCAGAAGTATAAATGTACATCCCGTTAAATCCCATGGTTGAGCCTAATTTTCCTATCATTGCCATTGCTGTAACTGCTGTTGGTGATACTGAAACAAAATAAAATGTTTTTGAAATGTTACAGAAGGTTCACAGCGTTTGCGTCTCTGATGGCTGCAGAGTAAAATTGTATTTGTGGTCTTTCAGATCAAAATATTGTCAGGAGTCATGCAAAGAATTGTGTGGTGGGGGCAATCTCACTTATTGTTTTTTGGATGCATCTTGACGTAAGTGATGTATATATATGAACTTCTGACAAAAAAGTGTACATTTTTTCATTGGGAAGGCATGGACTTGATTTCTTGAACCCCGGTGGCATGTTTTGGGCAATTTTGTTTTGAATGCATGAGCAAACATTGCAGATGCCCCACCCCTTTATTTTGCAAAAGACACCCCTGCTGTGACCTTATTAGTTTAAACAAATGGAAAATGCAACGAAGATCACCAAATTTTTCTTTTTTGGAAAGTGGTTGTTTTGATATTAAATCCTTTTTTTTTTAACAAATGACTAATTAATCATACCTCCTGTAACAATCAATGGAATTGAGATCACTCCAGAAATTCCAGCTAGCATGAGAGCAAAACAATTAGTCAATCTCCTCCCCAAAAACGGTTGATTCATCATCGCAAGGCATAGGAGGTTAGCAGGAATTTCTACAGCAGCTAACAAGAAAGTGTTGAGAAAGGTGTTGCCGGAAAGGTTGCCAGCGTTGAGGGAATAGGCATAGTAGAGTAGAGCATTGGAAAACCTGTTAAAAAAAAACAAAATGAATATTGGTGATAAGGAAATAAGTGAAAGCATTGAAGATAGTGATAATTCAAAATAATTATGTGTTATGTGAGAGGATGGTGGTGCGGTGGAGATTTGTAGGGAAGATTTATACCCCTTAAAAATAATAAAAATACAGTGACACTTTTCGAACAGAATGTCTTTCCTGGTGTTCTTATCTTATGGGCTGGCACATAGTTTATAAGATCGACATAAGTTATTAGAATTTAATTTTCTTTGAAAATATATATACACCAAAACTTGCCTTACCATAACACAAATGAGATTAGAGCTCTTTTCCTCAATTTGGCATTTCTCATGAGTTCAAGAAATGACGCCTGCTTTTCATCATCGTCTGTTTTCTGAAAAAGTAAATCTCGGTTTTGAAACTAAAATCGAAGCATCCCCAGAGGAAAAAGGAGTACATATGAAGCGCTTTAATTATTTAAATTACGCTTCATGTATACCTCCTGTATGCAAATCCATACACTCCAAATAAGCTCCCTTCTAGAGAAGTATATGCATTTTTTCAGTACAATCGGAGTACATTTGGTAATTTAAATAATTAGAGCGCTTCAAATGTACTCTTTTTTCCTCTGGGTCAGCTCAGAAATTGGAAGATAAGATACTCATCATTAGAAAAGAGGTTGGTCATGTCCATTAGAGACCAACATGATATCCCTTATACTGAAGGTATATCTGGACTTACCACATGAAAATCAGCAAGAGTAAAATCCTCTGGTAACTCCACCTTATTTACATTTGCCATGTTCTTAACAATGTCATCTGCTTTTTTGGTTTGCCCAGTGACAAGAAGCCACCTTGGAGATTCCGGTAAAAGGCTGAAAATATTGTACGAATATAAATTTATTTCAATGTATGTGCTAGTCTCGTCAAACACAAGCATACATCTGATTGGTATCATTATGTCTATCACCAAAAGCAGTGTTGAATTTTAAACAAATTTAATGGTCTTGCTGATAGTGTTGCAAATATTGTATCAATAATTGTATGCAATATTAGTGCTGTTATATCCATTAATGTAAAACAGATATATGTTTAACATATATATGATCGAATGGCATTACACTGAGAGATATAATTACTTTCCAAAGCAAAGTTCTGGATGATTGGGTTGACATATTGTTTTATAGATAATTATCAGAGTTTTACTGAGGTACAATATCATATCTAGATATAATACTTTAATCGATCTGAAAAATTTTTTGGTAATACTCACAAAATGTACACGATGGCAATGATTAGGGAGGGGACAGACATGATGATTTGAAGTGACGTATAATCTCGAATAGCGAGGGCGTACACTGGCACGAGACAAAAGCCAATACTGAATGCAACTGCAAAGATTTCTCCTGTCCATGATCGGTAGCGGGGCCCAACATTTTCCATTACTGGAATAAAATTCATAGCATATCATTCGCTACATGGATGATGGGGATTTGTGTTCTGAATTTATGCACTTCTCAGGATCTCATAAGTGAGGATTTTCCATATGGTTTTAGTTATAACTTCCAAGATTCAGGACTCCTAATGTTTCTGTGCATCATTATGGCCATGCAAAACTAATTAGGCCTTGATAGTGCAACTCGTTCAATTTCCAGCTCTCCAACGTCCCCGCGCACATTAAAAACTGGTTCTGGGAACTATACACCAATTTATACCATTGCTGAGTCAATGGAGCTAGACTTGATCGGTCGAAATATCCGGATCAATCACAGGTATGTCTATAAAATTAGCGGGATCGATGGATTTGGTCCGGAAGTTGACTTGGTTGGCCTATAATCCAGTGTTGTCAGGCTGATTAAACTGTGTTATGGACTTCGGAAAACCCAGTGCCATTGACAATATATAGGCCTAATGGCAGCCAATGTTTTTGGAAATAGTTTTATTGTGCGTGGGGACGCGGGAGACCTGCAAAAACGCGAATTCCATTATCACACCCTATTAATTCTTCTTCGATATTCACTCCAGCTTCTTTAGGAGCATATCATTAATTTATTCTGTTCTTTTTGTATTTCTTTTTAACTTGATCATATATTTCTGTATTTTGATTATGTTAAATTGATAATGTGAATTTGCTCACAGTACATGACAGTGATGTCGTAAGCAGCCACCGAACCAAAACCATTGATGAACCTTCCGACCAACAGGACACTCCAGTAGGGAGCGAAAGCCGATATCAATCCTCCGACAGATTTCACTGCTAGAGAACCTAAAACGCACCATTTTCTTCCTGGAATAAACAGAAAAAAGTATGGTTTATTATCAATCCGATATCTATGATGTCATTCTGAGGCTGGTTGTGGAATGTGGATAATCCTTGTGTTTGGCAATTCAGTTTCAGATCACTAATATAAACTGCAGTTATTAAATGTACAGGCCTAAAATTATTGTTTGTGACTGGATGCTTCGTAAGTCTGTATGTGTTCTTCAATTGCACAAACACAAGGACGGTGCCCAAACAGCTGAAGCACATCATCCCAAGTCATACCATGACAAAATGGCCCGTAGCCTTTGCTAATTCATGAATACTTAATTAACTGACCCAGTTTTGGCTCAGCTGCATCACAGTTTGAAATTGTTGCTTCTGTTTCACACTGTTAAAAATGGAGAAATTGTGTATTGTTGAAAGGTGCTATCACAGTTCCGAAAATTCCATTGAATTATGTATTTTCACAGTTCTGAAATGAAACTGTTTGAAAGTTTGCTTGTTTTACACTGTTTTTCTCAGTTGCCAGTAATCCTCTAAGTGTCCATAATCAGACTAAATCTGCATGCAAAATGCTTATGGCCAATCACAGAAGAAGTTGGAAATAGCAGAAAGCCCTGTCCATTTTAGCAGGGCTTGCATGGGGAGGATGCTGAAGCATGACATCATGATGTCAGTCAGTGAAGCAGATTTGAAGAATACATAGTTATTGGATGGATACTAAATAGGAGTTGTCCAAGTAACTTGGTGTTCTTGTTTTTTTGTCTCAGCCTCTATCAACTGGCATAAGTAAACTATTAAAATATATTGATTTCCATTTTTCAACATTTTCAATGGTTGCCCTGCTTGCGCAAGATACTTTTATTGAAAAATGAAGTCTTATTACCATGACCCATGTATGTAAATTACTATTTAAAATTTGATTTATTCATTTTATGTAGGCCTAGGTCAAACCAAATTATGCTCCCCTTGATTTTACTTCATATGTTATGACTTTAAAATTTTTCTTACCTATTCGATCAGCGAGGAGGCCAAAGCTGATAGAGCCAAACAGAATACCAAGAATGTTGATGGTCGAGATGAAATCTGCCTGCCATGCTTTCCCACAAACTAATCCAAACTGCAAAGAAAATTATAGGGAACATTTTTTATATAAGGAAAGATACAATGCATTGTATGTTGGCCTCAGACACGTGAAGTACTCAGCATATAGAAGTGGAGTTACCGTAAAACGGGGTGAAGTTGGCAATCCGGGGTAAAGCTGGCAAGCTATTTTGACCCACTTAATGGCAGAAATGCCAACTTTTCCTCACTGACGGTTATGGCAACTTTGCCAAAGATACCTGTGTCAGTGAGGAAAGTTGGCATTTCTTCCATTAAGTGGGTCAAAATAGCGTGCCAACTTTACCCTGGATGGCCAACTTCACCCGTTATACTGTAATGTTGTTGTTTTTTGGGTAGGGGAAGGCTGCTAAAAAGTACTTGTTTAACATATATTCAGTTGACGACCAAGGAGTTTTTTTTTGCTCTCTGGGTCCTTCTGGTTGTGATTTATTAATTTTTCTTTCCGACAAGTCTTAATTGAAATTTCTAAAAACAGGTGTACTGGAACTCTGATAGGTCTGCCACATCGGATGAAAATAGAACAAGGATCAGAATTGAGCTGTAAACACCCGGATAAAATGTCAGCAGGGAGGCCAATGAACTATGCAACATTCAAAAAGTCAGAGTAGGATTTTTTCAAATATCCTTACCCTATTTACTGCACTGTATGAGTATTCACTCCGATCGTAGGTCCAAGAATCACAAGGAACTCTCTCAGTGTTTTCATACAAAGTCCGATTCCAATTGAGATACTGCTCATTAGTCAAATTGTAATCTAAATCAAACCTGTTACAGCTGCTATAAGCTTCGTCACTTGTGCCTGATATCGTTTCCATTGGAATTGCAATTTCTTTTTGTAAATCAAACGGCAAATGTTGTAATTCATCGACTTTGCACCAATGATCCATATTAAAACTAACAAAGTTAATGTACATAACATCAACAGCTAGCAACCCAGCTACTGCCCCCATTATAAACAGCCACAGCTGGTAAGTCCTGAAGGCTCCTGTCATCTCATAAATGGTGTCGAAATCTTGTTTTTTGGTAGAACTCGCCATTTTTGTGTTATAAATGTTATGCAAGAACCTCAAACAATTAAAATATCTGAGTTGTAGGCTCCTATGCTTTTATTGATGATTTTGCCAGTCCAGAATTGATGTATTTAATGATAATTAATGATAAATGCAATAATTGCTCAGTGAGACTTTCATAGGATTACAATAACATCCACCAACGAAAATCCAAATGCCAGTTAGGCGTCAATGGTAGGCTACCTCAAGTTTGCTTTAAAGTTATAAATATATTAAATTTAAATGACATTTGACGCTTCTGAACAGTATTTCTAAGCAGTATTCCAGATTTTGTGAGGTGTGAAAAATTGTGCCTTTAATCCATGTATGTTTTTGAAATCATTAAAATGTCATGCATTATAATCACATTAAAATCAGCTTCTTGATTCCTGATCTCGGTGGTGAGATCTGATAAAAGAACATCTTCTCAATTCTTTGTATAGACGTCTACTTGTGTATTATCAGAAGTAGGCTGGATGGGGAAAAGTGGGGACAACAGAACAGATTTAGAGAAGGGGACCACCTCAGTCTGGTGAAAATGAGAACTGCATTGCTGTCCCAAGAAATAGTTCCAATTTCATTGCACATTCACAAAATTTCTATTCAACATTGATGTATACCAGAGTCAGACTCGGCAATCACATTCTCTAAGGAAGTAGACAAGGCCATCAGCACACTCAGAAACAGCCCGGTGTCTTCCAGACAAAATTGTGTGTGTTCCTCTGATTGAAATGATGTGGACGCTCGCAGGAGCTCGCGGAATAGCACACTAATCACTAGGTGGCAACACAAGACAGCATATGTTCTGATCTGCCAAGGTTGGAAAAAGAAGTGGCAATGCAAGAGCAGTCCACTTGTAGACAGGGACCACCTGGTTACTTCTATGTAGGCCTATACCAAAGAAATTGATGACTGCGAAAATTTCTGTTGGGCACATAATGGTCTTATAAATTCTACCAATTGAGGAACTGCATGCAGTCTGTGATATATTATTACAAGCTTTTAATATAAATATAAAACTTTAATATAAATATATACAACTTTTAATATAAATACAAAACTTGTTTTTGATTGACGAAGACCAGGTCCTACAAAACCCAGCTGGTCGCTTCCCTCCATCATCCCCTAAAAATTGACATTTTTATCAACATCTGGAAGAAGAACGTGAAATTATTCAGCGAAATTTATTGATATTTTCCATTACTTAACACCAAAAGAGACACAAATTTCATAGTACATGAGTTATGGTGTGTCTGATAAAAAAATCTTATAAGTCAAATTAAGTTTATTTGGGTATGGAATTGCCATGAGATTTATGTCGCCCTTAGGCACAAAATTATCAAGATTACAATGGTAGCCAATGCTTCGTTGTCATAACCGCGATTGAGCCTAGAACTTCAACCTCAGGTAATGCCTAGGTCCCTAGCCTAGGAGTGTCACGACGACGATTAAGGGGGGTTTAGACACAACAATTCTACATTTTCCAGGAAAGGGGAAAATTCAACTGATTTCAACAAGTCTTCGACGATAATTTCGTCGACGGTGCATCTTAAAATAAATCAACACATTTCCTAGAAGTCGCGTAATAAGTAGGAAAGCAACTATATAATGTTTGCTTCATCAAGATCATCCTGTCGAATGTTTGTGATGAATTTTCAACGATTCTAAAAGGCCTAAAAAAGGCTGTGGAGCGATGCTAGAGACTGCCTGGGAGAATATGTCACATGATACCATTGTCCCAAATATAAATAACTTCATCGAATGAAGAAGGGGACTCAGCGAATGATCCTGGGAATATACGGGGAAGGACCCCTTGGCGCAGTGATGGTGCTGGAGGGTTTCATAGAAAAGTACTTTTAAAACTAATCCTGAATTTGTCCTTTGCAATACTAATTTGGCAACCCAGAAAGAATTTAAAACTTTCAAAAGGGTCTGATTTTATGAACTTCCATTTTAGGACATCAGAATCCGGTCACACTTCTTTAACCTCAAGTGTGAACGACTAAAACTCAATAGGAGTACTATCAATTGTTTTGTGAAATTATTTTTTCTCGTCATATTAAAGACGGTGCAAAGTGCTTGTCTTAATTTCTTGTCATATAATTTGTAAGATTATTACTGATAAAGTAACAAAATCGATACACTTGACTCGAGTGTTATATTTTATTCAATTGTCTTTTTGATGACAATGCATTATGAGCACTTCGTCTTTGGGTTTTCTAATGAAATCTAGTTTTATATACGATCTTTAAAATTGTAAAGGACTTCTAAAATAAGAAAAAGTAACAAATATATGACAAAATCCATGTAGGGGTAGGAGGTCAATAAATCACTGCCCAGCGTTAAAAGCCGCTTTGCACTATCGCATGTTTTGAAAGTTCAAACACTTAGGGTTAATACTGCTGTATCTGTGAATATTAGAACAAAGTGGGTTCCTTGTCTTGTTTGTGGAGATTCCTCCTTTAAGATCAGGAGCACCCCTGTGTAATAGGGTAGATAAAATTTTGTAAAAAGCGGTTTCTGTGGCTGTTGAGTCTGTGGCATAATTCGGAGATTACGGCATGGGTGATGCTGCTTTCTTCGTTCTTGTTTTGGGTCCATTCAGCAGTTCAGAGAGGGCACTAAAGGAGATATTGCAGGTCAAAGTACAGGATGACACTCTTTGGGAAATAATGTGAAATTTCCAAGTTATTGACATACCTTTTTGTCGCTAGCATAAATTGAACCAACGCAATAAGGGACTTAGTTCAGTTGGGAACCTTTTTAACCCAACACAAAATGGTTTTGAAGTAACATGCTTTACTTAACTTAATAACTTATCTGTAGCTACATACCAAAGGCATATGTATCAATATTCAATTCTATATCTCTTGGGCCAAAGATGATCCTCCATTTGCAGAAGTCAAACCAATTAAACATTTCAATTGACTGACAAGTGCCATCATAAATTTGACGTCTGTCCCTGGAGGCAATAATAATTTTTGCAATATGCCTCAGGGAAGATGCCTGCCAGGAAACATAATTCAATTTGCAGATTGGGATGTTGTTAACTTGGGATGTTGTTAACTTGCTTGCGCATGAATTGCCTGATACTAGATTGTAAAAGATTCTATTTATGATTTTATGGCTGATTGTTTAACCGGTAGATGTAGAATTCTGTGATATCGGTTACGATGTTGTCCAACTGTGAGGTATACTGTGTAGATAACCAGGATTATGCAATTGAGAGATTTCAAGAATTACAGTCTTAACAAAAAGGTTTCATATGGAACCTTTAAGGGTTCTATAAGCTGGTCTAGATAAGGAACCCTAAAGGTTAATTTTTCAACTTTTAAAAAGGTTCCATCAGCAAACAAAAACAACATTTAGATAATTCAGCTGCACTGCATTCCCACAATGGAACCCCTTTTTCTCGTTTGAAGCATAGGGTCCTGTCATAGTGCGTTCCCACCAAGTATTGGACCTTTTCAATTCAATTGAGCCCTAAGAAATTTAGAACCTGCTTCTTTATATATACCATCAAGAACCTTTCGTGTTAAGAGTGTACAAGTTGGCAAGCTGATAGTTCAGTAATTGTGTTCATCGGTTATTCTATGTAAGACCGATCTGTAGTTTGTGACCATGTTTTTCTTCTGCTCAAGGTCATTAATTTGCACCTGAAGAAGAAACCACACCTGGTTCTCGATGAGCATTTGAAATTCTGATCATATGCAAAGCCGCATAGGGCAGAAATTATTGAATAATAAGTCTTAAAATGTTGTACCAAAAATAGGGTCATTTATTTTTTTGACATAGTATGTACAATTCTACCCCCTGGTAGAACATGGATTTTGTTTCAAAAGTTTTGAAAAATTGAGCAAATATTCAAAGAGATTCTTTCTGAGATTTCTTCATTCCTGATGGTAACCTTCACGTAATGGCATCTCCTCTGAAAATGTGATTTAAAAAACGATATAATCATCTGAACAATTAATAAACAACCATGCTAAAGTTAAGAAGGATTAATATTGCAAAATACAAATCTTGCTTGACAAAATTTTGAACATGAAACTGGGCATTTCTACACAGAATGTGTTAAAATTTATAGCCTTATTATAGGCTTACCAAACTAAAGCTGATGTTTAAAAATACAAAATGTATATTTTTGTGAAGTTTTCTTTTGCATTAGAGAAATCACCTTCATACTATAAGACTGCTCAGGAATAGTTTAGACTGTCTTCTATTTGTTCATTTTTGATTTTAGCTCTACGTTTTTATCAGAATAAGTGTAGACAATTGTAGACAAAGTTAAAATACTCACTCGTAAGTGATCATCTATGGATCATTTAGTAGTGGGCACCGTGGGCACCATAAGCACCATGGGCGGCGTATGGGTATCCAGCGTAATGGCCGTTGTATCCGCGGTATCCAGCGTTGTATCCTGGGTAGCCATGGGCGTAGTGTCCGTTGTATCCGTGGGCGGGGTAGTATCCCTTTCCGGTGACTCCAAGGGGGGTGCCTGGGACTCCGTCACGACGGTAGGTTCCGGATGAGGCTCCAATCTTCTCGGCGTAGTAGTTGACGTTTCCTTGACGCTGGGCATTGATGGTGTTCACCTTCTTTTCACGAAGCCTGTGTAAAGAGATTTTAGAGATTTTGAAAAATTTGACGGAAGTATCACAGCCAAGGAAGTACAGATGATAACTCTTAGCTGTTTTGACACAACCATGATGTCGCTGACAAGATGGATGGATGGATGATTGGGGCTTTATGTCCTGTATTTATGCACTTGGTAGGCTAATTAGGACAGGAGGAGGACACGGCAATTAGGTGAAGGATGATTAAAACAGCCGTAAAACATAGACCCAGGAGACCCGGCAAGAGCTGGATTCAAACCGTGGACCCAGCGATTGGCAGCCCAGCACGCTACCGCTAGACCGACCCTCCCCCATATCACAGCCAAGGAAGTATTGATGATAACTCTTAACTGTTTTGAAACAACCATGGTGTCGCTGACTAGAAACTAAACCTTTGTCCCAAATATTATTGCAAGCAAAGACAGTTTATATATTCGCTCTTGATGTGCATGATCCCTCAACATGTAAGTTGACTGTGCTTTACTAAAACAATTATGGGAGATCATTTTAAAAAATTAACCCAAATCAGTTAGTGATTAAATTTTTGCTGAATTAAGAGCAACACTAAGAACAGGAAAGTGTGCTAAGGTCCTCTGTCCAAGAAGTTTCATAATTCAAAAGTATTAAGCAATCTCTCTCACTCTCCTCTTTAAAATTTTCATAGCATTTTATCGCATTAAAAAAGCTAATCTTAGAAAGAAATTCTGTTTAAATTCGAAATCATCTAAATGCGAAACTAACCTGTTCTCTGGGATATCGAAGTAGGAGGCGGCTGCCACGGCAACGAGAGCGAGCAAGATGGCGGCGGTGAATTTCATGGTTGCTGTTGTTGTGTATCTAGAGACGACTGGAGTCAAAGTGATGCCCTTTTGCTCTGCCACTTGGTTTATATACTGAGGTCAGTATTGGTCACGTGACCTGATCATGTGATTAGTGACCATGTGATCAACTGGACAATCGGATATGGCAAATGCCTAAGGGCGGAGGACACAGCGGAAGAATTCTCAGTCTGTTTATATTTCCCTTGAATTTATTAATCGTCCGGAACGTGTCAGACGTAAATTATAATCACCAACGACCATGACTTTTACGACGTCAAGTGTCAAATGTTCTGTCAAAAATCCTCTTGGTGTCACCTAACCTCATATTTTCCACATCAACAACCATGGACTAGAATTAGGTTGCAGATTTGAGCAGTTCTCAGTCAATAAGATTACAGTTTACATGACAATATATATACTCAAATCTCACTTTATGCCAATCTATCTAATATTTTGACTTATTGCTTTTGACAACTTTGTGGGAAGTCAGTATGTTTGGTGGAGCCATTTTGTAAAGTGTGTTTAGTGTTGTGACTGTGGGAGTTTAGTTTACATGACAATAGAGACTTATAAAGCATAATAATATGACACATGACAAGAAATACATTGTACTGTGAGACTGAAGGTGATTCTTTTTACATTTAAGCTATAGCCGAAATTTGCAAGCATGAGTCTTCTTTCAAATGAAACTGTGATTTCATAGGAACTAGGAAGTTATGTGACTCTGACAATAATATATGTCTTTTGCCATATGTCCACCTTGTTTTCAGGAGACTGTTTGACATTTTGGGGAATTAATAACAATATTAAGAGCAATAGGATAATCATTTCATGTGAAAACTATTTGTTTCACAGACATAATGACTTTCCTTCCTGCAGAGCAAGTTTGTATTGATTGATTGAAGCTGCTGTCTGACATTGATCGGGGTGACTTGACCCATATCTTGAATCATATTCCTAAATCAAGCCATTGAAATTTAGAGACCCAGAGTGTAATGCTACCAACTCAGCTAACCTAACTCCCTGACCTGATAAGGAAAATTGCAAAAATGAACAGATGAACATGAAAAAAAATCAAAAACAGCTAAATTGAATGGTCACCATGTCAAAACATTCGACAAGTTCTCAGACCTCCCTGGGTTAAGTGATTACATCCAGCCCAGAAAAAGTAGCTAAAAACTTCTGTCAACTGTTAAACTGACATTAACTGTACCTGACATCTGCACCCATTCCAAAATTTGAGCTGTGGGTCACATAGTTAGCATATGCATGAACATCAAACCCGCAGACGAGTTTTTTTACAATTTTTTTCATCGTTTAGCCTATTCAGAATTATAAAACGGTGTGGTAACAACTGTAACATCTTTCGACTATTTTTTCGTATTTCTTTCCATTGGAAGGAAGCTTTATTTAACATTCTTAGTGATGTCACATTCGTACAATCTTAACGCAAAAGGTAACCCACAGCCTGAAATTTTGTTAACCGTTCAACTGAATTTAAAAGGCTCAACACTGGTTGGAAGGCCCTATGATGGAACTCTATGCTCCCAACTTGAAAGAAAGGGGTTCCATTGTGGGAGTTCAGTGCAGCTGGATTATCTAAGTGTTGTCTTTATTTGCTGTTGGAACCTTTTTTTAAAGTTGAATAATGTACCTTTCAGAGTCCGTATAAAACCTAAGAGTGTACTATGAATGACATCACTGGTGCCAGGGATGTCATTTGGTTGTTTGAGGAAACAATGATGTCACTACCTGTCCTATCTTTTGCACATCAGTAAGTGATCATCTCTAAAGGACAAAATTTATAAGAACTTTTTTTATTTGTTCAAAACTTTAGGTGGCTTTCACCAATCATTTTTCAAGGACATTTTCAAATTCTAAATCCGAATAACCATTAATTTATCTTGTTCTAATCCCATTTTGTGAAACTTTGAAAGGATACACTTTTAAAAAGCAATTTGTAATCTTTTCCTTTGTTCATATTTGCATACACGTGCATTCTGTATGAAATTGCCACTGGCAATGTAATTGTATGGCCATTGGCAATATACTTTTGTCATTTGGCTTTTGGCAGTAGTTTAAATCATCCCTTAATCAAACACCCAGCAAAACAATGGGATCATCATAACAGGGTATTGTTTTTGGATTTCAGTATCAGAATATGATGTATATGAATTTGAGAATAATATTGACCTTTTTTTTTTAGTTTTTGAAGAAAAAAAAAAGAATCAGGCATGGGTGTGCATGCATGTTATTTTAAAATTAGACACCAGAATGTTTTTCATCTCACCTTTAATTACATCCTGTCACTTTGATATAGAAAAAGAGTGGACTGTTACACTGTGAAAATGGTACTACGTGTGTCATCATACAGATGATTTGTCATGATTATACCCTATACTTTCAATGTTAATTTGATTTAAGGAGACTTATTCCTCTTGTTGGTGACAGCAAAACGAAATGTTTATGCATCTGATTTTCAATCCAAATCAATTAAGACGAGTCAAATGGCCTTCTCTTGATCATGACTAATCAAACTGCCTCTATGTTTCCCATGTTGAAAGTAGAGAAGATGACACTTAATTAGCTATCACGAGTCATGAAGTACATTTTTTCACAGTGAGCTGGTCCACACTTTTTCTTTATCAAAGTGAAAGACTGTAAGAGTTGAGGCTATATGCTAAATTTGAATTAGATTGGTGTGATAGGATGACCTGCAAAGTGTTCACAAGATTTCACAAAATTATTTGGGTAATAGCTGGTCCTACACAGTAGTACGCACCGCTAATAAAAAACTTCATTGCCACAATCAAGGCAATATAAATAAATATTCAGTATTTAGTACTTTGTAGTACCATAATACTCCAACAGGTGTAACTATGCATGCTGTAGTTTGATAGCCACTTGTTAATCTTGGATCACTTCCTTCCTGTAATTGTTATCATGATAGTGTCTATGTTTATGATGTGGTTTTATGAGATTCTGTATTTGCACTGGATCTATTGATGATGTCTATTGTATAAATTGCTTTGATCACCATTCTAGTACTTAATTAACACCTAATTTATAGGCAGTCATAATTTTACTTGATTACTTCAGAATTCAATATCATTGGAAGACAATCATTTTGCATCTGTCTATGTATCTATCTGTCCATCTACCTAACTATTTCACTAACTATATTATATAACTACATTGTATCAGTTTATTACATATCAAATTGCAAGAGAAAAGATAACAAATTGTCTGGTGCATTACGTAGTGTTGAGATCCCAGGACCTAACCTGGCAAAGGGCAGATCTCGAGGAAATAAACCAAAAACAAACCAGAGTCAAGTGTAAGGAGGTCTTAGACTTAGGACTCGTATGTGATGTTAAGGCCTTTAATGATGTCAAACCTTCCGTCTCCTCCCACACAAGACCATGGTATGGAAAATCTAAGAACTAGAGCTTCTGGATAGAGACCTGACTGTCACAAGACAATATCATTTTAATATAGACGCTATAGATATGTAAGTGCAGCAACCTTTTTCCAGAGGGTGCTCTCAAATGTTGATTGATGAGATTGGGAAAAGCAGGAGTCCTCAACATGTTTCACAAAGACATACCACCAGGGAGGGATCCTTCACTTGGCCAGCACAGACACTGACACAGAATGACTTCCTGTCAAGATCTTCTTGTTGAAGGTCTACAGTGAAAATATTTTTGGTTCACCGACCAGAGTTTGAACCAATGCTGGCAAAAACCCTGAATGACAAAGGCCTGGACTGTTACCACTGAACCATCTGGTGCCCTATAATACATTTGTTGACAATAATAATCAAGCAGTTTTAAAATCTCCAGGCTTTAATTTAATCAATCTCAGTCAAGAGTTTTTCTTCTTTTCCTTTTCGAATAATGTGTCTTGGTCATATATTTCAGGTTTAATCTAGACCTATAGATAAAAGTTAGACCTATAGATAAAAGTTATTACCCAATAAAACATGTACCTTGCACTGCAATCAGTAATCTCTAAGCCATAACTCAAACTATCACCTGTCACATTTTCAGTATTTTTCATGCAAATTACTGTTAACTTCCTGAATTTCAAAATTATTCTCTCTAAGCCTATATCAGACCCATTATATTATTGTATGGTTGGGAAAAACAGAAAATGGTTACGAGTTGGTTTGGTCACTATTTTGCATGGTTACTAGTCGACTAGTAATTTTCTCAGCCAACGATTTGAACCAGTGGCCAAGTCCCAAGATGTTCTTTGGGTGCTCCACATAGCTAGCACCAAAGAGGAGCTGCAGGGTAGAGAGCTATTTATAGACACACGCAATAAGCTACTGCAGTGACGCAACAAGGTGAGAACTACCGTAGAAATGCATGGAAATTTTGCTCTGACCTAATTTGGGACTGAGCATGCCCGGGAGTAACCTGATTCCACTGAGCATGCTCAGACCTATTGAGCATGTGCAGAGAGCAATAACAGATGGTGGCCATTTTGAAATTTCCCTGATTCAAACTTTTAAGGCCAGTTTTCAATACAAGCTACATGGGGTTCACTCATCAGACAAGGCTCATATTAATCTAAATTTTGTAAGGAATTTTTTGGTGTGGGTCTGATCAGTGAACATTATGTAGCTCACTTTTGGGTGATAATGGATCAAATTTTACCATGAATGATAAGGGCAGTTTTCATAGTGAGAACTACCGTAGAACGGGGTGAAGTTGGCTATCCTGGGAAAAGTTGGCCAGTTATTTTAACCCACTTGGAAGAAATATCTGCTTTTTTTACTGACATATGTTTCTTTGGCAAATTTGCCACCTGTGACACTGACAGTGAGGAAAATTGGCATTTTTGCCATTAAACTTGTGGGTTAGAATAGCCGCCAAGTTCCCCCGGATTGCCAACTTTACTCCGTTTTACGGTACATTATACTGGAATAATAATATAGTATGGTGTTTTTGATTGTTCACTGCCTGCATGGCATGTGGTTATTATCAAATTAAATTGAATTTTTTATATAGATACCCTGTGCACAGTATGCAGCTGTTTGGATAACTTGCTCTGTCCTGTTTTTTTCTATCCCTCGGTAATTCGAATTGCGAACAATCTGAAGTTAAAGTGGCAAAGCACTGGATGTGCTGAATTTAATCTGGTTTCTGCTCAACTTCAGAAACGGTTTGGGTCTATTGTTTTGATTGCTTTATAGGCCTATATATGTATATTAATTTGAAATGCTGTTTCCTGAACACGTGAATCTTGTAAAAATTATACTTCACGTATGTATACTCCTATTTCAACTGAATTTTGAAATTAGACTGATGCTGATGCGTAAAGAACAAAATTATACGTACTAATTTGCTATTTTATATCACAGTAAGAAACATGATAATCATATAAAACATAATCCAGAAAAAATTTGTATAAATTATTTAATTACATAACACAAGTGCACATATTGTAATGATAAGTTAAATGCCTGAGAAACTCAACATATGAATGCAAATCTAATCTGGTGACAATGTAACATGGTATTTGATAATAATTCATATTGAAGAAATTAACAACTAATGTGAATAAATTTATTTGGTCATTGGATAACACTGGAAATGTTGGGTCTGCTTATATTTGCAGTTTTGCTCAGTTTGGGTTCTTGTAAGTATGATTCAAATAATTTCAATCTTAAATTGTCTTTTACCAATTTTAACTTAATGTGGGAATAACATGCATGGATGGTCGGAGTCCTGCACAGTAGCCAATGATGAAAAGTCATTTATAAGGCCAGATTTCACAGAGCTTAAAATTGAATTTAGATTTACGTGAAACCCCATCTAAACTCCAGTTTGTGGTGGTGAATTGACTCGAACCATCTATATATTTGAATAGCGAACTTTTGCCGAATCAGGCCCGGAGCTATTTCGAGAGAAGGACAAAAGCTCTCGAGAAGACATGAAAACCACGAAATTTGTCGTATATTTCATCTAACAACCAAAGTTTTTTTTATTCATTGCAGGCTACAGGGAAGCATGGTATGGTAAGTTATTATATATTTTTTCTACCAGATGGAGTAAAGGCCAATTGATATAGTAGGGAAACATGGGGACTGACGGCGACGGGCCATGGGGACCCATGGTAGCGGACCGATGGGCCACCTCCTTTATTGACAGAAAATCTATTTTCTCATCTTTCACCTGAAGTTGTTCTATGTGGATCTAGTGTCATTATATGGAGAATTACACATGCTGAAAGGGTACAAAGTAAAATTTATGAATCATGAATTTGCAGCAGATTTGCCCCTATTGGCAATAATTTGTAGAGTCGCCCATAGGTCCCCACTCTCCCCTACTTCCACTACATGGATTTTCCGTTCTACCTCGGAAGCGTTAATTTCAGAATCTTGACTCTCGAATTTGTCATTTGACTCGATGAGCACCAGAGACGGCAGCTCATGTTAACATAAAAGGTCCAATGCCACAAGTTGGTAAAGTCTGGAATTTCTTGTGAAATTGGCCGAAAAATCAATAATCTATTATATGGTTCCCATGTATCAGTAGATTCAAAATCCAAAAAATTGAGGTTGCTAACGCTTTTTTGTGATGACTAGACCACATTATGCTGGTAAATTCAAACATGAATGTGTAGAAAATGCTAACTTTAAATGCAGTTTATTCGAAACGAACCTTGGTTTATTCAAATACCTCTGCAGCAAAGACTTTTTAAGATACCATTATGAAAATTACACAAGATCTGTCGAATAATATGCTTAAAACAAGCAAAATACAGATTTTTCATTTTTTGCCTTATCATATCTTCTATGGTGGAATTAGCAGGTAATGCAGTAAGCAAGCATGCACTGCACTTTTTGTTAGCCATAAACACAGGGCCATTGTACCACGATAGGTTTGACTAAAAACCATATTGTATATCCCAAAGGAAAGCTAAGCTCAAGTGCAACACTGGCAATATCAAACAAGTGAAAAACCCAGTAATGAGTATTTCTCACAAAGCATTAAAAAAGATGTCTGAACATACATTTTTACAAAATGTCAAAGTGCCACATTTGTTGTCAGTGACAAAGACAGGTCACTAATATCATCGTAGTATACCTTTACAAATACTTTCTATAAACCAACAGAAACCTGGGCTCATGAGCAACAAAATCATATCAGAAAAGTTAACTTTCCATCAACTAGCCTTCATCTAGAAGCGAGTAAAGGAGAAAGGTCATCATAAATATAACAAAATGTGAGAGCGTCACATTTTTTTGTCAGTCTCAAAGATAGGCCTCTAATGCCATGATCCGTTAGACTTTCTACCATATTCTATATACTAATGGAAAGCCAGGCTCATGAGTATGCCAATAATACCAAGAATGCACGAATTTCAGCAACAAGCCTTCATCAGGAAGTACTCGAACAAGAGAGGTCCCACAAAATATTTGCAGAATATACACTGTAAATTTTGAATTCTGAGTTAGCTTTTATTTTGATTGAGTGAGATGGTTGCACAATTCCTTTGAGCCAAGATAGCTTGTTGTTTGCAAGTTATAACAACATAAAGATTATCATAACTCAAAACAGCAAGCTATCATGGCTCAAACAAATTGTGCAACCATCTCACTCAATCATTTGAGCTAACTCAAAATTTCAAATTTTACAGTGTAGTAGCGTCGCGCTGTTGTCAGTCTTACTTAAGCCATCACAGCTTCTGGCACAATACCTCAGTCAATTAATGTGATATTTTCCTGACAGACAAGGTCATGAGCAATGCATTGGTATGTCAAATGTTCCAAAAATGATTGCATCAATGGTTTATCTGTTGCATCAAAAATCGCATTGCACTTTTTAGCTTTACCCGGGACACATCAACGGATGATTGCAAAAGGTGCATTAAGGTGACACAAGCGTGGTACACTGCACATACTTCTGAGCAGCCTGGTTGCCTAGCAACTTAGCGTCACAACTGCTGCAGGCCCTGAAACAGTTGTAACGCTACCATTTTCTGTTCTCTTTTTTTTTAACAGCATGGCAGCCAGTAATTTGCTATTTAAATTAGATCTAATGCAGCCAGAAGCATAATTATTTTTTTATCGAATGCAGTAACATCTATTCTATGCTAGTTTAAAGTTTCAGCTTCTCAGCTTTATCCAAAAAATTTTCTCAGTTAATTTCAGCCCACTGTGTCAAAAATTTTCTTTATTTATTTAAATTGACATTGGCACAGTCATGGTACTGCAGTAAAAAAATGACTCGGTGAATTTCTTTTATTTTTTGCCATTTGTTTGACAATAACTTGTTTATGATATATGCAAATTTTAAAAAAAATCTGTATGATCGTTTTCCTAAAATTTGATTACTGCCAAAATTGATGCATGCAAAATCTGCAATTAATTAGTATGTTGGTGCCCTTTGAGCTCTTACAGAAAAAAGTATTTGAACCTTTTTCTTCAAATTTATGGCAAACATATTGGTGTACATGCATGGGAAGACATTTCTGACGTTTTTATGTGACAAATGCATGTAATGCTTTATTCTTTGGTACATAACCAAAAACTCAATGTATGACTTTTAAGCAGTCATCAGGCCAAACATGCCGTTACCATGGCAACCAAACGAGTCGGTGAATTTTTTTTGTTTTTCATTTTTTAAATGTATTGGTCCCATAGAGTACCTGTGCAAAATTTTAGAAAAATCTGTATGATCAAACCACCATGCTTGAGTCACCTTAACAAAACATAGAGACATCCAATTGCCTTTTTTCTGGATTCATAAGATGCCCAACTAATCAAGGAACAGTAATGCTTAGCAAGTGTGATCATAAATTCATCTCTTTTCCTGTATTAAAAGTTTTATACAAAAATTTTACATGCTGTGTCCAGGCGGGACATCAAAAATTTCCCTAACTGCAATCATGTATCACTCATTATTTCAATACCAGTGACCAATGGATCCAATTACTGCTATTATTATGAAAGAAGACATCTTTGCCTATCATATGATCCATAATATGGGCAAAAATTCGGTCAAGGGGCTGAGATATGACCTTAAATATATGTGCATGTTGACCCAAAACTGAAATTATACCAACTCACGGCACTGGTCCAAAAGGTGTTCGAATAAAATTTCTCAGACTGACTCAAAGAGTTTAGGCTTTGGCATCAGGTTTATCGTCCCAATGTCCCTTGGCCATGTTACTTTTGAATTCCCCGTCCCTTGGCTATTTCATTGTTGGTACTTTGGAATTCCCTGTCCCTCAGCTGTGGATGGGGTTTTGCATCCCAAAGTCCCTTGGCCATTTTGATTTTCATTTCCCTGTCCCCCATTAGCCCCCCCCCCCCATCCAGAGCCTCAGAATCATAATCTTGTGGTTTTTTTCTCTCAACTTCAGGAAACTGTGGCATTAGCCCCTATGCAGACGCCGGCGAATCAATCAGGAGCCAGATCATTGGAGGCCAGGATGCCAGGGAGCATGAATTTCCATGGACTGTAAGTCTAGTCTGTCTTGCTCTATATGTATAGTTCTAGTTGAATAAGAATAAATTAGACTGTAAACTTTTTTAGCCATGGAAATATGCTTGATTAGTGAATAGCACCGAAATACTCCTTGCGAGGTCATATCCCAGTACTTCTTCCCTGACTCTTACATTGGGAAGCCCTGGCAAATTTTGAAAACAATTTCCACTTTAATCGAAAACCAACGCCAAAATAATTTTCCTTCTGGACAAATAATTTTTGCATCCAATTTAATCTTTGTGACTTTTAAATCATTGATTTTGTCTTTTCAAGCCAAGTCTAATGTTACCAACATGCTAGGGTTGCAAAAACTGCGACCACATTAATAGAAGTTCTAAAATACTGATACCACGCTGAAAAAAAGGTTTGTGTGAAACAGACAAAACTAACGTTAGCTGGTGTCCATCAAAAATTTTTGTGTAAATCCAGACAAAAGGTATGCTTATTTTTGACATCTCTTTGATCAAATCACACAAAAATTGGTCAGGATTGACAATTTCCCTGTCTATTTCACATAAAAATCGTGTCTTATATTAATATGCAAAATATTTTGGATGGACACAGCGTACGTTTATTTTGTCTGTTTTGCACAAACCTTTTTTTTTTCAGTGCATATACCTGTCTGAACTTAACTATCCATTGCATTAATACATAAATTACATATATTATAAAGCCCCAATCATCCATCCATTCATTCATGTATTTCAGGGCTCCATAAGATGGCTGCCTGATGCCGAGTACAGCAAGGACCATCTCTGTGGGGTTGTTCTCATCCACCCGAGATTTGTTCTTACCGCTGCTCATTGCGTAAGACTGAGGTAATGTGAAATTTAATTCAAAAGTAAATTTTCACATTATGCAAACAGTTATAGTGTAATTTGGAATGTGGTAATGTCGCAAGTGCAACAATGTTCCACGAAACGTCCTTTTTGGTTTTTCCGGTTCCCTTATCCTCCAGCCCTGCAGTCTAAATTTGAAATGTGGAGAACCTAAACAAAACCTAAACATTCAACATTCACGCTTTGAGCGCGTTTATTGGTGTTTAGCTTTTTTTATAAACACTTCGTTTAGCCCAATTAAACAAGCTGCATAAGCGACTACGCAGGTACTACCTAAACAATTATGACAAAAAACATTTATTTTTAGCATTTTATTTGTTTAGAACACTAAACAATACCTAAACAATTAGGTGTATAGTCTAAACAACCAAGTGTGTAATGCCTAAACAACTAAATGTTGACAACCTAAACAAAATCTCAACAACTAATGTGCGTACAAAATTCCCACTTTGAGCGCATTTAAAAGTGCGTACAAAAAGTAAATGTTTAGGCTGTAAACAAATGTGTACATCTTCAATAAAAGTTTATTATGTGAAACAAGACTATTCCATACTTTTATCTATACATCTATAGCGACTGTACAGGCACCAGTTCTATGCTTTACATACTAAAAGTATATTCCCAAGTAATCCTACTTTCTCATTACTTACTATTTGTAGTAATTACTATTTGTAGTAATTAAAAAATTAATTCAGCATTTTATAAATTTTATGCTCATATGAAAGACACAATTCATCATAATTGTGTGACACCTCCTCTCAAATAGTTTACCTGCCTACATGCCATATAGATGATAGTGCCTAAAAACAATTTAGCAATTTAACTTCCCAATAAGTAGCATTGACAAATATTCTGTACTTGAAAGCACCTTATTATAATGAGTAGCTAAATCGATGGTTGTTTCTTTTTTATAAGTCATATTTTGCTAAACATTTACAAAATTACAAAATTGAAGTAAATACCATTTTTTAAAAACCTGGTTGGTCATTCGAAACTTCATGCATCAAAACAAACAACTTTTTGGATTACAATTAATTCAATTTGTCACATTATCCAACTCTTTTGCGTTATAACTTTTACTAAAATATCAACAACATTTATTATTCTATTTTATTAAAATACAATTAAAAGACACGTTTTTGGAGCATAGGTTAGCATTTTTCAGTTTCACATATCATTTTTGTGATTTACAGTTTCTCAAATCATTCCAGTTATAGCCAAAACTAACTAGATTGGTCTGAGGTGAACGCCACTAATGTTGCACAAGTTTTGTTTGTTTTGTGACGGCATCATTGAAATTTGTATGAACATGAAGAGAGGCCACAAATATATTTAGTAAGGGCATAGCCTAAACGAATGATCCTGCTGCAATCTGGACAATTCTGAGTATCCTTCAAACACCTCTGCATTTCCAAACTTCTTCTTCTTCCACGTGAGAGCTGGGTTCATCTGTTGAAAGTTTAAGCTCTGCGGGACTGCACATGTGCGCATGAACAACACATGTAGACCGGCAGCCCAGGGGCTCTAGCCTAGTCGAACGAGGTACCACTAACGGAGCATATGGGTATAAAGGGAATAATAAGGCGCACCAGAAAACCCATTTCTGGCGTGACATATCGGTCGCGTTTACCCCTGGCGGCCATTTTCCAAGATGGCCGCCATAAAAATAGGTGCATGCAGTTTTTGGTCTAGATCTTTAATGGCTTATCCGATTTTGATAATTTTTGGGTCAAAATATATGTATTTCAATATTCCCAATGCAATGATGTCATAAAAATTTCAATATTGTAAGCGATTCATGCTGTTTTTAAGGATCAAATGCCAAAAAAGTGAAAAATTTGGAAAAAAATCAAGATTCTCTGGCAAAATAAGGCATCATAATCAATGAATGGTTGGTTTTAGGGCAAAAATAACATCATAAAAAACTTCCTGACATACAGAAATACCAGAAACCATATCTTATTTGTTGTTGTGTGACATTTAGTGTTGAAGATATTCCCATTTACATGACTGGTCACGTCAAGTGAGAATTGTGACGTGACGACGTCACGTTTCAGCAGTGGTGCATCTTATGTGTCGGATTTAGCATAACTCTCCAACAGCTTATCAGATTTTTATAATTTTTGTGTCAAAATATGTATTTTTCAATATGCCCAATCCAATGGTGATGCCAAAAATAGGAAATCACAAGTATTTTATATTCTTTCTAATGATCATTTGTAAAAAAATTTAAAAATTTAGGAAAAATTCAGGATTTCCAGGCAAAACAAGGCATCTTTTGACTTGTATTATTGACTTTAGAGTAAAACTGCCACCTTTAATCAATTCCAAATGTTCTAAAATATCAGCAGGTATGCCTATTTTGTTGCTATGTCATTTTTGGTCTTGATAATATTTACATTTATGTGAGAGACCAGGTCAAGTAAAATTGTGGCGTTGTGACGTTATATTTCCGCAGTGATGCATACGTTTGTCTAATTGGATGTAAATCTTAAACATATTATCAAAGTTTTGGATCTGCATATTAGCATGGTGCATTTTCTGCTATTATGCAGTTTTGTCAATAACAAGTATTAAATTTTATGCTTTTTTCATAGTCAAATACAAACATGTGAAAAAACACATTAATCGCACATAATTATCATTGGCATTGTTGTTAATTGCCATATTGGTTGCAGACTGAAAAATTAAGCCATAAAAAAAATCTCACCTATTCCATTCTATTCCTACAACCAACCATGCAATGATTGCATACAATCCCCCATCTCTTCTTTATCAATGAATGGTTCACCTGCAACACCTGGGAATGGTCCCAAGCTATTAATAATTCGACATGTTCCTTGTAAGGAACACGTGGAATTATCAAGATTGGTCCAACACAGATAATTTACACTTGGCAGCAAAATTATTCAACCCCTTTGATTTCTTCCCAATAGTAAACAGGTTTTGTAAAGTGAGTGTGATGACATCAGAATGTTTCAAATCACAAAAAGTATGATAGCATCACATACCAGACAACATATGCTAAATCAGCTGTGGAGAATCACTAAATCTAGTTGGCAGGACTGGTTCCATTTCACAAATGGGTCAAAACGTTTGAACAACTATTTAACCCTGTGCTCCAATGCTAATCCAATGGCGGCAACGGGGTTGAACCATTTTTGACATTGTTGACCCCTATGCGAAATACAAACCACCTACCAGGTTCTGGTGCCCTTCCTAACAGTTTGGCATTATGTTGTCTGATACAAATTGATGTTATCCTTTTCATGATTTGATATACATGCTGATGTCACCACACTCATTTTGCATTTGTCAGCTATTGAATTCAACGGAAAAACATCAAGGGGTTGAATTATTTTGTTGACAACTGTAGAGAGTATTTGCCTGGACTATATTCAATACATACTAGTAAGTTGCCCGCAGCTTGGAGGGCACAAAATAGAACACAATAGAAAATATAGGATTGTGATAAATTTAGAAGGATAGATAGATAGGCACAGATCGATTTATATATTGATTTATTGATTGAAAGGGCCGAGATAGGCCGAGATAATCTGATAACAGATAGATGGGGATTTTTATGAGAGTATCATTTCACAATCAATAGTTAGAGTACCCATAGATTGGAAGGAACAGAATAGAAGCGATTGGTAAACTTTTGAAATATAATTTGATTTGATAGTGCCCAGATAGACTGACAGAGTAATATTAGAAAAAGATGGGCCTGGTATCTGTGAGTGTGGGCTGCTGTGGGTCAGAGATTTATCACACGGGGCGGGCTGGGGCAGGCCGGGATTTTTTTTTCTTCGTTGTTTCACATTTTTAGTGGAGGTGAGTGTCCATCTCCATTTATGCAGTCACAATGAGAGAATGGAAGTTGTGATGTTAAATTTGAAATTTGAGCATTTTCAGAATGTCTTTTGGGCCCTGACTTGGCCATTTTGTTCGGAGTAGTTATGAATCGCAGGCATGTTGTAATTTGGACAAGACTTCCTTTGCTTTGAATCTTGTTTGGATGTACCGTTAAAAAATTATGTGAATTGTGTTTTGTAAATCATGTGTGTTGTGTTGTGTGTATGAAATGAGCTGACCTGGAACTATGTCATAGTGACATTTGGATGTTTATTGCTCAGCTTACTGACCTTGGAATTTATGTTATCATAAAACTAGGTCACAGGAGATGAGATTTCAATAGTTATACAAATTTCCAAGTATTTCAGTTAAATATAGTGTAGCATGTATTGATGGATAGAAGAATTATCGACAGATTGCTAGCTAGATAAATGGATAGATAAATACTGCTAGATATATAGCATGGCTGGAAAAGTAGGGAATTCGGGCATGTCATTGCCTGGAAATCACAAAATCTCACTTAAAATTTTTGAAAAAAGGTCCAAATTTCTGACTTGGGAATATGGAACTTGATTCGCGAGAATTCATGGGCAATATTATCTTATTTCATCAAATTGCCTTGAAATTCATATTTTTTCTAGCCCTGGACAGATAGAATGGATGGATTTTATGAATTAGATAGATTGCACCACCCAGAGAATCTATCCTAGACAAATAGGTTTGATATGTCAAATTATCATAAATTGACATAATGATTTCAGATTCAACAATGTCTAGAGACTCTAGTTCGATTCACATCTTCACAGCCAATTTTGACCTTAATTTTGAGGTATCACACTCAATCTTTACATCAATCAGCATGATATCCATGCAGATCTGGATCTATCCAGAAGTGATAACTTTCTGGGCCTTACGGTTGAGCTTCAGCGGCCATTTTCCTAAAAGTTTGGAAGTTAAACATGAATTAATCACATGAAGTTGTGCTGATCGGTTCAGTCTCGGGAGTGGTTTGCTGTATTTAGCAGAGGCTGTGCTGGAGTGGATTGCATGAATTAGATGGATAGATTATAAAGATGAAATAGGTAGCTTACACTGATTACAATAGTTAGATAGACAGATTACAGATTTATCAATTTAAGGGTTTGGTAAGCGAGAGCAATAGGATGCAATTTGGTACTTGTGTTATAATTTGTGACATGGTCCAACATGTCCAGGAGGGGTTAGGGTCAGCTCAGTTGGTAATGCACTGGTTTGCCAATCACTGGGCCCTGAAATTGTGATGGAAAGGAATTTCAATCATCCTTTGCGCTTAATTGCTGAGTCCTCCCCTGTAATTACCCCACATAAATACAGGACTTAAAGCTCAAATGGTCCATCCATCGGTCCAAAATATCCATGCCAATCAGACATGGGATTTGAACTCTTTGCAAAGTCTAGATTGATAAACTGAGTTGGTCATTTTGGCACTCTTCAAGTTAGCTGTTAGCTGGCAGTGGTACACTAATTTACAGGTGTATAGACCAGCATAATTAGTGATAGATAGATTGATGGAGAGATATGGTAGGTACAGCCCTCTAAGTGCAGCTCTGGGCTCTCACAAGAGTTGTTTGATGAGATGGGAGACAGCAGAAGTCCTCACATGCTTCACATTTACCCTATGTGAGAGATCCTTTAATTGCCCTACAGACACTGAAACAAGCGATTGCCAATTTAATGTCAGATGCGAACTAGAGTTTCCAGCCAGTTAACTGTAATAGTTAACTGTTACAGTTAACTGTTTGAAATAGCATTGAAATGACATTTGAGTCAACTGAACAGTTAACTGTTAATCTAACAGTTAACTGTTTTATCATAGTGACAGTTTTAAGGCTATTTAACATTTTTGACTAAAGATGAATTAAGCACTTAATATTATGTCAAAACTTATAAATGGCAAACACAAGAATGTTAAAATTGTGACAATCAAGTCAATATTGTTCATATTTATCATTGGAAAAGCATGATCATAGTCTTGTTAATGACCTGTTGTTATTTGTTTATGTAGTGAAAAGTGAATCATCTGTAGTGTTTGCATTTTTTTCCATCCAAAAATATAGTTAAACAAGCAGAAGAGGTCAAAGCTAGTTATTAGCTCATATATGCTATCTTGAGGCATTAAATTAGTCAATCCCACCAAACCTACAACTCGCATAACAGTTAACTAGCAGTTAACTGTTAACTGTTAAGAAATGAAACAGTTATACTGTTTGGCAAGTAAACAGTTAAATTGGAAACTCTAATGCGAACAGCATCCAGCTGGGGTTTTGCTCATGAAAGTCCGCTGAGTTTTTCTGGTTCCCCACACGGGGTTTTGATGCGAGTTAAAACCTTCAACGGAGAAGGCAGGAATCATAACCGCTCTGCCACCTAGCTGCCCCAATGAGAAAGTAAGATCTTTATTGACATGGCTGTATGGAACTAAGTAGGTCTTAGGATATATTATATGACAGCTGGGTGGCCTAGTGTTTTCAGTCCTGAGGGTCTTCTTTGCCTGGGTTCGAATCTTGGGCAGACAATTTAGAATATTTTCAATGTACTCTCAAAATCAAAGTCCCAGGTGGATGTCATTCAGATGAGATGTTAAATCATTGGCCCTTTCAATCTCTTTCAAATGGAGTAAACATGTAACGTGTAGGCCAAGAGGACATTTGCTCTATCTGCCATCTCATTGATCAATCTAAGGACCCACTCCTCTTAAATGGCTGCACATGTGCATACAATATTTATCTATCTGATATCTATCTATCTATCTATCTATATCTATCTATTCAGGTCTAACTATTTAGATCTATCTATATCTATGTAATATCTATCTATCTAATATCTATCTATCTATTTATCAATGTCTTCAGAACCATATCTATCTGAATAGTTATACTTATAGCAGTGCTGGACAAATTATCTGCTGGATTCAGAGGATTTGAACTAAGACAACACGCCACCTCCATTTAGCAACCCGTAGATTCTTGTTGGATTTTACCATGGAAAAAGATACAGCATAAACTACTTAAAATTGACAAATTGTCCTAAAACTATTAAATATGGCATGCATAAATATACATATTTAAATTGAAAATTATAAAAATCTGATATGTTTTAATGATTCACACCTGATAAGACAAATGTATGCAAAACTACGGAAACATCATGTCACAACGTCACAATTTTACTTGACCTGGTTGCTCACAAAAATGCAAATATCTTCATCTCCGAAAGTGACAAAGCAACAAATCAGACATACTTGCTGATATTTTGGAACATGTGAAATTGATGAAAGGTGGCATATTTTTACTCTAAAATTAACATTACAATCATCAAGTGGCCAACCAACAGCAACAATATTTTTTGGACTTTGGTGGGTCTCCTCATCATCTGTATTTACAACTCATCTCATGTCGTTATCATACTCTATACCTTTTTACCCTCGGCAATGTATATTGCCGTCGGGTATTGTAGTTAGTATGGCAAATTTTTGTCCGTCCGGCGGGCGGCCGGGCGGGGCGGGCGGGCGGGCGGGTGGGCGGGCGGGCGGCGTCACACAATGTGTATTGGCCTCTGTGCCAAAACTATTACACCTATATATTTGAAATTTGACACATGAATGGGTCTTATAGTGTTAATGTGCCTTCTGGAGTTCATATTTATGTAATGACCACAGTTTTTGTAAAATATTGAAAATTCGGAAAAATTAATTTTTTTCGTTTCCGGGCCAGAACTCGGAAACGGTTATACCTATGGGCATGAAAATCTACCATAACATGTATTAAATACCCTAGTTGTGCCTTTTGGGGGTCTGAATGCTCTAACTAAAATAGTTTTCAAAGAATAAACCAAAAATGTAAAAAAATGGGTTTTTTTCAACCCTCTGCATTTCCCTCAATTTTGGAGTCAGACATTTGAAATTTAGAATTTAGTTGTCTAAAATATAGGTCTCTTAACTGCTTGAATCGTTTAGAGGGTCCATCTAACGAATTTTGCATAAAAACCAAAATACTGGAAAAATGTGTAATTTTTTACATTTTTCTGGAATTTTGGTCTCTCACGCCAAAACAGTATTAACTATATTTATAAAAACCAAAAGGTATTATAGTTAAACCTATCAAGAAGGAACTTTTATGGCCATCATGTAGTTGACGCAATAATTTAGGCCGAAAAAAACAAGTTTAAAATTCACAAAAATGTGAAAATATCCACTTTCTGGCCATTTCGTTTCTAATAAAGTCATGCCATGCTCTTGAATATGAACAAAATGAATAAACATGAATGAAATACATGGTTTTCATGCATATATCTGTTACATCATCATATATTTGAACATAAAAAGAGAGAAATTGCTAAAAATAGGCCAAAACTATAGACCTTTGATTTGTCACATTACAGTCAATTTTTGATCTTGGTTACTCAAAGTGCCATACAATGTGCCCCAAGTATAATTTTTGTATGTAGTTTATGCAATTTTTAGGCCGACAGAAGAAGTTTAAAATTCACAAAAATGTGAAAATATCAACTTCCTGACCATTTCATTTCTAATCAAGTCATGCAATGCTCTTGAATGTAAACAAAATGAATAAACATGAAAGAAACACACAATTTTCATGCATATATCTGTTATATCATTAGATTTTTGAACATGAAAAGACAAAAATTGCTAAAAATAGGCAAAAAACTATAGACCTTTGAATTGTCACATTTCAGTCAATTTTGGATCTTGGTTACTCAAAGTGTCATTCAATGTGCCCCAAGTATACTTTCTTCATCAAATTCTTCCTCAGAATTTATGTGGTTTAATAAGATAAATTCTATATTATATATATTATATATATACAAATATGCTTTATGCACATAGTTCTGACTCAAGGGGCCTTACCATTCTGAACTTTTGACAAGAAATCTCAAAACCCCATTTTGCTAAAATTAACCTCAGTGATGTAAATTAAAGGAAAGAAATTAAATTAATGTCAGGCCTGCTTTTATTTATAATATTGCATAAAAACTAAATGTGATCAAATAATGATTGCAGAAATGATTTAACTAAATACAAGGTTATTTAGAAATTTACTTGGCATGCAACAAAACCTTAATTCTATGAATTTCAATGTTTCATTTTATATCCAAAGATATTTAATGTTGGATAAATTTGAATTTTAATTAATAACAAATCTCACCAAAAGCATATTTAGCACCTTTAAGACAATAAGTGTCACTGCTTTGTTTGGGAACAGGGTGCAGCTTCTGTTGAATGGACATTATGTAACATGATGTCACTAATCCTCTCCAATGGCCAAACCCAAGAACAAAGGGGAGGGTACAGAAGCAGTTGAATAGCACCCCTATATTGCTAACAAAATTCCCTTTTTTCTTAGAAATATGTTCAAACTGCATTGATAGCCTTAGTTTTTTTATATTAAACATTATAATGAAATTTCCAATTTAGATCAGAAATATAGGCCAAGTAGAAGTTGAGATTTGACTTTTTATATCCCATGCAGGCTTTTTTTTGCCTTTTCAGCTATTTTTACCCTCGGCAATGTATACATTGCCGACGGGTATTGTAGTTACTTTGGGAAAATTTGTGCGTCCGGCGGGCGGGCGGGCGGACGGGCGGGCGGGCGTCCGGATAACGGGCGTCCCACTTGTGTATTGGGAGTAATGCCAAAACTATGGAATGTATACTTTTTATTTTTGGGACATTATTATATCTTTTATACTAGTTGTGCCTTATAGGGGTTTAATCCAAATGAGATTAACACTTTTCTCACAATTATTGAAAAATGTGAAAAAATATTTTTTTGTGTATTGGGTTTCAAGCCAAAACTATGGCAAGCATATTCATCATTTTTGGGTAAATATGGTATCTTTAATCCCAGTTGAGCCTTTCATAGGTCTAATCCCCATGACATTAATACTTTTCTCGCAATCATTGAAAAATGTGAAAAAGCTTTTTTTTTTTGTTTCTGGGACAGAACTAAAAAACTGCAGTACTTTTGACACTGAAATTTGCATATTGTATGTATTAAATACCCAAGATATGTTTTTTGTGGGTCTAAATGCTCTGAGAAAGTTGAACGGACGACAATTTACCAAAAATAAGAAATAATACTATTATTTTAAATTTGTATGATTCAGTCAATTTTGAAGTTAAATCTATGAAATTTTCCAATCAGGTGTCTAACTTATGCCTCTTTAAACATCTCTTACCAGTTGGAATGTTGGTCCTATGAATTTTTATAAAAACCAAAAAAATTAGAAAAAATCCCAATTTTCCAACATTTCTGAATAAAAAGCCAAATGGTAATGGGCAAGTTAGTTAACTTTAGGTCTTATTGTAGTTAGACACACTATTGACTAATATTTACAGCCATTGCATGAGTTGTTGTTTTTTCCATTGAAATGTATAATTGAAAAAATGCAAAAAATCATTAAAATGTCTATTTACTCTTCATTTCCTTCTGATGTCATACCAGTTGTTGACTTTTTTTGTCAAAATAAATCTGACTTGTTTCACATCATCATCATGCTGATTTTGAACAATATGAAAATTTTTATTCGCAGCAGAGGTCAATATTAACAAAATTAGATAAATATTAAGGATTTTCAGATAATCATATATCAGTAAATATTAATCAAATTTGCCACAATAATGTCTAAATTTGACTTTTTCTACCTCTCCTCATGAAATATTATCAATAGGAAATATATAAATTTCATAAATAATTATGTGGACTTTCAAAGCATTAATTAAGTAAATTCAAAAACATGCATTTGTGTGCTAATATTTTAAAATGTTGACACTTTATGGTTAAATAAATTAATGTAAGCCCCTTTTATTTAGTTGTTTGCATGAAAATTAAATGTGAATGAATCAGACAGTTTGGCTTTTGTTGAATGGAGCACTGGAGAAGTCTTGATTATGTAATGTTATGTCACAGGGTAATTGTCTTCCCTGCTAATCCTTTGACAAGAAATCTTAAACTCTCAATTCTAACTTAATGGTTTAAATCTAACCTCAGTTATGCACATTTTAACATATGAAGTATTGTCAGCTTATTTTGGTCTTTAATGAAAATTAAATATGAACATATAAGACAGACTGGCAATAAGACCACAATGTATATATAGAGGGTTATTAAAGAAAATTACTTGGCATGCAAACCCCATTTCTGCTAATTTCAGTGTATAACTTTACATTTTAAGACATTATTGGATAAATCTGTCTCTTAATTCATTTTAAAACTCACTCCAATTGTATTTTTAGCATTTTAAAGAAATATTGTTTAGGGGGTAAAAGTGTCATCATTGGAAGGGGTCCAGTTTTTGTTGACTGGGCCTGGAGCCATTGTGTCTGTGCTTCATTGTACCCCTCCCCTCCAGCCATTCATGTTATGTAACATTGTGTCACTAATCCTCTCCAGTCACCATAGCTAGGAACAAAGGAGCACAAAAGCAGAGCACAAAAGCAGTGCACAGCACCCTCAACTTTTTCAAAAATTTTATTTTTTCTTAGAAATATGTCAAAGCTGCATTGACACCAACTTTGTAGTTTTATATTGAACAAATAAAGAAATTTCCAATTTGAATAAAAAATTTAGGCCAAGTAGAAGCTGAGATATGACTTTTTGTAGCACATACAGGCTGTAGACAGAGTTGGGACATGCTTCTTTTGTTTTGTTTTTCTTTACAGCTATTGTTATTCTTCAAAGTTTGACCAGCATTTAACCTTTGTATTAACTAGCAACTTGCTTAGTCTTAAAAGATATATATATACTGGCATAAACCTTGTTTTAGTCTTACTATTTACAATGGTTTTGGTTGGAGACATCTTATTTATAATTTATGTTTTTATACCCATATTCCGAATAGCTAAGACTAGATAGACTAGATAGATAGATGGATAGATAGATAGATAGATAGATAGGTAGATAGATAGATAGATAGATAGATAGATAGATAGATAGATAGATAGATAGATGAATAGATAGATAGATAGGTAGATAGATAGATAGATAGATAGATAGATAGATAGATAGATAGATAGATAGATAGATAGATAGAAAGATAGAGAGAGAGAGATAGATAGATAGATAGATAGATAGATAGATAGATAGATAGATAGATAGATAGATAGATAGATAGATAGATAGACAGATAGATATATAGATAGATATAGATTGATAAACACATACATAGATGGATAGATAGATACATACATACATACATACATACATACATACAGAGATAGATAGATAGATAGATAGATAGATAGATAGATAGATAGATAGATAGGTAGATAGATAGATAGATCAACATGTCATCCAAGAGATTCAGACATGTTGTCTTAGTGTCAAAAATAGAGCCCAGGACCGCCGACCTTTTGCGCCGCCGCAAGCTGATTTTACTCTCAGCTGAAGTGAGCTTAGTCAGTCCAGCAGCTGACTTAGCTTCAAGTCAGCTGAGCTGAAAAGCCAGTTTGAAGCCAATGAAAGCCCTCTTCTCCATTGCAATTGAGGTCGATTTTTCAGGAGAATCAATAGGACTTCTATAATTGCAATTAAGGAAGAGAGGATTGTTCCTGCTTCACCAGACATATTTTCCCCGACATCAATTGCATTTATTGCTGCATTAATGGAATCCTTAAACTGACTCTACCAGATTTTTTTTTATTAAAAAAAGGTCTCTTTCCATGTGTTATCACTTATCACAGATTCAACCAAATTTCTTGTTTTTATCCGAAGTTAAAGGGTGGCAACCTGGTATAAAACCAGGGTGGTTTGATTGTCTGATCTACTGATTGAGTGATTGCTTAATTAATTGTTTGACTGACTGATCAAATAATTAATTTCCTTGTGCAACTGGATTTTAATATTGCATTAATAACATACAGTATTTGCATATTACTATTAGATCTGTAGATTTCATAGAATGGGTGTAGACAAATTTCAGACATATCCAATAAATTCTAATTTTTAAATTTTAAAAATGAACTTCTGTATGCAATAAAAGAACAGTATTTTTAAGATGGATGGATGTTTGGGGCTTTACATCCTGTATTTACGCACTTGGTAGGCTAATTAATTAGGACAGGAAAAGGACACGGCAATGAGGCAAAGGATGATTGAAACAGCCATCTAACATAGCCCAGGTGACCCGGCAAGAGCTAGATTTGAACCCTTGACCCAGCGATTGGCAGTCCAGCATGCTACCACCAGACCAACCCTCCCCCCTCAAAACTCTGTCTTTGTTTACAAATCAAGTATTGCTTAAGTTTTTTTTAACTGTATTTAAGTGTCTGCTCTGCAGTTAGTCGTTACGGAAAGTCAAGGAAACTCATGAAACATTGTGGTGATGGAAATTCAACAAATTGCCAAAACAAATTTTGGCCTTGATTCACGCTTAAATTTTTACAGATTTTCAATATGGCACTTGCTGTGACCTGGTGGAAACGGACATCAACTTAAAGTTTTTAGGGACCTTGCCCCCTCAAAGCCCGCGCCTCCTGAGGGCCACTTGATTTCACTGTCTCCAGAATACCCACTGATTAGCCGAGGGTATGCTGCCGCGCAGCCTATGTTTATACTTATACAGCCAAGTTTGGACTGCATTTAACCTTTTTGGTGATAAGTAGTAAATGTATTAGTCTTATTAAAAAGTATCTGTAGGCCACACATTGTTTTAGTTTAATATTTAAAATAGATAGATTGGATAGATATACATAGATAGATACACAGATACATAGATACATAGATAGATATTTTATATATAGATAGATAGATAGTTAGATATTGATTGATTGATTGATCATCTATAATTATGTAATCTAATACATCCAGAGAATCACGGATGGTGGGATGATTGGGACTTTACCTCCCGTATTTATGCACTTGGCTATATGATGTGATGCTAGTAATGTATTATGATGATAGAAATATTGCAGTGGATGATCTGATATAGAAATTGTTCCCCTCATGTAGTAACCTACAAATCATATGTGTTCGCTAATACTCCATCTTAGCAGCATATCATACCAGATGTATTCAATTTGATTTTGTGTTTGTTAAACAGTCCTAAATTTGTCTATTCATTTAATCTATTCCATATGTTGATTCTTTAAGTTATCTATAGTGGTGCAGCATAATTTGAAATATATGAATAACTTTTATAACAATGTATAGGGGGTCATACACAAAAGCGGCACAAGCCAAGGTGTATGCCTCCTAGACCAACTTAATAGTCTATGTATATTATAATTATTTTATTATTGTAAACAATCATATTGGTCGAATAAACTACATCTGTCTGTCTGTCTGTCTGTCTGTCTGTCTGGTAGGCTAATTAGGACAGGAGGAGGACATAGCAATGAGGTGACCCTTTTATTTCATTGCAACATCTCTTTTCAGTACCTTGAATCTGTTGAATGCTAGGGCTGGGAATTTGTCAAAATTAAATACAATAAAACATCATATAAAATAGAGAAATTGACATTTCATTCATCTAAAAACACTTTCCGTCAGCCAGAAAGAGTAAGGAAGCTTGAGAGACCATTATGATTATACAAACATTCTTGATACATTGATTGCATCTAGAAATAGTTAAGAATATATCTGTAGGGGGGCATGAACCTATGAGGTAAAACCATATGAAATTGTAAAAATTTTGGCCCAGCTCTCCCCATCAAGTTGGAGACTTGGGCCATACAAAGGGAGACTGGGCATCTAAATATGACTGATTTGGTAAAACTGTACTTGAGGGTCATAATCTATCGCCGATATGTCAATTGATTTCACCGGCTTCAGAATAGCCTGCTGAATAGCCGAGGGTATGCTGCTGCGCAGCCTATGTTTATAATAATACAATGTTATTCAAATGATGATGATGAAATAAAATAATTTTTCTGTCTGACTGTGTGTCAAAGTCAATAATGCAAGTCCTAAGCCTTGCTTTGCCTAGAAATCCCAAATTTTTCACATTTTTGACAAATGATCGTAAAAAACAATATAAAATACTCATAATTTCTTCTTTTTGGCATCACCATTGGATTGGGCATATTGAAAAATATATAATTTGACACAAAAATTATAAAAATCTGATAAGCTGTTGGAGAGTTATGCCAAATTAGACACATTTATTCGTGAATGCTGATAAGTGATGTTGTGACGTCACAATTCTCACTTGACGTGACCAGTCATATAAATGGGAATATCTTCATCACTAAATGTCACACAGTAACAAATAAGACATGGTTTCTGGTATTTCTGTATGTCAGGAAGATTTTTATGATGTTATTTTTACCCTAAAACCAACCATTCATTGACTATGATACCTTATTTTGCCAGAGAATTTTGATTTTTTTCAAAATGTTTCACTTTTTTTGCATTTGATCCTTAAAAACAGCATGAAACGCTTATAATATTGAAATTTTTATGACATCATTGCATTGGGAATATTGAAATACATATATTTTGACCCAAAAATTATCAAAATCGGATAAGCCATTAAAGATCTAGACCAAAAACTGCATGCACTTATTTTTATGGCGGCCATCTTGGAAAATGGCTGCCAGGGGTAAACGCGACCGATACGCCGCGCCAGAAATGGGTTTTCTGGTGCGCCTTATTATTCCCTTTATACCCATATGCTCCGTTAGTGGTACCTCGTTCGACTAGGCTAGAGCCCCTGGGCTGCCAGTCTAATGAGACAACCTATAAAAATGTGGTCCTAATGGTTAAAATCAGTGCTTATGTATAACTTTTTAAGAGCTGATTTTTAAGGTTGTGTCGGTTGTCCACGCATGCGCTTAATCCCCACTTGCAGGCTTTTTCTCTGTGTGAAGCTGGCCAAGTGATCCAGACATGCTACTTTAGCGTCAATTATTTGTCCTTGGAGACTGTCACAGTTTGTGGCACATATGACAGTGCTTCAGACCTTTGTGGAAGTTCACTTTGTGAGTATATTATTTACTTTCGTGATTTCTATAGGTCCCAGCCATTCCACATGCCGTTCTCATAAATGCAATGCGCCTGAAAGTAGATATACACACCATGTATACTCTGGAAATTGTGTTTCTACTTTGAGGGTAAACTACTTCAAAATTGTCCAATTTCTAATGAAAAGGAGTACAGAATACCCTGGCTGGTGGCAATTCGAATCATCATTTAACATCTTCAATTGATGGACTTAAATGTTTCAATTGAATTACAGCAATCCACACCATGCAACAAAACAAGCAGCCACTAAATCTGAAGTATCAGCTTTTCATGTAATCAATCCTATGTCATGGGATATCCCAATTTCTAGACTCTGATCTACTTCTGGAGATGCAAAAAAATGATCAAGAGTAAGCTACTATACTGAGTATACTCCAAGAATAGCAAATCAAATCCACTCGGTATTCACAGACTGAGTGATATTGTAGTGAAATGTGAAACCATTCTGGTCTGGATCGTCTGTAATGTACCATTGCACTGTCATTGTTACCGGAACCATTGATATACTGTCAGCATGATGAACGTTATATAGCCATATGATGGATATTATCAAAAATAACAATACTTGTTTGTTTTTAAGTTACCTGAATAAAATTCCAGTGGCACCAAAACAAGGATTCAATGCCACCATTACAGGTGGAGCCACAGCAACTGTCTTCCAATAATAAAGTTAGGTGGCACTGCTATCAAGTTACCCAGTTCAACAACTTGTTTAGTCGGTACAAAAGACCATGTAGATCTATGATTCTACATAATGTGTTTAGGAGCTCCACATATTCTAATTCTGATTCCACAAATGTTTAGCAAAGCTACGCAGTTTGTATAAGTGAGATATACATGTCGTTTAGAAAGATCAACAACCCATTTACATTGTAAATGTCATGTCTTCATATTGAACATGGTGTTGTCATTGACAACGTTTGAAAGCCACATCCATGGAGAACCTAAACAACTAAACATTTGAAATGTTTAGAATTTGTTTAGGTCAGTTTAGAGTGTGGGTACGTGCCCAAATTGCCCAGGGGCTAAGTAAATCGAGGCCTGCAAATAAAAATTTACATTTGAACAAAATTGTTGTTTACACAAATGCAAAATCTTGTGGGGAAACAGTATAGTATTACTTCGAGCATCACTCATATCAAAACTCCGGCAAAAACTCTCGACTGGATGGTAATGTGTGACTGACTTGTATAAATACACAGGAAATTTGTCCAAATTATGATGAAATGAATGTTGTCTTTTGCGCCTACCATAATCAAAGTCAACAAAAACACAGTTTGATATATTTTCCTGACAGCATCTCACCTACACGTGCTACCATCAGCATCTCTGGGTAATGATCGGTGGTGTTTGAAATAAAAACTCTACACTCGAACAACACTAGAGTTGGGAAATTTTAGTAACTCTGTGTGTACTTGAATTACTATAGTACAGGTTTAGAAATCAAAAACAATGTTGTAAATTGATTTGATGTCACTGTAATAGTCCGTAAGACATGGTTTACATCACACTTGAAAGTGATTGTGACCATAAATCAACCTAATCGTTTAACTTCAAGTTGATCAAATATCAAGTAAAACGTTTTGTCGCATATTGAGCTTATGTCCTGCTTCTTCTTGTAACCTCAGTCTTATAAATTAAATAAGTCATCCGGTGAACTATCTGCAAATTCATTTTTATATGTTTATACAGCAGGGTGGCTCAAATAGACTTTCTTCTAAATTTCAATGATTTGAATCATGCATTCTGATCTAATATAGACAGTTCAACAAAAATTAGTCCCCCTTTACGAAAATGTGAATATCTCAAAGACCTCTTCAATTTCTGTGACAGTTGGCCAGTTTGCAGGCCCGCATATATAGGCCTATATAATGACAGTGTGCGTGTGTATTTGTAGCTTTATTCTTCCATAGTTTCTCATTGCGATATTAATAAAGTATATCTTATCTTTTTTTATCTTATCTTTATTGCTTAATTTTTTGTTTGAGGCAGCAGACGCCGAGTACACGTACCTCTATTTTCAAAAATACAAAGTTCTGGCTTTTCAAAAACACATTTTGACGAAAGGTGTTAAAACTCCACCCAAATATTTGTTATTGATTCCACTGAACCTAAACTGTTAAACTGTTGCAAACAAAGAACCTAGTTTAAATACGATTGAGAAACAAATTTTCACCAGACACATGATGAAGTTAATCCGGTTGGTGGCTCCCTTGCATGGTTAAATTGTTCATATCCACAGGTAAAGCCCAGGATTTTTGAAAACAGGGGTAGGCTCACTCGAAGGCTGTTGGCTCAGCCAGAGACATTGCCACTGAGCTACACGTATAAATGCACAAATGCAAGGTCGATATGCGAGGCTATGATTAACCCAACTGTAATAAAAATCAGCGATGGGATTTTTGAGATATTCAAGTTTATCCAAAGGGAGACTTATTTTTGTTGAACTTTTTAGGTGGAAGGTATTGTGGGCCACTGTTGACTGCTGGGCCAGTGCTGGCACTTCTGGATTTTGATAGTATCTGGGAGTATGTCACTATATGTGGTGAGAGATGCATCATTTTATTTGTTTAACAATTCTCTTATTTTTTTTGCACTTCATTCCGATTCTTCCCTTTCTTCCACTAGAGACCCCAACGACATGGTAGTCTTCCTTGGTGACCACGCTCCGAATGCTCCCTCTAGTGTTAGGCGACAGTACCGCATGCTGCAACATGTGCACCATCCACAATACCACTTGTGGGCCTGGTACGATGCTGACCTTGCCATTGTCAAACTTGCAGAGGAGGTAAATATATTTTTTATATAGTCGATTGTGTGTAGTCCAATCGGGATTATTATTAGACAGAGGAACGAGAAATATTTCCAGGTGCAAACCGGACCCGTGATTAGATACCCTCAATCTCAGAACTTCGAGCTTCGCTCAGATCGATTATACGCGAACTTATTCTCAATCTGGTCAGAGTCTAAATGTCTTTGTGCCACCTTGGAGCTCATATTATTAGCAGTCCCTTTTTATGTCCAACTGTGCCGTTTAATGAAATCCCCTACCAGCTGATGCGAAAGTCATTAATTTATAATTTAGTGATAGACCGATTCATGCTTGCTGTCTGCAGATTAGCAGTCCAAACTGTTTCAAAGTTCAACTTCGTCTTGTGACGTCACTAGCTTAAGAAACTTTTAATGATTTTGTTTGTTTAAGTTAAGAACAGTTCATTCAGCACCAGAACTTGCTGAAGAACTTGCTGAAGAATTTGCTGAAAAATCAATATTTCTCTTTATGAATAATAACTATAGGCCAGAGCTGGCTGATTTGATTGATAAATTATTGCTTTATCCTGATTTAGGTAGAAATCAGTGAATATGTCTACCCAATTTGCGCTCCAGAGCCAAACAATCTCTATCTGAGCTCAACTATGGTTACTGCCGGATGGGGAACTCTTGTAGCAGGTATGTAGATCTGAAACAGAATCGATAAATACAACTTCTTTTAAAAGGACAAGCAAAAGAGAAGAGGTTCCATGGAACGGTGTAAAGTTGGCAATCCGGGATAAAGTTGGCACGCTATTTTTACCCACTTAATGAAGAAATGCCAACTTTCTTCAGTGATACAGGTTAGGTATCTTTGGCAAAGTTGCCTTACATGTCAGTGAGGAAAAGTTGGAATTTCTGCCATTAAGTGGGTCAAAATAGCTTGCCAACATTTCCAAAAAAATATTCTCTTCTTTGTAAAAAAATAATTTTTTCACTTAAAGATTTTGAAACGTTCAACCGAAACGTGTGGATTTTGTGACGGCCTATGTGTCTATGATCATTTTACTAAATCAAACAAAAAACACACTATACAATTTACCTACTGTAATATGGGGTGAATCGGGACAGAATTGGCCGTTTTTCTGTCATAGCATGGACAAAATTCAATCTAGAAATCAAAATTTGGTGTCAAATTGTGTCTGGGCACAAGGTCTAAGTACCCCCAGAAGCTTGAAATGATATCTTAAATACCCAATCCTCAAGGCCCAGAAAACCACTGTCCCAATTCACCCCATACTTTGGGGTGAATCGGGACAGTCCGCTATTAGACCGAGGTCACAGTCTTCACGTTGCGTAAGCAACGTAGACTGAGGACATACCATTTGCTGAGAACTCTTTGAAAAGAATTGCAAGCTAAAGGTGTTAATAACAAGCAATTGAACCAGAAAACTGATAGAAAACAACAAACTGCAAACTGTCAGGAAACAAAGTGGTCATCAGGTTTAATCTGATTTGTTTTGAACAAAATGGGGAGCCATGATTTTAAAAAGAGGAGGGTGACACTTCGTTAGGAAGTTGTGAAAGTTATCTTTACTTGTGATGGTGGATGGATGATTGGGGCTTTACATCCTGTATTTTTGCACTTGGTATGCTAATTAGGTCAGGAGGTGATTACTTGTGATGAAATATATTCAATATTTGTAAGTGGAAATAAAATTTAACTTCTGATGTGGTAGCAGCATCTATCTAAGTATATCTATCTATCTATCTATCTATCTATCTACCTATCTACCTATCTCTCTATCTATCTATCTATCTATCTATCTATCTATCTATCTATCTATCTATCTATCTATCTATCTATCCATCTATCTATCTATCTATCTAGCTATCTATCGATCGATCCATCTATCCATCCATCCATCCATCCATCCATCCATCCATCTATCTATCTATCTATGTATCTATCTATCTATGTATCTATCTATCTATCTGGGGGGGGGGGTGGTCTTCTGGTAGTGCATAAATACAGGATGTAAAGGCCCAATCATCCATCCGCCATCTATCTATCTATATATCTATCTACATATCTCTCTCTCTCTTGCTCTCTCTCTATTGCTGTTGTTTTGTGCCAAAAGTGGGTAAAGTAAGCATTATATTACTGGAAAAAGGAGAGATATACATTGATTAACACTTTACAAAGAGGCCTAAAAAATCATTAAAGTGCGATCTGAAATAGTCAAAAGTGGTCAACGTCAGTCACTGCATGTTCTTTGTTCACCAAGCCTTCCTTAAAAGCAACCAATCAGATCATATCTTTTATGAATGGCTGATCATGATTGACAATTCGACAGTTACATGTGGCACTTAATTTCAAAACAATTCACACACAACCACAAATAATAAAACATGAACAACGTATAGATTAACAGCTATCATTTTGTGCATAGGCCCCCTCCCTTTTTCAAGAAACTTGTGTCATTTTTAATGGTAAATGATTGAAAATCGGCCGATTTTGACACTTAAAATTACAGGACTATTCTGAAAATGACATATCATGTATTTTAAAACATATCCTACCCCTCACATCTTTAATTTTGATGGGAATAGGCCCTAAACTGCCGCGACAAGACCTGTGTCGCAAATGTACAGTCTCAACCTATGTATTGTCTCCCATCCTTCTCAGCTACACTGAGAAGGTGGGTCTTCCTATCTAGTCCGCTATTACCACTATCAATACTCCCTACCTACTTTGAGTGATTGGTACTTGTGAATATGGGTAAGGCCACGAAGTTGGGGCATCTTATCTGAAAAAAGCTGTCAAAAAGAATGTTTGGAATTTTGACAAGAAATTATGAAATCTATTTCAGATAATCATATGCCCATATGAAATCAATATTCTTAAGGCTGTAAACGCTTCACATTTTTATGAATGACTATTTATTTGGAATATTAAAAAACGTAACATTTTTCATATTTTGCCATTTCCGACTTCCAAGGTGCTTTGGATCCTCAAAATTGAATATTTTAATGAAATATAACCTGCTTGGGTCACCTTACAAAGGTTGTTGGAGCTCCCCATACACATATATTTGATTTTTTAAAAATTCAATCTTTAAAAAACGTAACAGGACAATTAGAGTTCTGAGTTCTGTCGATGTAAAAGTAAAGATGAAATATCTACTTTTTCGCTACTAACTACACAAATAAGGCAGACACTTATTTTCTGGGCTATTTTTGTTGGCCACACTGCTATGACTTAGCCGCAATGTAGACTTCAAAGTCCAAGCCAGACATGTGGTAACAGGACAATTCTTTAGAATGCTTAAGCTACTCCGGAAGTTCAGAAACTTTCAAAATTTAGCTGTTAAACTATACTTAATACATTTAGCTATAATTGTAACCAAGGCTGAATTATATTTTTTGTTGCTCTCAGATGTGCTTGACAATTAAATCAAATTAATTGAACGCAACAGGACAAATATTCTGTTTGCATTACCTTCTATACGCGTTTTAAAGAAATAACTGTTACAACTAATTAGCACTCTACTTTTGATATACATATATACTTTCTGCAGTGCCACCACTGTTTAAGTTGAATTTCAGAGAATTTCGTAACAGGGACATGTCCCGTTACGCGAAAAAAAACAACTCTTTCTTGTTCAAGAATAGGGAAAACAAACGTGAATCACACTAAAGAGTGGATCAATGGGCTTCAGAGGATGCTGAATTGCAAAATTCATATTTTTTACATTTAATTAACACATCAAATTCCATTAAATGTAACACATCAAATTCTATTAAATGTAATTAACGCATCAAATTCTATTTCTTCCTACACCATAGAAGTGATTGGTGAATTTCAATTGCTTATTTGATGCAGTAGATACCTGACAGTCTTGAAAGAAACCCTAAGACCTCAAAAGGTGTGAATAGCAATTAGCCACTGAGGGGTATACCAGGTACAATTGAAAGAATATTAAACTTTGCAAAGATCAATCACCAATTAGGCTGTAACATATCGCATCAAATGTAAACTTGATTGATTTCAGATATTCTAGTCTATGGCCTGTGGAACAAAGCCAAAAAATAATGTGCAAGCACTTTACAGTCCTCTTTAGACTTACATGGGATCTCAAGTTCTTTTCTATGCCGTTGAACTGTGATGTCAGAGATGACTGTATTCTAGCATTGCAATATATATGTAAATTAACTACAAGCTGTGATGTGATTTTAAACTGGGTCAGATTTACCGGCTTCTAGCCAATGTGGATACTCCAAAACTGAGCGTCACAGTTTCACACAGTGTCAGAGTAAGCATTTTATATGGGATAGCCCCTGCAACCACATCATCACAGCTTGCCAGCCAATGGGCTTACAGTAAAAGTAAGCATCACAGTTTAAACATTGACATATAGAAGGAAGCATTACATTTGTTATCCCAATGATCTATCATTGGCAATCACCAGTCTTATCTGATTAAATGGCAGCTTCATGAGCATTCACAGTAGACAACTGTTATAATCCCCACAGAGTTTTTTTATTAATCTGCAAACTTGCGACTTTACAACTTTAAACTTAAAGAGACCTTGCAATAAACAAAAGGCTTAGAAAATTTTCATAAACACATGGATTATGTGACATATAATTGTTCTGGCAGCCCATTGGCTAACAAGCCGTGGACTTGGATTGGTTTTCCCAGACCAAATTTTCACTCTGACACTGTGTTGAAACTGTGACGCTCAGTTTTGGAGGATCCACATCGGCTAGAAGCCGGGAAATCTGACCCAGTTTAAAATGACATCACAGCTTGTAGTTAATTTACATACATTGCAATGCTAGAATACAGTCATCTATGACAACACAGTTCAACAGCATAGAAAAGAACTTGAGATTCCACGTAAATATAACAAGGACTGTAACTTCAAGTTTAAGCAACTTATGAACTGTTTCTCATAGAAATGACATGCCCTGGAGGATGTATTACTGCACCATAAGGATTAAAATTACTCCGGAGGATCTTGTTCGCATCTATGGGCGATGAAGTGTTTCTAAAGTGTAGGCCTAAACCTGGGCTTAATATGAATAATAGAAAACTGGCCCACTCTTATTGGGAAGCTTGAACTTGAGTGAGCACCGGTAAATACTGCCATGATAGGCCCATGAAATTGAAAGGAGAAAAAAAGAATCCCATTTGTAAAGTAACTGTTGATGTATCCTGTTTTGAAAACTTAAGTCAGCTATTCATAAATTCATAAATATATGAACGACAGAAACTGTTGAGAAATAACAGTTTCAAACAACATGGACAAGAAACTTTTTTATGTTATTTCTTTTTATAGAAATTTAATGAAAAAAAAAATTGAAGGCTTGAGGGAAAATAATCAATTAATCGATAATCAATCGGCCAGGGTACCGGATTAATCAATTATGGATTTTCCAACCGATTCTTAGCACTAACATTGGAAAGATAGATAGATAGATCCTGATATAGATCCACATAGACAGACAGGCAGAATGGTAGTTATTTAGGTAGTTGGATAGCACATGTGTACATGGTGTGGGAGAGGTGATATATACTTGGGTGAGGGGGTAGTTCATCATTAGGTCTGTAAGGCTCGATTTTTCAGATCTTTGCTAAAATTCAATGCTAATTTACAAGCCTGCCGGATGTTTAGGGGCAGCTGCCCCCTGCCCCCTCGTTTTACGCTTACAGTGTAGATAGGATAGATGTTCTAATGGCAACTCCTTAATAAGTCCTTGCATGTTAATTTTTTAGTCTGGATCGTTTGCTAAAGTTGGCTATAAAGCAAATATCATGAATTTACAGGTATGGAACCCTTGTGGAGTGTATTTGGCAAGCAAGAAACTTGTTAGAAACATGAAAAACGACTAAAAACTAGAATGTAAAACCAGCTTCCGTCATTTTGATTGCGTAACAGGACAAATAAGTAACAGGACAAGTCTTCGTTACACAGGCTAACTCAAGAGTACCACTCACTGCACCAGATACTGTGTGGATGCTATCTGAGATACTGAGATGGTTAGAAATATTTGTGCCTTTTTTTGCCATGAACATGCACAAACATTCTCCTTACAATAATTCATAAAGTTCGAGAAATATTGTTTTAATGACAAGGTAACAGGACAAGTAATAGGACAAGTAACAGGACAAATAACAGGACAAGTAATGGGCAAGTAACGGGACAAGTAACAAGACAAATAGGAATAGAATGACTGTATGCACATAATAATGACAGTGCAGATGTGTGATTGCGGAATTTTGATTCAGCAGTGTCGAGCAACAGTTAAATACACAAAATTCAGATTTTGGTTCTCCATTCTAATTGGAAGTGGTTACACTTTGATACAAACTCAGTAACAGGACATGTCCTGTTACGTGACTATGTGACCAGTTATACCAAATATTTACCATAATACCCATGAGTTACTTGGTGATTAACCTACAATGTGATAAGAAAAGATTGGTAGATTCAGTTCAACATTTTTTAAGCCATGGAGCCACTGAAACTCTCTCATAATTGTAAAAAAATGATTGCTTGTTTGCAAGGACATAACAGGACATGTCCTTGTTACTACAATTCAAACAGGACATAAAACAACTGTCCTGTTACCATATTGCCCCAAAAAGCGCGTAACATTTCGGTAACAAGACAAAAAAGGACAATTGCCCCTTTTTCTTCATGTCCTCACCTCAATTTTCTATCCTCAAGTCTGCAAATTGGCAATAATTATGTCTGATCATTGCACTGCTGTTTTGTAATGTAAAAATAGAGATTAAGCCATTCAAAATATGAAAAGACAGGGGGTAGAAAATTTGGCCGTGAAACATGGTTTGATGAGGACATGATGAAAAATCAAGTTATCGGCGATATTTTCTTCTATTTGTTGTCATAACTGAATTGCATCTTGTAAGCATCACCTTAGTGGTCAGATAGACACTGTTTGCAATTCAGTATTACAATGAAATAAAAAGTTAGAGCAGTCCAATGGCGCGTAACAGGTAAGAGCTGAAAATGTTACGATAAAAAGATGACTTATATCTTATTAAAATAATGGATTCCCAGGCGTTCACTATGTATGAAATAAAAGTGCAGGACCTGTTCTATCATTCTAAATAATAAAAATGACATAACAGAAGTTTTCCTGAAGACAGTAAAGTCCTCTTTTGACCATGTCAATCCACGAACGCCTAAAAACGTCATTTTTGGCCTGTTTCCATGACAAAAAAGTTGTCTTGTGTCTTTAGTTTTTGTGGTATCAACCTCAAATTTTTACACAGTTTAGTCTAATATGCATGCTTTAGTCCTGCAGTCATTCAGTTAGCTTTTATCAAAATCCATTTCAGCCAGCCAGCTCCGAAGTTAGAGGACACTTTTAGCAGCTCAAATGACTCAACTTCGTGGCCTTACCCATATATATTAGAAAACATGTTTAGAAATCAAAATTTGGTGTCAAATTGTGTCTGGGCACAAGGTCTAAGTACCCCTAGAAGCTTGAAATGATATCTTAAATACCCAATCCTCAAGGCCCAGAAAACCACTGTCCCAATTCACCCCATACTTTGGGGTAAATCGGGACAGTCCACTATTACCACTATCAATACTCCCTACCTACTTTGAGTGATTGGTACTTGTGAATATATATTAGAAAACATGTTCAACATGCCAGAAAAAAATTTTGAGGAAAATCTGAAATCAATTTTATATGCAGATTTTAAAAAATGTGATAAATGACAGAAAACTGTTATAAACTGCAGTTTTCTTCTAATTTTTTGTAATTATTAATTCTGGACTGACTTTATTGCAAATGATGCCACGTTCAATATTATTCATCAAAAAGCCACACAACTACACTCAAATGAAAATTAGTATGGTTATTTTGGTTAATCCGGAAAATTTGCCATTGACTGGGATCTGCACCCAGGATCAAATGTACACAATCCCATACCCAGTCTTTAATCATGGTTCCCCTATAACCATTATAGACTGATTTTAAAATTTGCTGCAAGTTTGGTGGCTTTGGAATTTAAACTTTATATAACTAGTAAAAGCAAAGTTTTGACCACTATGTGAAAATGTAAATACTGCGGGCAATGTTTGAGGTGCAGCAGCTCATTGCCGCCTGCAGGTAGAATCATGAACATCTACCTGAATCACCATTGGAATATATACTAAAAACATGCAAAAAATCAAGTCCCTGTAACAAGTAGAAGCTGTTGCTTTTTGAAGATAAAAATTATTTCCTGGCTTGTACCGATTCACCCCAGTATCCCCATTCACCCCATATTACGGTACTTTATCTGAAATAATAGAAATTGAAGTAATTTTCAGCTTGAATAGCCAAGGCATTTTTTGTTAGTTCATCTTGAAAATTCGCACAGGCAATAAAAATTTGAAAAAAAAACTTGAAGATGACTGCACTCGCTCCATTTTTTTTCTTCGCTTAAAAATCTGTCGTCTTGAAATTAATTTGGTTCGGCCTAATGCCTATTATCATTTTTTTACCAACCTGCATATTTTAGGACAGGAAGTTTACCCGGATGTACTGCAATGGGTTTCTCTGCCCATCCTCAACAACGATGATTGTCAATGGTCCGTTGGGTCCGACTATGAAGTCACCGAAAACATGATCTGTGCCGGTGACATTTATGAAAACCAGCGAGATGCTTGTCAGGTAACAGTTGAAAATTGAACAGTCAATAAAACAGGAGTGGTTACCAGGGCTTCAGAATCAAGTAGTCATTGGACCGACTTCCGACTCCTAACTCCGACTCTTGACTTCCGACTCCGAATCCCGACTCCGACTCCCGACTCCGACTCCCGACTCCGACTCCCGACTCCGACTCCCGACTCCGACTCCCGACTCCGACTCCCGACTCCGACTCCCGACTCCGACTCCCGACTCCGACTCCCGACTCCGACTCCCGACTCCGACTCCCGACTCCGACTCCCGACTCCGACTCCCGACTCCGACTCCCGACTCCGACTCCCGACTCCGACTCCCGACTCCGACTCCCGACTCCGACTCCGACTCCGACTCCCGACTCCGACTCCCGACTCCGACTCCCGACTCCGACTCCCGACTCCGACTCCCGACTCCGACTCCCGACTCCGACTCCCGACTCCGACTCCCGACTCCGACTCCCGACTCCTTTGCCTTTCTGAAAATGACTCCTACTCCGACTCTTTAGACCTGTAGAATTTCGACTCCGACTCCCAACTCCTTTTTATGGCATTATTTCTGCACAAGTTTTATGTGGTTAGCAGCCGTTAGCAACAAAAATAATCTAAATGTGTAGTATACAACTTGTTCTTAGATTTCATTCAACAATAAAAGTTTAAGAAGTTATGTGTACAGTCTTTAGAAAAACTTTATATGGTTCACATTGCTTTGTAATGTGTTTTTGTCAGTTAACTATATAATTTTTGCGGAGTCACCAATTTAATTTTCGACTCTGTTTCCAACTCCATCTGAAATTCTAAGTTCGACTCCGACTCCCACTCCACCTGAAAACCCCGACTCCACGACTCTGACTCCTGACTCTGACTCCAAAAGCCCTGGCGGTTACGTTTGCTTTTCTCAGGCTAGAAGTGAATTTTTATCTTTATAGTCTCTAACTTATGTAGCTAAATGAATACAGTCAAGTCATAAATGAAGCGGTTACATACCATTTTTAAAAAGATGTGCTTCTTATGCCTTTTTCCTAAAGGCTAAGATATTACAATTTGAGATCTTACGTTCAGACACTTAAAAATCTTCAACTATAGTGCCTACTAGAAATATGACACAAGTTACACAACTTACATCATTCTCCTCTATATATTAATTTTCTCTTTCCACGCGCCTTCAAACAGGGAGATTCAGGTGGTCCGATGGTCACCAAGAGAGGTGGACAGTTTGAATTGGTAGGAATCGTGTCGTGGGGACGAGGCTGTGCTGGAGGTTACCCCGGAGTCTACACAAGAGTTTCCAACTATGTCAACTGGGTAGCTGACCAAATCAGTGCTCTCAGTTAGGATGAAATGTTGACAAATAAATGAGTGATTCAATGTTTTTGGAGTTTTCTTATGACTGTAGTTCAAAGCAGTTTCTTCTTTCTCTAGAGTGAATAATATTGGTAATTTCTGAGAGGTTAAATAACTTCATTGTTTGGCTAGCCTGAGCAAAGTACACCACATGCAATGACATTGTGTACATGTAGGTATGTGTCACAAGATATTCAAACTTTTTGATTGATACATGTGCATTTCAATCTGTAATTTCCCACAGCATTAACTGAGTAATAAAACTTACGCCAGTACAACTACGTGTAGCCAAAAATTCACCGATTTGGTACCACCTCAGGTATAGTAGTATTCAGAGTGGTAGGTATGGTCATAAACTGCCATGTGTATCATAGCTTTTTGCCTATCAGACCTTCCTTTTCTGGATTCACAGATGAAATTTCATTATGGGCTCAAATTCCAGTTTTCTAGGAGGGGTGACATATAGCAATTGAGACGTCCAAAAAGTCACTGAAATGGAACTCGAACTTATCCTTCTATTACAGTCCTCTTCATACCGTATTTTCTCTATAAAACGCACATCCCCTAATAAACGCCCATCCCACTCCATCTAGAATTGATTTTAACTTAAATTCATCAAAATATGACCCAAATCCAACTTTTTTTAATGCAAAATTGACAAAAAACGTGGCTTCAGGCTGCCCTCCTCCGCCATATTGGATTGCACGAATTGTCCTACAGAGGGCAGCAGGCAGCTGGCAGCGCCTCTGGTGGATTCTGAGTGCATACAGTATTGCAGAACCAGCTCGTGAATGAATTGTCATGCATCTCATCATTACCTCCGCCCACTGGGCGTTTAATAGAGAAAATACGGTATTTATGTGGAATCTCAAGTTCTTTTCTATGCTGTTGAACTGTGATGTCAAAGATGACTCTATTCTAGCATTACACTATATACAAACTGTGATGTCATTTTAAACTGGGTCAGATTCCCCCGGCTTCCAGCCAATGTGAATCCACCAAACTGAGTATCACAGTTTCAACTCAGTGTCAGAGTAAGCATTTTATCGGGGATAGCCCGTGCAACTATGTCATCACAGCTTGATGGCCAATGGGCTGACAGTAAACTAATACATCACAGTTCAAACGTTGATATATTAAAGGAGCATTGCATTTGTGATCCCAATGATTTATCACAGCATCACCTGTCTAATCCTACCAAATGGCAGCTTTGTGAGCATTCACAGTAGGCAACTGTTATTATCCCCACAGAGTTGTTTTATCTACAAACTTTCTAATTTACCACTAAACTTTGATGGAACTTGCTATAAACAAAAGGCTTTAACAATTTGTTTGTAAACACATGGATTATGAGATGTTATGTTCTGGCAGCCCATTGGCTGAGAGGCTGTGATGTCAAACAATTTTCACTATGACACTGAGTTGAAACTGTGTTGCTCAGTTTGGTGGATTCACATTGGCAAGAAGCCGGGAAATCTGACCCATTTTGAAATGACATCACAGCTTGCAGTTAATTTTACATATATTGCAATGCTAGAATAGAGTAATCTCTGACATCACAGTTCAACAGCATAGAAAAGAACTTGAGATTCTATGTAAGTATGACAAGGACTGTAAATACTCATAAATTTTTTTGGTTGAAAGGTATATCACAAGAGGTCTCTTCACATGGAATATAGATAACACTGCATGTGACATTACAAAAATATCAGGGTCACTTCTCTATATTTGACCCTGTTTTAACTGGTCAAAGATGAGTTAGTGATAAGATATGACACACTAGTGTATTATTTTGAAATGTTGCAATATATACACTGAGCATCATTAAAAACGCAACATCATTAAACAACAAAATTTTCTAAGTTCTAATTGATCAATAATTTTCAAATCTGGCACAGACCTCACATATGGTCTTAAAAGGCATACTGGTAAGTTTCATGAAAAAGGATTCACTTTTGGCTGCAAGGCACTCATTTAAGTGAGTTATGTTTGAAACAGCAGTTCACAGACTTCACCAATGGAAATACTGGTTTGATGGCATATTGGATGCGATTAATCTCATGAAATTTTCACATAACAGGCACAGGACTTCCATAAAGCTGCCCAACAAACATTTTTGAAAAATATTAAGGAGAAAGCTGATTTTGAACAAAAATATGAAAATTTAGGAATTACAAAGCTGGAAATGAAGCATGTGAACCCGAAGTGCTGGAAATTGAGTTTTTATGCATGCCCAGGATAGAAACATACTCATAGAAACTCGTTCTTTATCAAAACTCTGAAAAAATTTTAATAAAACATCCTTTTTGAAGATTTTGACAAAAGGCTCCTGTAGGGGGAAGGGCAGCATTGACACTTAAATTTTATTAATTTGATCATCTTTAAGTGTGGTTGAGTCAAATATCACTTTTCTCCAACACATCTAGCGAATAAAATGGTAAACTTCCCTGGCTTATCAAAAGATATTGCCAAATGAACAGCAAAGTTACTGAAATTAATGATTATTGGATCTTGAAATTTTGAGACTTGCATTTTCGACAGTAGTCACGACGATTTAATTTGACAGACAACTGTTGCACTTAGAGGTATGAAAATTGTCATGCACATACCTGTGTATGTAAACTTTCGTTTTGATATGTACAGTAAGAGGAAGTGCCATTTTAAGCCTTTTTGCAATGTTGCGTTTTTAATGATGCTCAGTGTAGAAAGAATTGAATAACAACAATTCAGTAGATGCACAACATAGTGCTGTAGGCCTATATCTGACTGTACATGTAGTATATATATATGATAATCCGGAAACAAAACAATCCAGATTGCTCCACAATCATGTTCCTACATTGTTTGTTTGTTTTACCGCTACATAACTGCTTTGTTTAATACTTTATCACACTCATGTCAATCATTCATAATTTTCGGTGCTCACAGCTTCGTATCACTATTTACGCATTATGTTTTGAATACTTATTGATGAACTGTTTCTTTGTCTCAGTTCGCTATCAGTTGATATCAATTACATGTCTTACTCATAATTTCTTACTCTGTTTGTCACAGATTATATTTACCAAGACAGTTATTGCTTATGTTATTATGAAACTGATACACATTGTCTTAAACAGTATGACTGTGTTAACTTGTAAACTGTTCATAACTAATAACAATACTATAAATTGTTTGATCATCACAGTTTAAATGACCGACATTTCATTAATTGATCTTGTAGAGGGCTATGATGTTGAGACAGACCAGGAGGAAGCACCTTCTCTGTATAAGAATTCTCCATATTTTGATGATAACTCTTTAATCAACATTATGCAAGCTAAAAAAGAAATTTTTACAATTCTGAGTCTTAATGTACAATCTATATAAGCTAAATTTGATGAATTGAAAATTTATCTTGAAATGTTACATTCTTCCAACTGCCACTTTAATGTTATATGTTTACAGGAAACCTGGTTAACTGAATTGCATGATACTTCTCTTTTAGCCCTTGAAGGATACAACTTGATAACAGGTTTTGCCTCATGCAGTGCTCATGGTGGAGTATGCGTGTACTTAGATAAAAAATTTAACTATAGAAATGTTGAACCTGACATAACAAATAACTCTGAGGTGTGGGATGGTCAATTTATGGAAGTTTTTAGCAATGATAGACTCAACAGTGAATTACATAATAAACAAGAAAAGTACCCTTAAAAAGGGTACTGTATCGATCTTACCATGAACCTGAGGGTATGTGGTATGTAATAAAAGGTTTTAATATCTTAATTTAGGCATTTCTATGAAATACCCTTAGAGAAATTCCAAGGCACCTCCCCTTGTTTCATGAAATTATTACATAGCCAGGGATGTGTGAAAAAAAAAACTTCTGTTTTGTAAAACCACTTGTTTGCCTATTAGTTTGTTGATTGCTACACAGTGTACATGTTTTCAGTACTATTTAATAGTGTGTGATATCAGGCCTGAAAATCCCCCCCCCCTCCACAAAAAAAAATCATGAATCTACCACTGGTTTGCTTTGGTCACTGGAACTTTGCATCATTGCAGCGTAATGAGCCGATAAGCTTTTTGCTAAGTTAATACTGCAAATAGAGCAAAATGAACAAGTGCATTGAATTCGGAGGAGTTTATTTGATATATGCAGGTTTTTAAATTTTGAAAATCGGACAAGTATTAAGGTCTGTAGCCCAATTTGTATTTTGTGAATCCTCAGAAAAATGTTCAAGCTTAGTCACTGTGTTTACACACATTTTGATGACGTTTTACACGCTAAAAATATCGCCAGAATGATTTCCTAACCTTTATGAATCGATTTACTGTTAAGTATACTTACATATAAGTTTTTTTACAGGTTAAGACATCGATACAAAAAATTGTAATTGGTAATATCTACAGACCACCCAGAGAAAATATCGAAAACTACAACTCTTTTATAAATGACATGAACATTGTTCTAAGTAACTTACAGAGAACCAGAAGTAATGCTGTAATTATGGGTGATTTTAACATTGATTTGTTAAAGCTCCAAGAGAGACCAATTATTCATGAATACTTCAACACTTTTCTCAGTAATGGGTATATCCCTAAAATCACTTTTCCTACCAGAATAACAAACCACAGCAGCACTCTTATTGATAACATTTTTGTTAAATTGTCAAATAATCTTTCGGAATCAACAGCTGGAATCTTAACACATCGGATTTAAGATCACCAACCATATTTTATCAGCCTAGACTACATTAGCACAACGAGAGTAGATAATGATAAGTATATTAAAATTGTTGCTAATGACAGGCTTTCCATTAACAATTTTAAGCAGGAAATTTTAAATCTTAATATTAGTGAGCACATAGATGCTGCAATTACTGGTAATCCGAATAACAACTATGATATAATGAATGAAATGATCTGTGGCGCTATCAACAAACACTTACAAACTAAGACTGTTCGATTTAACAAGCAGAAACATAGAAAGAACAAGTGGATGACACAAGGGATAATGCATTCAATACGATATCGAGATAAACTCTATACTAAATTGCATAATACCCCTAGAAATAGTGATGAATATGTAACAAAGCAACTCAACCTTCGAACATATAATCGCATACTTAAACAAAACATTCGTAACGCAAAGAAACTTTACTATCATGATTGCTTCAATAGATCTAAAACTGACATCAAGAAAACATGGAACACTATTAAAGAAATACTGAATAAGAATAAAGCCAAAGATGACATCCCTTCCTGTTTTATTATTGACGACACACCTATAACTAATATTGAAACAATAGCTAATGAATTTAATAGATATTTCATTAACATTGGACCAAAACTGGCTGAAACTATCAGTTCACCTAGCAATAAACATTTTACTGACTATATTAAAAGTCCTTTTCCAGTTAATTTTTCATTTAGTAGTGTTACCACAGAAAATGTTAAACATATCATAAAGGAACTTAAACCTAAGTCAACTTCAGGTGTAGATAGACTGTCTAACAAACTCTTAAACGAAATTAAAGATGAAATTTCGGAAGTGCTCTCTATAATTATAAACCAGTCTTTTCATAGTGGTATCTTTCCTGACAAACTAAAAGTTGCTAAGATAACACCAGTATATAAAAAAGGCGAAAACAATAAATTTGATAATTACAGACCCATATCTATACTGCCTAGTGTGTCCAAGGTTGTAGAGAGGATCATGCACAATCAACTTCATACTTTCCTTACCCAGACTTAAATTTATTATAAAAGCCAGTATGGTTTTAGAACTCAGCACTCTACTGAATTAGCTACTTTGGAACTTATTGACAGAATTACAAATCAAGTGATGTCATAGTGCAATTTGTGATTGTTGCAATAGATAGTTGTCGCACCATTCAAAATCAACTTAACTTAGAAAGAAGGCCGGGTTTCATCAGAGAAGGAATACACGCCATCGGACAAACTGTGGTAATGGTGAGAGTGTTAATCCTGCACCTCATCAAAAGAAGTGATGGCAGTTTTGGCCAAGGGCATAGCACTGGATACGCCACGGAGTTCACAAGTGAGTTCAATCACACTCTAAAAAATGTCGGGACAAAATTAGTTTTTTAGATTCAAAATGGTTTTTTGAAAAACCAAATTTCAATGCAAAAAACCAAAATGGATTTTTTTAAAAATCCATTTTGGTTTTGCATTGAAATTTGGTTTTTCAAAAAACCATTTTGAATCTAAAAAACCAATTTTGTCTGAATTTTTTTAGTGCACCCAATTGCCAAAGTTCTGCTGGAAGAACTCCTCCATCGGTTGCCAACGGTTTCCGCATCTTTTTGTGGTTATGCATCACCGGTGGTTAACCTCTTTTTTGACGAACGGCACAAATGCTCACTCTTCAAACCCTTGTCATAGGCTGTGATAGTGGAACTCTCCTTTTTCCAGCTCTCCTGTGTTGACGAGCAAAATAAAACTATTTCCGGGAACAAGCTGCCATTTTGTACCATTGCTGAGTCAGTGAAGCTGGCATTCCAGGCCCCAGGGCACTTTTAATCCATTGAAAACATTACGGATTTGCATTGCCGAGTCTTAAATGGAATGTTTAGCATGGATTGCCACCATATTCCAGTACTGTCAGGCTGATTAGACTTTGTTACGGACCTTAGAAACCCCGGCTCCATTGTAAATTCCCAGGCTGATGTTTCCGGAAATAGTTTTATTCTGCTTGTCAACACAGGAGAGCTGGAAAAAGGAGAGTTCCACTAACGCCCGCTATTACAATGTAGGTACAGCAACAAGTTCATGAAGGTGGTCATAGAATCACGATGTGACTTAAATGCCACTGATAGCCAAGGCAACACCCTCCTGCATTTTGCGATTTGCGATGTTGTGTATCAGCTCCTTGGTATGGTTATCCATGGAGGCCATGAAACGATCCCGATTAACACCGCCTTGGAAACAGTTCAAATGTTGCTTGACAATGGATCGTACCCTCATGCTAAAAACAAGCAAGGAAAATGTCCTGGTGACGGCCTACACATTAGTCAGATTTCAAGGTATAACGATGTCAACATCGATGATGTGATTAAACCATTTGAGGATTTACTGGCAAACTATGACTGCACTTTGACATTGAAATACTTGGCTGCCATTAAGATTATTGAATCTAAAATTCCTTATTACATGAACCAGCTGCCGAGCGCCTTGGTCAAATATGTGGATTTACACTGAGCATTGACTATCCATCCGATAACTGTGTATCTGTCAAATTCAAATTCGCTATTATTTTCTATAACAGGAATTGGGGGTCTCTGGATGATATTCCATTGCTTACTGCTTGTGTTCATTGTCCCTAAACAAGTCTTGCCTTATGCCCCCAATTTCTGTTATGCTCAAAAATCTCAATTTAACATCTCATAATTGTTCAAGATCTAGATATAAGTCTCAAGATTTTTACACTGGGTTCCCCAGTGTAATAGAGAGAGAATGGGTCAAAGTGCTTTTCTGTACAGTTTCGTGGAGGCAAATTGGGAGGTTTTAGAGGCTTTATAACCAACTGGGGACCTTGGTATACTTGGTTTATGAAATGCATTTTGTAATTTGGTGCTGTTTGTGCTGGGGTTATTCAGAATTTAGCAAAATTCTAAAACATGTCTTTTTCCTCTTTCAGACTCTTTTGGCAGCAAATTGACACATTTTAAAGTGTCTATTGTGAGCTTAGTATTTTACTAAGAGTTCTGAAATTTAGTGTAGGGATTCGTTTGAGGGTTTGAATGAGGAACATTTTGAGAAATTCAAGGTGGCTGCCAAAATGGCCACCACAAAATGGCTCCTATTCTTGTTTTGCCCATTGTGAGTGAAAATTTTCACTTAAGAGTATTGAAATTTGGTATGGAAATTCATTTGATGATGTGAATCAATATTTGGGGAAATTCAAGATGGCTGCCAAAATGGCTGTCACAAAATGGCCGTCATTCTTGATTTGCCCACTGTGAGCTTAGTTTATTATACCTCCACCACGAAAGCTGAGCTGTCATTGGCTGAGAGCTGGTCACATGTCAGTCATTATTTTAGTATATTGACCAGGACTAATGCCCTCCAAACTTTTTTTTTTCCACAATTTTTTTTTTTTTTCCAAAAATTCTTTTTTTTCCGAAAATTTGTTTTTCGAAATTTTTTTTTTCCCAAAATTTTTTTTTTCCTGAAATTTTTTTTTCCGATTTTTTTTTCCGATTTTTTTTTTCAACATTTTTTTCCCAAAATTTTTTTTTTTCTAATTTTTTTTTTTTCCCGAATATTTTTTTTTTTCGAAATTTTTTTTTCCCTAAATGTCTTTTTTTTCTAAATATTTTTTCCCAAAATGTTTTTTTTTACATTCTTCTTTAAAAATGTTCAATACATTTGAAAAAGTGCAAGAAAATAGTACAATTAGGTAATTTAGTAATATGTAAATGCCACAGCATAAGAGCGAGGCACAAAAAAGATAATTTTTGACTGCTACAATTATCTAAATTAAGGATCTAAGGTTCTTAACAAAGTAAAATCCAGGGGAGTCAGTTTCATTTTAAAGTGATGGGGCAGATTGTGCTGAAGCCTTCATGGAATGGTGTCCTGTGGAATCCTCAATTTTTTTCCCCACAAAACACCCATATGCTTCAGTCAATAATTGGCGGTGCCTATAATGCAGCCCCACTATACTGGTGCCGCAGTCACTGGTAAAATCAAGTTACTGCAGGAGTTGGAAATCAACGGAGACCTTGGAACGAAAATAAAATTAATATTATTTTCCGTGCCGTAGTCAACACTGTAAAATTTAAATTTTGAGTCATATCAGCTTAAATAATTGAGTGAGACGGTTGCACAATTTCTTTGAGCTAAAATGACATAATGTCCAACATGCTATAGGACAACATAGCTTGCTGTTTTAAGTTATGACAACGGGCAGATTATCATAACGTAAAACAGCAAGCTATGTCAACTCACAAGAAATTGTGCAACCATCTCATTCAATCATTTGAGCTCACCCGAAAAAGCAAATTTCAAATTTTACAGTGAATCACACCCTTTCTTCCTTAACTTTTCATCGGGATATGCCAAGACAATTTTCAAATCTGGAACTATTTTAATCCAGAAACCAGTGTGAAAGAGCACTAGCCTAACCATTTTAATCATTCAGCAAAAATGTATCAAACCAATTTATACCTATAATGATCAAGAATTGTTTGTTTATTCTGGTACCACTGGAATTATCATTTCAAGGCGACTCTGACATTTCAATCCAAGGAGGCCAAAGATGTGCCCTTTCTTAGTGAGATTAAGGATTGATTCGAACTTTTAGTGCCCCCCAGACAGAGTTATACAAGAACATATTGTTATACATCCACACCTTCGACTAGAACCAATGAAATATATGTACCAATGATTGTACCATTCAAAAACAGATCAAGAAATTGATAAATATGGCAAGGAACTGAGAATCTTCCCTCACAAGAAATTTTGCCTTAACCAATAGTGGCAACCATCACAGACACAGGAAGAGCCCAAAAGGAACAAAATCAAAAGGGTGACATCGTAAAAATGAACAAATCCTTTCATCATCAGAAAAGGCAACGCACTCCAGACACTGCCACACATTAGTTTAATAGCACTTGGACTAGAATTTAGCATTCCACTTATACCAACTTGACAAAACATTATGCAGATATTTTTCCCAGAGGCTTAAAAACCATATTGATAAGCATAATTCAAACACAGTTTTAAGTCTTTCACAGACATCAACGCAAATATAGGCCTAACAAATTTCTGTATCCGGCAAAATTATCAGTTTTTCCGGGTGAACAACGGTGACATGCGTTTTAAGTTTTGGTGACCCTTCGATGTTCGATGATCTCATGACACTGGAAGAAGAAAAGTAAAATCAGGCCTTTGACAATGGCATTCACACACAATATGGATATGCAGATCCAACAGTTAAATAACTAATCATCAGTGAATTAGAGCCTATAGATGTATTTTGATACCAAATCGGGTGGGGGACATTTTATAATCCATTTTGGAAACAGTTTTAAAGCAAGTTTTGGCCCTTTTTTCACACTTCAGCAATTCTCTGGGTGTTTTTTCATCGTAATCCAATGTTCTTTTTAGCACCAGTATGATAAGACAAACTAGGCCTATTTTGAATCTTGAATCCCTCATAAGCACTTAATTAATTAAATAGTACACTTGTTCATTAATTTTAGGGGCCAACCACATGACCTTTGGGGAAAGGGGTTTATGGATTTTTGGTGAAAAAAAATTGTTTCCCTTAATTTGTCGACACTTCCCGCACAAACAACAAAAGTTTGTCCCGGGTAAAATACATAGCCCCCCCCCCCCGCCACAGAGGTACACTCTGTGCCTTAATTCCCCCCTTCCCCCAACTATCATCTGGTCGGCCCCTTATAAATATCACCTGTTGCACTGACTGATTCCATATCATCACGCTCTCCGAGATTCTCTGTTTCATCTGAGCCAGATCTCCTGAGTAATTCCTGAAATATATTTGAAAAAGATTTCAAACACGTTTTTCTAGAAGAGAATGCCGCCATTTTTAAAATATCAAAGGGGGGAATAAATAATTACTGCTGCCGTTAAAATAAAGTAAATAATATCCCACGAAGGAAAACTCCAACCCCCCCCCCCCTCGCCCGGAAATTAAATGACATTGAACAAGTTTGATACGATACAGTAGGAATAGTAAAATTGTCAAAAGCTGTCCTGTTGACTTCATATCTCATATATGTCACTGAAGCAGTAAAGAATAATTAATACTTTTATTTAATTTAAAATCAGTTCTTATGCCACCAGACTGAAGCGACAGGGTTATTGCTGAGCTAAGGGCACAAATAAGAGCCTGTCAGGGCAGTCAGGTTGTGTGACTTGATATCTGCAGCCTGCCAGAGATTAGTCAGGGCCACTTGTATTGACTGAGCTGGATCTGCCTTGAAAACAGTGTTGTTTGAATAACTACAATTACAACATAACAAAAAATCCTGAAAGTGCTAAGTTGTGTCGCTTGCTTACAATAGATAGTACACTAAATTTTAGATGGAGTATCATCCTCTTACAACAGCAAACAAACAATCAGATTATTGTTTATTTTGCAAAAATTTTAAGTTAAAATGTATCTGGTCGGGATCTAACAGACAAAAATGCATGTTAGAATCCTCCAAATCGGTGTCTATAATAAAACCCCATGACAGTGTAGTTCACAGCTATGAACATCATGAGTGTCAGGTCTGCTCTGAATTAACACGAGTCCGAAGGACGAGTGTTAGTTCAGAAGCAGACCTGACACGAATGATGTTCATAGCTGTGAACTACACTGTTATGGGGTTTTATTTATATCCCGCAATGACTTTATCAGTGGTTTTTACTAAATTTTAGTCTGATGACTTCAAATTCTCCCAAGTTAGGAGCAGCAGTTTGTTGTGACGTCACCAGCTGCCCATTGTGACGTCATGACATAAACAATCGCTGCCCATTGTTTGCATAACAACGTCAGATAATTTATTTCATTGAGTTCACAAGGATGAACTCAATGGTGTGAACTCAATGGTTTTTTCATAGTGTTCACTCGCAATTGCGGGATATTAACTAATACTTAATTATCGTAAGAAAACAAAGAATTACTGGCATGAGTTGACAGACTGCCTAACTCATCAATACTAAATTGTCTTGATTTTAACTGCATTTAACTGCGCCAGTTGTGACGTCACGGCCAACTATCTAATGACGTCACAAATACAGTTAGTCTGGGGGCCAAAGACCAAAACTGATGGTTTCGTGTGCACCAAGAGAGGAATGGACAATCTATACATCGTTAGAATCGCCAGGTTCCGTAGATTATGGAATGGGGGGATGCAGTAAAATCGCTTGGTGCAGTTTTTTGTAAATCGGTTACCATGCAACCAAGTCATAATTGCAAAATACATAACTTTGCAAACTTTATCAAGCTTTTCAATAATTTTGGTTTTATTTGTGTGAAATTTAACTTCACTTTTGTATTTCCACTAAGTGCTGAGTTCAGCAGAGTCTATGGACGAGAATGCAGTTATTTTCACAAATATTATTTTAAAGCCAGGTTTGTAGTGGCTGTTTACACTTTAAGATGAAAAAATGCAACGATTAGGAATCTGTTCCCACCTAACAATTCGTTTGCCAAGTTGGGTTAACAGAAGAGTAATTAAGAGATCCAGTTCACAACAATAAAGAGTATCTGACCCAGAAAATGGCCAGGCATTTCTGGGATCAGTATCAAGCAACACTTGGACTAGTACACGAGCACTTGGATCTTACATTTATCATGACGTTATGTAAACTTACTAGTGGTGTCTTCAAGTGCTCATGGACTAGTATACAGCCAGAGATGAGCTATTTATAGTATCGTGACGTCATCTCTTTCAAACTGTCGTGACGTGACGTCATCACCATTGTGATCACCAATGGGACCCTGCTCTCTGCCCCCCCCCCCCAAAAAAAACTTGGCCAACTGCTAGGCCCTCCTCCTTCCACCTCTAAGCCAATCAGAGACTAGTTGTCTTCCGACAAGTATGCCAATCATTATTTTTGGCGCCTCCTCTGTATCACTTGTCTGGAAATGTAACAAATTGTAACACTAAAGATTTCCAGACAAACACAACGTCTGACTTTTTGTTACTTTGACAGCATTTTGATATTGGTCAATGACGCTTGATCAACCTTTACACCTGAACATCTTAAACTTGATTAAAAATCACCTGAAGAAATCTAGATGCACTAGAAAATCAAGAAAAGCTGCAGCATGGCTTCCAGAAAAGATAGAGAGTTCTGGTTTTCTGCTAACCACACAACTTTGTGTCAGAGAGAACTAGTCCTTTTAATAATACGTTTGACTATATGCTTTACTCTGGCCAAAAATAACTGTTCATGCCTTTTTTTTTTAAGCCGGGACTTTTGAGTCTGTGACCATCAATTCTTGGGGAGAGGGGGGGGGGGGGTTATGGACTGTTTATAGTTGGTTGGGGGGGGGGGGCTATGGTTTTTACCCCTGGGGCGAACCTATTTTTTGCAATCATGGCGCATCGACAAACAATTATTTTTTTGCATGCGTATTCGCGACAAACTTTTTTAATTGGAACTATAACACCACGGTGCCCTTAGCTACAGGTGAAAACAAACTTTTTAAAAAAAATTTTCATATTCTGAACAAACTTCTTTTTTTTTTTTCAGTGTCAAGTGAGAAACAAACTTTTTTTTTCATCAAAAGCCCACAGCCCCCCCCCCCAAAGATCATCTGATCAGCCCAAGACATTATAGATTGAGGCATACAGCTACAAAATAACTTTCGAGTTCCTTGAATAAGACCATGAGCGAGCAAAAAATAGTTTGAGCTAATTCCAATAAACTGCTCAGTAGCGCTTGTGCATGATTGATTTATTTGTTGAAACTCATTCTCAATTTCTCATCTTTGTTCCCTGATCATTCAATAATACACTGCTTCTTGCTAAATAAAGGCAGGCATTGAAAAATTGGGGTACCCCCAAGTTTCTATTATACCAGGACCTGATTGTATCCACACTTTAATATTTGTAAATTAATCATTTAATGTTCCTTTTTTTGTAAAATAAAATTGTGTTGCTTGTAAAAATAATTATGTATCGTTGAACTATTCATGAAATAACAGGCTGAGTGTAAAATCCCAGCATTATGAGCAACTAGAATTTGTGTCGCAAGCGGAACACATGCGAGTTCACCATGCTTATGTTGTTTTGCTTTGATGTGTTGATTCTTGGGAAAATGGTGTCGAATTTGGGGCCTAGATTTCCATACATGATCGGAGAAATATAACAGACGATAAACTTAGCAGTGGTATGACCAGGGGGGGGCAGTGCCCGTTCCCCCCGAACTTCAGATACTGATGGTTGCAAAAAGTGGAAAAATGGAATAAACAACTTAATGAAGTAAAGAAGAAAGTACAAGCGGCTTACAACACAATTATGGCTATAGCAAGAAGCCCAGACCTTAAAGGTATTAAGATGAGAATGGTGTGGCAGGTGGTAAAGGCCTGCATAATACCAATTGCCACATATGCATGGGAAGCAGTAACCACTACGAAGAAGGAACGCGAAAACCTAAAAAGGACCATTGACAGCGTCATAAAAAGAGTAATCTGCACACCCTGATTCTTTTCGAGTTTCGGAGCGGCTACGCGATCGTGTGGAAACATTAGACTTTTTGGGGTCGGTGCTCATATTGAGAACTAGTGATGATGAGGTGAGAAATGATGAAAGATATATGTTATGTGGGGAAGGTGATGGGGGTAAGTGGGGTAAATGGGGGTAAGTGAGGTAAAGGAAGTGAGTAGGTAAGAAGAGAGAAGTTAAGAGTGAAAAAGGTGGTGGGGGTAAATGGGGTAATTGGGGGTAAGTGGGGTTAAGTGGGGTAATTGAGGTAATTTAGGTAAAGGAAGTGAGTAGGTAAGAAGAGAGAAGTTTAGAGTGAAAAAGGTGGTGGGGGTAAATGGGGGTAAGTGGGGTAATTGAGGTAATTTAGGTAAGGGAAGTGTGTAGGTAAGAAAAAAGAAGTTTAGAGTGAAAAAGGTGGTGGGGTAAATGGGGGTAAGTGGGGGTAATTGAGGTAGTTTAAGTAGAGGAAGTGAGTAGAGAAGAAAAAAGGAGTTTTGGGTGGAAAAAGTGGTGGGGGTAAATGGGGGTAAGTGGGGCTAAGTGAGGGTAAGTGGAGTGATTTAAGTGTTGGAGGTGTAGAGGGAGAAAGAGTTGGATTTGGGTGGAAAAAGTGGTGGGGGTAAGTGGGGGTAAGTGAGGGTAAAATGAGGGTAAATGAGAAATTCAAGTATGGGATGTAAGGGGAGAAAGAGAGAGAGGTTGAGAGAGTAAAGGTGGTGAGGGTAAATGGGGGTAAGTGGGGGTAAGTGAGGGTGAATGAAGTAATTTAAGTATAGGGAGAAAAGTGAAAAAGTGAAGTTTTGGGTGAAAGTGAAGGTGGGGGTAAGTGGGGGTAGGAGCGGGTAAAGTAGAGATGGGTGGGGTTATGTATAGGAAGGGAGGGGTAAGTGAGGGGAAAGGGGTGATGAGAGAGAAGTGGAAGTGAGGGATTTATACGAAAAAGGGAGTTGTGATGTAGATGGTGAAAATGCTATACACTGTTTACAAAATAGAGTTTGGTTCTAGATGGTGAAAACCATATACAATGTTTATGTTTGGGTCCTAGATGGTGAAAATGGCATACAATGTTTACAAATGAAGATGTGATGCTGAATGGTGAAAATGAGATACAATGTTTGCAAAGAGCTAGATTATGAAAATGGGATACACTGTTTATATTGACAGCCAATGGGCTGACAGTATGAGAAGGAAGTGAAAAATTGAAGTATATAGTAATTCTAGGAAGAAAGGGAAGAACTGGGGAAGAGAGGAAGGATAGAGGGATGTTATGAGGGGATAGATGAGGTCGTGAGAGGAATAGGTTGATGAGTAAAGGGGAATTAGAAATTGAGAGATCTGATTGGTTGTTGGAATGTAGGCCTATACTACACTAAGTGTAGCGGTGAAACAACGTTGTGAAACGGACGTTTTATAGAAGTTATTATGGATTGTTTTGAAAAATAAAAAACACCAGCTTGTAGAGAATTAAATTGTGAAGACAATGAGCCTACTTAGAGATTTCTACGATGATTACAAGTGGTTTAAAAGTTGAAGAGAAGTTGAGAGTGAAAAATCTGAAATTTTGATAAAAGAAGGAAGTGATTTGCGGTAAAAAGACGCTATCGTACGAGCGAAAATAAGGGGTTTTAATGAATAGTCGGACAGGAAATGATGGTTTTGTTTCTTCAGGGAGGTTCTAAACTGCGTTGTGTGAAAATTTGGTGAAAATCTGATGATTCTAAGCGGCTGAAATGAGCCTATAAAGATTCACACCTGCATCAACACTGTGCATATTTTTTTATTTTTTTTCAACAAATTCTCGGCAATGAATAAAGATATCTCCATAAAAAAACGAATTCATATGGTTCAAGGATTTGGGATTCTAAAGAGCCTAAAATTATAATTTTAGCCCCATTAGAAGTGTCCAAAAAACGATCGCAACTGTTTCGGCCAATCAGAGGGCAGTAAAACAATAACAACAGTATGGGAGAACCTAAAAGCCGGGACAAGCGCCCGGGACGGCCGGGACGAACTAATTGCTGGGACAGAGTTCCGGGACAGTAAATTTAATGAGTTTTAGCTGAGAAAGGAACAACCACTTGAGGTACAGAAACGGCAGACCACTTTTTAGAAAGCTGAGGTCATGTTCTATCTCCAGAGAAACTTTAATTCTCAATATTCATGTTCGTTTTAAAAATATAGAACCTTATTTGTCATTGAGTTTGAATTTATGCATTTTTTTTTCAAAATAAAAAATTAGGCCTAGATTACAGCCCTGTGTGAGTTGCCTGTCTATATTATTCTGTATCTATCGATCTATCTTTCGATAGATCTCTCTATATATCTGTCTATCTGTTTATCTGTCTATCTATCTATCTATAGATCTATCTATCTATCTATCTATCTAAAATTGTTATCATTATGACTTTCTTCTTCAATTTGAAAGAATACCTTTACATTTTTTACTCAAGCATTGGAAAATAAGTGCCAATGTGGACAAATTCTTGAACAAGGACTGATTGGAATAGTCATACTCAGTCACACATTAGTAGCCATAAAATGGTAACAGTCACAAACAGTCACAGATGCAACAAATGCACTTATTGAGAAATTTATATACTTTTAAAATCTATTAAGTATGCAAAATAAAACTTGAAGTTTTTAAAAATATCATAGACTGCATGATAGTCTGATACATTTAAAGGTGGGATATAAAAGAGAGCAGAATTCCAGCAGAGGTACTAGGCCTCAGGTATTTTTCAGAAGTACGCTAGAGCCAATCATTTTTAAATTCATTTCAGGTCTTTTTTAACACTGAAGAACCAAATAAAATTAATAAATTTTATAAGCTGACATTCAGACTTCATTATATGCCAAGTTTCATCAATGCCAGAGGTCGGGAAATTATTCATATTTGATGTTTAAGATGTCATGTTTTTTTCACCTTTGCAATATAATTTTTTATGCAACTTGGTGAAAAAGCGTTACTTTTTCATGGAAAAACGTCTGTCATGCTTATTCTTTCATTCACATCGATAGGTAATCATCTCAGCTTTCCAAAAAGTGGTCTGCCATTTTTGTACATCAAATAGCTATTTAACTGTAACAAATTTTAGTCAGCAAGGGCTGTCCCGGAACTCTGTCACGGCAATTAGTCCGTCCCGGCTGTCCCGGGTCGTCCCGGGCGCTTGTCCCGGGTTTTAGGTTCCCCCCAACAGTATTTCTATTTCCTGTTTTGCCATGATTATGTTGAAACTAAAAACTTAAATTGTAATTAAACAAGACACCAAAGACACAAATGTGAGCAAGGCGCCTCAAGTTAGCCAATTCTTCATTAATTTCATGAAAAAGAAACTTTAAAAAGTGCTCCCTTGTCTCTCACAAACGATCCAAAATTTCTGACTACCCTTATTTAACCCAGTTTGCTCACAAATGCGAGTGAACTCGCAAATAAGTTGACCTATATAATTGTGCACTCATTTACTCAATCGAAAATTGCTACATTTTATTTGCGACAATACAAATGGTCGTCTTGTTGAAGATTAGGTGCAAAATAGTTATGATGTAAATAAAAACGTCTGGGTTTTGTTGATAGGTGCCTGGAAAAATGTAGCAATTTGTAAATCAAGGTATGACGTCAGGAAAAGGAATGCTTGTCAGTTTAATTCTTTCACTGAAACAAGTCGTGACTTGAACAAAAATTTTGTTTTTGTGATTCATAATGGATTTACCTTGGGTTATCATTTGCGCATTGGAGCTAGCAGGTTGGTCACCTCTGTTGTCTCACTAATTTTTGTTTCTAGCCAGGCTACAGTAGCCTGCTTCAGTTGCGAGCGTTAGCCTGCTCTGACAGCAGACTGTGCTCAGTCAGGTTTCCAGCTGAATTCAGAATAACTTGCTGTGTTGCAATGAGCCAATGACTGACAGATGTCATTATTTTGGCGGCTGTCCCCTCCCCTCCCAAAGCCCAAACCATCGCCGATTAGTTAGCTGTGACTTATTTCATGAAGTTTAACAGAATGTCGTAATCTGAAATACATTTTTATTTGTGTACATGTACCTACAATGTATCTTGTCACTTTGCGTCATGAAAACAACATCGTTGTCATGAAAAAAATCACTGTAGCAGGCCGTGAAATTGACATATTTGGCAACTGGCAGACATAGTTTTATGGTGGTTAATTTTAGGGCCTGCCGCCCCCAATCACCCGCCGATTACTTAGCATGACGTTATTTCAACAATTCATAACTAAATTATGCTTAAAACTTACTTTATAGTGGATTTTGACATCATTTGTACTTCGTTGCGTTGCGTCACCAAAATAAGATCTGCTCCCGTGAGAATCTGTGAGGATCTCGTCATAAAGGAACGCTTTTCTTGCAGTGCGGTTGCGCAGATGTACAAAATCTTTGCGATGCATGCCTTTTGAGAAAATGACACGTGACTAGACATCAAAGGCTCGGACGCACGGCCCTACGGGCCGTGCGAGTGCCTCGCTATTAAAGACCAAAAAAAAAACTCTTCAAAACTAGTAATAATAGTACAATGTATGCATCTGCTTATCTATTCGGTATAATAAAACAAATATAGACTGATTATCTTGGGCATTAGTCAAATCTATTTCCCTCTCGTGTGTGTAAGGAAAACTATTTCCCTCGGCCTTCGGCCTCGTGAAATAGTTTTCACTTACACACCCTCGAGGGAAATAGATTTGACTAATGCCCTCGAAATCAGTCAATATTTGTATAATAATGCACACATACAAATAGGTATAATGCAAAAATAGCGACACATAATGCACAAAATGCATTGTACAGTGTCTTTTTATGGGCTCTGGTTATTGAATCACCACCAGTATAATACTAAGATAAAATATCTTTTTTTCCCAAGATTTTTTTTTTTGGGGGGGAGGGCCGAATGCTTCATTTGTGGGGACTCAGCCCCCCCCCCTCTGTTGTGACGCCAATGAATGTAAGTGGTATCTCTGTTCACAAAATTTAGTGGTATATCTGCAAACCTGACAAGGCAATCCTATTTCAATCAGTAGAGTACGAGCAAAATGGGAAGATATTTGCTTATGATTTGTGTGTACAAAATTAAATTTAAATTAAAGGTTCATGTAAAATGAGTTTCATAGGCAGGTAATTGAGCACTAAACATATTCCATCTTTAAAAATCTTACTAATAATAATAATCATGCAAAGATGGCTAAACCTTGTGTTTTCTTGTTTATCAGTATAGTGTGTCAAGTGCCTCTGTGGCTGAGTGGCCTGCAAGCCAGCCTAGTAATTTTGAGGTCTGGTTATCAAATCCAAAGCATGACAATTTTTTTGAACTGACCAACAAACTTGCGGGTATCTGATTTACTGCCTTCATCTGTAAAAACTTTTAACATAGAGATTTTGCAAGATTATTACATGCATTAATAAACCTGCTTCTAAGCATTACTTTGCATAACTTGAACGGAGCTTGGTTAAATTTATAAAATAATACAAGCAATGAAGATATACACTATATGCGAGCTCAATCTTATTTTACAATTTGATTAAAAGCAGCAAAACACTTGCCAACCAATCGCTGCCATTTGGCAATAAAGCAATTCAAATTGCAGCATGCTGCCATCTTGTGGGTTGTAACAGCATAATGTGCAGACAGCTGCTGCTGCCAGCTGGTGTGCAAAGAAGATAATGTTTGATTTCAGTTGGGTAATGGGTATGTCCAACCTCAAAGCTTCACAGATGAAGACGGTGTTGCGCCATGACATTGTGTTGGCTGCAGGAAAAACTTTTCCAATATATCAATTTATCATGTATTTGAGTGTTTTTAACAAGTTATACCTGCCGGATTATAAAATAAAACTAGTAGCTAAAGTGAACTTTGCAAGTCATGCAGTGGCGTAGCTAGGAAAATTTCCAGGGGGGGCAAAATATTCAAGTCAACGATGGAAATGGAACATTTTTGTTGGGGGAGCTATTATCGCTGTCGCGGCAGATGTGCACCATCGGCAAAATGCAACGTTTGATGACAATGTAATCATTTCTTTCCTGGTCAGGATGGAGCTAGGGGTGGGCGACCGCCCCCCCTGTAGCTACGCCACTGAAGTCATGCTGTCACCAGTATCTTATCACACCATTGCCTTATCGATCTGGTGAAGTCTAGGACAACACTTTTACTATTCTTATTATAACATCTAAGGTGAGTGTCCATTTATAATTATAAAAAAAAGTATCACAATATTTGGCTATCATTTTTGCTGCCATATATATATACATTTTTAAATTAAAATTTGTGTCATGACTGAACGGTCAAAGATAGTCAGGCATATTGTAAATAATTATCACTGGTGTTGCTGCGAGGCTCAAGCTTGTAGAACTTAAAGTTTGGGGTTTAGTTGTTTTTTGTTCATCCTAACGCTATGGGTAACAATGTGAAAAAATAGAGTATCTAATGAATCTGAGACAAAGCAGTTTACCTTCCAAATAAATATAAGAAGTTCAGTGTGGTGAAACTGAGAACTACATGCAGCTGCCACCTGGCACAAATGTTGATTTCCTATGCTACAGCATTGCTTTCCCAATAAATAGTTCCAATTTCATTGCACATTCACAAAATTTCTATCCAACATTGATGTATACCAGAGTCAGACTCGGCAATCACATTCTCTAAGGAAGTAGACAAGGCCATCAGCACACTCAGAAACAGCCCCGGTGTCTTCCAGACAAAATTGTGTGTGTTCCTCTGGTCGAAAATAGGTGGACGCTCGCAGGAGCTCGCTGAATAGCACACTAGTCACTAGGTGGCAACACAAGACAGCATATGTTCTGATCTGTGGCAATGCAAGAGCAGTCCACTTGTAGACAGTAAGAAGTTTGTAAGTAATCATGCACATGGCATGTAATCAGTTTCCAAAAATTTTACCTTAAATTGTTTGACTTTCTGATTATATATGTATATATAACAGATCTTAATACTTTAATTTTTTCAGAAAAATATGGGTACAGCAACAAAAGTTGTGATTTTTGCCATTGCATTTGCAGTGACAACTCGATTAATTTTCAAGCCGGATGTTTTTGATGCAAGTAAGTCAAGCAATATTGATATTAATATATTACTTTCCTATCTTTCAAAATATGCCAAGGGAAAAAGATCTCAGATATCTTAATAATAGTACAGAGTGTCTGAGACATTGAATACAACTGCATTGTCCTGAAAAATCTGAATTGTCCTGAAAAAATCTGAATTGTCCATAAAAAATTTGAATTGTCCTAAAAAATTTAAATTGTCCTTTAAAAAAAAGGTGAACTTTGGTTGTTCGGACAGCCCATGATGGATTGATGGTCAAACCTAACAACTACAGTAACTACAAATACCACCATTTGGTGGAGCATGACTGCTAAAAACTTCTAGTACACTAACCTGACAGGCTGGAAATTTGATTTACAGAAATAATGGACTGTTCGCTGTGAAAATGGGCCATCAAATGGCACTTTGTGACTCATGATAGCTGATGACGCGTCATCCGTTCTGCATTCAACATGGGAAACATAGAGGTTGTTTGATAAGTCGTAATCAAGAGAAGGCCATTTGATTGGTCATTACTGATCTAAGAGTAAGAATCAGATGCATTATCCTTTTCTTCGCCTGTCACCAACAAGTGGGATCAGTCTTCTTAGATTAAATTAACTTTGAGAGTGTCAGGTACAGTGTATTAGGGTGTGTCAATTTTTAATTTTTATGCAAATTCAAAAAGCACTAGTGCCTAAAAGGTGCGTTTTGACCTGGGGAATCCAAATCTGTTCTTGAAATGGCGATACGACAATTCTTACCTACTTCAATTTTGGTTCAAAGTTTCAATGTTTTTTTCATTTTCGATCATTTTCGCCGATCCGCGGTTCTCTATAACTTTGTCAGTCTTTGTCATACAGCATTCTAATTGCCATATTTGTAAAGCTCTCAAAAAGACCTACATTTTGAATACCAACATCAATGGTCTAGGACGATATCTTGATTCCCATTAACTCTTCGGCCGGCACTTCATAGGAATGAAATGTTACTGACGGTCTAATCCTGTTAAAAAAAGGCTGTTGAATTTTTTTCGCTCACAATTGCTGTGATTTGTATTCTCCAAGTTCCAGAATAAACAAATAAAATATTTTTCAAATTTTTGGTCATGGAAATTCCTGCTTTATGAGCTTGGAAGTTTTAATGCAAACTTTTGTTGGAATTATTGGAATAAATCATGGAGGGGCTGTTATATTTCATATTTTAACTTCATAAGAATTAAATATAGGACAACATCATTGGTACCATGAGAATGCCAAGAGTATTTCCTATCATGTGGTACCACTCATGTTGCCCTGCAATAAATTCTGACAAAGATATGATATGAAATGCAACAGACCCCATCTCACATTTTGCGAGTTTTCAACTAACCTTAACATTAAAACTTCGTCACTCTCAAGCCAGGCACTCCCATGGTGAAAATCAAAAGGTTTTTTGTATTAGGTCATTCTGGAACTTAGTGAATGTAAATCACTGCAACTGTCATTGAAAAAAAAATCCAATGCCATTTTTTAAAACGATTAGACAATCTGCGTCATTTTCATTCTAAATAGTGCAGGCTGAAGGGCCAATGGGAATCAAGATATCGTCCTAAACCATTGATGTTGGTATGCAAATTGAAGGTCTTTTTGAGAGCTTTCCAACCATGGCAATTAGAATGCTGTATGACACATATTGACAAAGTTATAGAGAACCGCGGATTGGCGAAAATGGTCGAAAACGAAAAATACATTGAAACTTTGAACCAAAATTGAAGTAGGTAAGAATTGTCGTATCGCCATTTCGAGAACAGATTTGGATTCCCCAGATCAAAAGGCACATTTTAGACACTAGTGCTTTTTGAATTTGCATAAAAATTAAAAATTGACACACCCTAACAGTGTATGATCATGACAAATCACCAGTATGATGACACACAAAGTGCCATTTTCATTTTAAAACTATAAGATATGCCAAAAACACATTTTCTTACCATGGTGCTCACGTTTGGAAGTTTTTGGTGTATGATATTCAGAAATGTACTGATTTTAATGCTTTTAAGATAATGTTGAAATTATGGAAAGGACCACAGTGTCAGTGCTCTATGTGTTGCTTTTAATGATTATGATATTTTACCTTGTTATTTCTTTTGTTTTTTTTACTGTTTTTATTGTTTGTTATTTTATCGACTAATAGCTTTGAGCCAATGTTTCTTGTTTTTACTGTCGATGTAAAATAAATTTATCTATCTAGCTATCTATCTATCTACAATGCAGCAGTCCACTATTTTCGCATATATATATCAGATTTCCAGGCTGTAAAACAGTGCTCAACAAGAATGTGAAATTATATGGAAAATGTGAGGTCTTTATAAATTTATGTCAATGTGCTCTGCTCGATTCATACTTTAAAAATAACTGCAGCAAAAGTGAACAAGCCTTACAAATAGCATAAAAAAGGAAAACCAAAACAGCCGTCCAAAATAGGCCCCGTTGCCAGTGGTGAGCACATAGAAAACTGCCCCGTAGCAGCACAATGATTTTCTTGAGCTAGCCTTGTGGGAAAAAAAACAAATACGGACAGCAGGACGGTGTTCTGTGGGATTTCTATGTTGGCCTGCAACTAGAAATCCACATTTTACTTGTCATGATGCAAGTCTGTGATTGTCTTCATTAAAAGACTCTGTAAGGCCCGAGATATCAGACATGGCAGGAAATGGAGGCGTCAAGAGAACATTCCACCTTCTTCTACTGTTCTTAAATATCCATAATCAAGTTACTCTACAGTGCCACCTGTAAGTAAGTGAAATGCATGATATTGTGCCATTGCATCAATGTTAAACGTCCTTATCCAAAATGCTTCTGGAAGGACGAATTCTCATCCGATGAGAGGAAAACATTTTGGGTCATAAAGGCCGATATGTGAGGCATGTGGGATAAAAATAGCAGCCAATTTTCTTTGCTGTAGTTGGAGTTAGGTGTGGGTCAAAGTCTTTGATAAGTAAGTGAAACGCAGGCCCAATGTTAAAACATAGGGAAGGGTGGTTCACTTACTTATATTATCAAAGACTTTGACCCATACCTAACTCCGACTACAGCGAAGAAAATGGGCTGCTATTTTTATTCCACTTGCTTCACGCATCGGCCTTTATGACCCACTTTGTTTCCCTTTCATCCGATGAGAATTCATGCCTCCACAAGCAGTTTGGCTGAGGATGTTTAGCATTGATGCAATGGCACAATGTCATGCGTTTCACTTACTTACAGGCGGCACTGTATAAGGCTCCAATTCCTGCTCTGCCCTTAAATCTTGATTAAAGATTCCATAATGATTATGATGCTTATTGGTGTGAAGATTTTTCACGCTGCAATGCCATGTACCTCAGTGGCTTTTAGAGGTTTACATTCTGGTCTTGTAATTTGGAGGTCCAGGGTTCTAATCCACTGCATGACAAAACCTGACTACTAAATTTAGATACTGTCAGGGAGCCATCTGGTGATAGACATGCTGCAAAGTGGTCATGCAAATGGAACTCAGCTAGCATTGAAACTCCTACCTCATCATTCTATGTGGGGCCAAGAGGGGGATTCGAAACTCAGGACCCAGCGATATGCGGCCCAACACGATATCACTGAGCTGACCAATCCTCTCGCCCTTCGCTGGTATTCACTAATAATGCTCCCATATGTATACTCCAAAAATGCATTCCATAAGAATCCATAATTTAATGAGCTCAGGTATGAGATATCTTACAGAATTTATACTTTTTGTAAATTTCAGGTCAGTTAAGAGGCAAACGTGTCCTGATCACAGGGGCGTCGAGTGGCATTGGGGAGCAACTCGCCTATCAGTATGCTAAGAATGGAGCTAATGTGTTTATCACAGCCAGAAGGGAGAATCTATTGCAAGAGGTAGAGTTTTAGATTTGTAAATAAAACAATTTGCAAATTCCCTTGTCTCTACGGGTAATTGTTCCGGCATGATCAAACAAGCAGAAATGTATGATATATAGTTTATATTCTGTACATCATAGAACTGAATTACCGTACCTGTTCGTGTTTGTTGAAAAGGTCTTCAATCTCAGAGCAAGGTGTCGCTTTTCAGGTTGTCGAGAAATGCAAAAAGATCGGCTCCGAGGGTTCTCAATTTGGTTATATAACAGCTGACATGAAGAAAAAGCCAGAAATGGAACAACTCGTGAAAACAGCAGTGAAAGAATTAGGAGGTCTTGACGTGGTCGTTATCAATCACGCATTATTGCTTGATTTAAAGAATAAAGAAAATTTGGATGAAGCAATGGAGGTGAGGATTGTATAAGCTTCATAGAATATAAATATATTATATAATTTTCTCTTTCATAAAGAATCACACCATAGAGTCAAGCAAGTTTTTAAAAAAGGCTCAGTTTGTCATTAGTACTTGCTAATAAATAATATATCCTGACATGTTGCTGATTGTAGACACTGCAAACTTGCCTGACAGTGAACGCTGTGGCTCCGGCATACATCGCTGGTCTGACTATACCCCACTTATTGAAGAGCGGAGGCCAACTCGGAGTGGTCAACTCTGTTGCGGGTAAAGACACCAACTTTATGGATGAAATGTTTTATTTGTTATAATATTATACTTCATTTACAATCTTACTCTTGAAATAAGAAATACTTTTGACGGAAAAAAGTGGCAAAAATTAATTTTGCAGTTTGAACTTTTATGTTAGTAGTACCCTAATCAGCCTACCATTGTCCATCCTATTTTACCACTGACAGGAGATACTATAAGATTTTCATGGTTTTTTTTTTTCAGGAAAAATAGCAATGAAATATGCGAGACCGTACACTGCATCCAAACACGCCTTGACAGGATATTTTGACAGTTTGAGCGATGAAATGAAAAATACAAATGTTTCAATTACGGACATTATCTTGGGACCAATTGGTAAGTTTTTGAAAGGGTTGAAATATTATTATCACTTCTGATTGCAGCACCAAACCAACTGAAGAAACTTCAAATGACATCTGTTGGAAAATTAATTGTTTCACTGTAACGTGCTGCCCTCTCACTGCAATGTGGTGCCCTCTGTGGGATTAAAATGTATTGCTCTCCCGTGCCGAAGGTAAAATAAAAGAGATGACGTTTTCCTGTTAAAATGGCTGGTGTTGGTTGTCATTTTCGCTGGCTAAATTGGATAATTCCCCAAAACATCTATCAATGTTGACAATGTTGAAATCAAAATTGCCAACAATGTCCGCAATTTAGGAGTGCTCTTTGACAAAAATATGACCATGGAGAAGGTGAGAAGCAGATCGACAAAATGTGTCGTAATGCATATTTAAATTTGAGAAACCTTTCGAAACTCCGAAAAAACCTGGACAAGGATAATAAACTCTCTCTAAATATCAAGAAGACCAAATACATCCTTTTCCACAAACCAAGAAAGAAAGTTAATGATAGCAACATAGAAATTAAAATCAATAACGTTAACATAGAACAAGTTAAAGAAATAAAATTCCTAGGAGCCCACATAGACAATACATTATCATGGAAAACACACATAACAAAAAAGGCAAATCAGATTCTTAAGGTGAATGCAATCCTCTCACGCTTAAAAAACATAGTACCAAAGCAAACATTAAAGACAATCTACTCCAGTCTAATATATCCACACTTATCGTATGCAATAACATCATGGGGTAACATCAACAATAGAGAGATGAAAAGGTTAGAATTGCTTCATAAACGTGCCATTCGCAACATCAGCAAAGCCAAATATAATAGCCATACTAATAAATTGTATAAAGAGTTAGACCTCCTAAAAATTAGAGACATATTCTATCATTCATGTATTAAATTCTATAATAAAGTGAAAACGAATAAAACTGCATTGTATTTCCAACAACTCCTCCCCCAAAATAGCAATCTCCATACACACTCCACCAGGAATAGCCACAACCTCCATATTTTTAATAGATCATCAGAATTAAAACACCAATTGATTAATGTGAAAATCCCCATCTGTTGGAATGAACTGCCGGAATTTCTGAAGCATCCCACTAACACGAGAACCATAGACCACAGAATAAAATCATTCCTGATCTCCAAATATTCCTCCAACTGTAATATTGATAATTGTTATGTTTGCCTAAACTCTTAAAAATGAAGAACCCCCCCCCCCCCCCTTCACTCATCATCATATTCCCTAACTCTCCCCAACACTTCCCCCCTCCACCTAACTCATTCCCATAGCCCATCAACCCATCACCTTCATTTTCATACAACTTCATTCACTCATCATTAAGGGAGCACGACTACAGACGAAAGTCTTTTGTGCTTTCCCTATGGCCAGGATATTGTGTTTATTTTCGTTCTTTACCCTTAATTTGCAACCAATTTGTACTGAATGATGAATTAACATGAAACATTGTGAATATATATGCCATGAACTCAATAAATACAAATACAAAATACAAAGGATGTAGTTAAAACTGCTGTCCATGCACTTGTCACTCCTCATTAGACTACGTAAATGGGCTGTTGTATGGCCCTGCTACCTGTTTGATAAATAAACTTCAGTTTGCTCAAAACTCGGGAGTTCGTTCAATTGAGAGATTGAAAAAACATGAAAGTGTCAGCCACAGTAGGAAACAACTGCACTGGTTACCAATCGAAGCAAGAATTCAGTTCAAATTGATGACAACTGCATGGAAGGCACTTAACAATCGGGCACCACAATACATCCAAAAGCTTGTTCAAGTCAAATCTCAACTAGAACATAACCTGAGAAGCATCCACAAGCTGCTGTTAGCAGAACCAGCTCAATGCAACAAATAAGTTTGAAGATGGAGCATTTCCCTGTGCAGCACCAAAACTGTAGAATATTTTGCCAGAAAAAGTGAGAACTGCACAAACATTAGAAAGCTTCAAGAAGAATCTAAAAACCCATTGATTTAAGAATTCCTACAAGTGATTTGATCTGAAAAAGCGCTGATGAGCACTTTGAGCAGTTTACTGAAATTAGCGCTATATAAATCCATATTATCATTATTATTAATATATGTATATAGTATAACTAGAACTGCGTGTTGCTACAATGTAACTGGAAAATTGATCTAATATTGCATCATCACCTCAGCCATGCAAAAAGTAGGGTATTTTCATTAGATGAACCCTGCGACAAACATTCATGTTGCCCTCATTTGCAGGGCTGACTTATATTTTAATGATTTTGGGGGCTGAAAACAATTTTGGGTGCTGACAATGATTTTGGGGGCCAATATCCTATCCTACGTAACAAAAGGATGTTTGCACCATTTCGTTATGCTCTCTACATTTCTGCAATTCCACATTAATCATGTTAGTTATACTGCAATTTCAATCAGAAAAGGAAGGTAAATTTTGAGTTGAATTTGCTCTTTGAGTGCTGTAATAAAGAAATGTGGACATTTTATAGGCCCAACAAAATTGTCTTCAGTCTCAAAACCATCGTCATAATAAAAGGAAACTGATCAAATTTCAAAACCTTAAATGTTACTTTTTTTACAGAGACAGCCAAGGCGCGAGTAATCCTGGATAAAGCAGAAAAAGAGTTGGGTCTCGCTAAATTACAAGAAGTAAGCGCTGTTGATACTGCGGAATTCATCATGCAAGGAGTTGCAAAAGGAGAAAGAGAGATCTTCTATCCTCCGTCAATGAACCATGTAGTGTTATTCAGAGATGTTCTATTTCGACTTGGATTTTTGACAATTGATTAAACTGGTGACAAAGCTATTCCTATTGTTGTTATTAGTAGAAAGAAAATGAAGGTTCTGGACCATTTTGATGACCAACTTGAGTGTAAAACTCTTGTACATGTGTGACACTAGGAGCCGGCTTCACCAACACAGCTGAGAGCAGGCTTATAACCTTAAGGTTAAACCTGCTTCGAAGCATTTCTAAACATGAATTGTTTGAAATGGAGATTGTGCTTATAAAATAATGCGAGCAATGAACGTTTACCAGCTCAGTCTTATTAAAAAAAATTCCTTAAAAACTGTAAAACGCAAGACAATCGATCGCTGCCAATTGGCAATTGAGCATTTAAAATAGGAGACATGCCACATACCATCTTGTGAGTAGTTACAGTATAATGTGCAGCCAACTGCTGCCATCTGGTGTTCAAAGAAGACCATCTAGATTTCAGTTGGATATGGTCCAACCTAAGAGTAAATAAAACTAGAAGGTCCCCCAAACAAACTGCCAGAAGTGTGCGATCCACTGCAGCTGAGTGCAGCTCTCCTCTACTCTCCTCTTGGATCGCGATATGTATGTACAGTAGTCAACTTTCGAAGTGGATCAAAATTTTTCATATAATATATATTAACACAAAAAAATATGAGTAAATAATCTTAGTGCAGTATGTTGGTGTGATGTCTTGGCAATGTTTTGGCAGACAAAACTTTATGCTTCACTAATTTTTTATCCTTCAAAACGATAATTGTTTGTCACAAGGCGCAAAATGGTCTGTAACACTAATAAGCAATGGCAACCTTAATTGAAAACAGGTTATCATTTCTTTTGTAACTGTGCAATAAACCAGGCATTGTTTTGTTAACTCAATTGAGGTCAACTTTTGATTTGACGTTCCATATCAATTCACTGTTTTCAAAAATCTGTGGCTTTTCCAATGCATATGAACAATTTCACCCAAGCGGGGGAGCCACCAGCTGGGCATACTTCATCAAAATACTGAGAAAATTTGTTTTTCAATCATATTTAGTAGACAATTGAGGACTTCTTTTTTTAATATTTTCACGGTTTAGGTTCCTATGTTCCAATTCGATATTGTTTGAGTGACCAAGGCTCTGAAATCACCACTCTTTTTTGGTGCTACAGTGTATTCACTAGTGTGTGACAAGTCGTTTTGCACCTTGCTTCAAACAATCGCGTCTGGTGACCATCAAAGTCATTGAAGCCTAAGAATCTCATTCAAGCACATTACTAAGATATCAAAGTTAACATTTCATGCAAAACTATGCAGCAACAACAACTGATGTCAGGATTGCTGCAAAGTAAATTCTTGATCCAGTTTGAAAGTTGACTACTGTAGCTGCAAAAGGTCAAGAGGGGGTGCACCCGAATGAGGGGGCAGAATTTGGAGTGAGGACAGTGGAGAAACAGGCACTAAATTACACTTTCTAATCATTTATGGAAAATTGAGGTCACTGAAAATGTATTTTAAGGTCTTACGCATTGGGGAAAGGTATCTTGGGAAACATATTGAAAGAGTAATATTAAAAGTGAAGGCAGTATGATTGAAGCAGCACCGTCTGGAAATTTTACACAGTGTGTAAATTCTGTCATATGAACACTATATCCCTGCATGCAGCTTAGCAGTGGATAATAAACTGTGCAAGTCATGCTTCCGTGAGTATCAGTATCTTATCATGCACTCCGCTTATCTGTCCAATGAAGTCAGAGACAATAATTTTACTATTCTGTTTTCATAACATCAAAGGTGGGTGCTCATAACATACAATATATGAAAATTCTGTAAAAAATACTTATTTGTGGCTATAATATTTTGCAAATATATCTACTTTAATTATTGTCTGGTTTGAAAGGTCACAGATAATAAGGCATTGTAAATTGGCATTGATAAATTTAACTTTTACTACAAAGGTGTAATGATCTGGAATAACTTACCTCTATCCATAAAGTCTAATAACAATTATTTGAAAGTAAAGTTAGAACTTACCTAAGGACCCAGGCTCATTATTACAAAAACAGAGATGTTGTATCTTTTTGATTATATAATTACAAGTATAACTATTCAAATTAAAATTTCATTTTCTTTATAGTTTTCAATATAACAGATCTTAATACTTTTTTTTCAGAGAAGTATGGGTACTGCAACAAAAGTTGTGATTTTTGCAATTGCTTTTGCAGTGACGACTCGATTAATTTCTAAACCGGATGTCTTTGATGCTAGTGAGTCAAGCAACATTAATATTAATATATCACTTTTCTCTCTTTCCAAACGGGGAAGGGTTGGTTTAGTGAAAGTGTGCTGGACTGCCAATCACTGGGTCCAGGGTTCGAATCCAGCTCTTGCAGGGTCACCGGGGCCTATGTTGAACAGCTGTTTCAATCATCCTTCGCCTCATTGTCGTGTCCTCCTCCTGTCCTAATTAGGCTACCAAGTGCATAAATACAGGACATAAAGCCCCAATGATCCATTCATCTCTTTCCAAATAATTATATGCCAAGGGAAAGAGATCTAAGATTTCTTAATATGATTTTATTTACATTTTATTTTATTTTTTATATATTTATTAGACACTGAATACAACTGTATTGTCCTGAAAAATCTGCATTGTCATTAAAAATATGAATTGTCCTGAAAAAATGCGACCTTTGGTATGTTTTAACAGGAACATGATATCAATACTAATAACTAAAGTAACTACAAATGACTACCATTTGGTGGAGCATGACTGCTAACAACTTCTAGTACACTAACCCCAAAAACAGCAACAACAGTGTGAAATTATATGGAAAATGTTGGGTCTTTACAAAAATGTGCTCTGCTCTACTCATTCTAAAATAACTGGATCCAGCAACTGGCAGCCCAGCACACTACTATACCATGCACTGAGATAACCCTCTCTAAAATCATGGCATCCGGGGTTATCTCAATTTCTATTCAATATCTGGTCTTCTAATTTTTCTATGGCCTTCGAGGCAGAACTCTGTTGCATTCCTCACAGGTCCCAATTATGAACAGTTCAACAAAAATAAGTCCCCCTTTGGATAAACTTGAATATCTCGAAGACTACTTCGCTGATTTGAATGACCGCACGCTGTAATATAGCCTCGCATATCTACCTTACATGTGTGTATTTATAGCTCACTGGCATTGTGCCTAGCGCTGGACCCCTGGGCTACATTGCGCCTTCGAGTGAGCCTACCCTGTTTTCAAAAATCCAGGGCTTTTCCAATGGATATGAACAATTTCAGCATGCGAGGGAGCCACCAGCTGGATAAACTTCATCATGCGTCTGGAAAAAATTTGTTTCTCAATCATATTTAGAAGACAACTAGGGACTTCTTTTGTGACAGTTTTACAGTTTAGGTTCCTTGGATGCAATAACATGTAATTTGAGTGGAGTTTAAACACCTTTTGGTAAACATTATTTTGGGAAAGCCAAAACTTCAAATTTGTGAAAATAGGGGGACATGCACTCAAGGTCTGCTGGCTCAGACAAAAATTAAACAATAAAGCTACAAATATACACACACATTGTCAATATGCAGGCCTACAAGTTGGTCAACTTTCACGGAAATCGAAGAAGAGCTTTCTGAGATATTCACGCTTTCGTAAAGGGGGACTTATTTTTGTTGAATAGTTTAGATTCCTACAAAATATAACAGGAGGGTAGCCTTTGCAAGGTCGCTCCTAGTTGCCCCCCTGCTGGGTGGCGAGGGCTTATTGCTAGTTTACAATAATAATGCTCCCACATGCATGTATATACATGTATACTCCAAAAATGTATCCGTAAGAATCCATAATTATGACTTAAGTGAGCGATATCTTACTAAACCAAAATTTGAATAGGGATTTATACTTTTTGTAAAATTTCAGGTCAGTTAAGAGGCAAACGTGTCCTAATCACAGGTGGATCCAGTGGCATAGGGGAGCAGCTCGCCTATCAGTATGCCAAGAATGGAGCTCATGTGTTCATCACTGCTAGGAGAGAGAATCTACTGCAAGAGGTAGAGTTTTAGATTTATGAATAAAACAATTTGCAATTTCCGGTTTCCATGGGTAATTGTTCCTGCATAATCAAACAAGCAGAAATGTATGATATACGATGTATGTGCACACTGTATATCATAGAACTGAATATCATTTCATAGAACTGAATTATAATAGAACTGTATATCATATAACTGTATATCATATAACTGTATATCATAGAACTGTATATCATAGAACTGAATATCATAGAACTGTATATCATAGAACTGTATATCATAGAAGTGAATAACACAGAACTGTATATCATAGAACTGTATATCATAGAATTGAATATCATAGAACTGTATATCATAGAACTAAATATCACAGAACTGTATATCATAGAACTGTATATCATAGAACTGTATATCATAGACTGAATGTCATAGAACTTTATATCATGGAACTGAATATCATAGAACTGTATATCACAGAACTGAAAAACATAGAATTGTATATCATAGAACTGAATATCATACAACTGAATAGTGAATATCACAGAACTGAATATCATAGAACTGTATATCATAGAAGTAAATAACACAGAACTGTACATCATAGAACTGTATATCATAGAACTGAATATCATAGAACTGTATATCATAGAACTGAATATCATAGAACTGAATATCATAGAACTGAATATCATAGAACTGTATATCATAGAACTGTATATCATAGAAGTGAATAACACAGTACTGTATATCATAGAACTGTATATCATAGAATTGAATATCATAGAACTGTACATAATAGAACTAAATTTTACAGAACTGTATATCATAGACTGAATGTCATAGAACTTTATATCATGAAACTGAATATCATAGAACTGTATATCATAGAACTGAAAAACATAGAATTGTATATCATAGAACTGAATACCATAGAACTGAATATCATAGAACTGTATATCACACAACTGAATATCATAGAACTGTATATCACACAACTGAAAAACATAGAATTGTATTTCATAGAACTGAATATCATAGAACTGAATAGTGCATATCACAGAACTGAATATCACAGAACTGTAGATCATAGAACTGTATATCATAGAATTGAATATAATAGAACTGAATATCACAGAACTGTATATCATTGAACTGAATATCATAGAACAGTATATCATAGAACTGTATATCATAGACTGAATATCATAGAACTTTATATCATAGAACTGTATATCATTGAACTGAATATCATAGAGCTTTAAATCATAGAATTGGATTGCCTGTACATATTAATTTTGTTGAAAAGTCTTCAATCTCAGAGCAAATTGTCACTTTTCAGGTTGTCGAGAAATGCAAAAAGATCGGCTCCGATGGTTCTCAATTCGGTTACATAACAGCTGACATGAAGAAAAAGCCAGAAATGGAACAACTCGTTAAAGCAGCCGTGAAAGAATTAGGAGGACTTGATGTGGTCGTGATTAATCATGCATTATTGCTGGATTTAAAGAATTCTGAGGATTTGGATGAAGCAATGGAGGTACAACTTGAATATTGTATCTCTTGGTTCTTTTGTAAAGTTATGGCAGACGAAGTAAACTATTAGCCGATTTCGCCAACATGGCTAAGACCGGGGCGTTAAGCCTGGTCTAAATATTTTGTTTATTAGGAGGTGCTGTCATTTTCTAACTGAAATTGACCCTGCAGTTTTAATTTGGAACTACTTCGCCCAGGTCGTGTTCCCCCATTGCCTAACTGGTAAGTGCACTTGTCAACTGGCTTTAAGGGCGTGGGTTCAAATCTCACCCCGGGAACACTTTAGTCCGAGCCCATGGGACATTAAATGGAGGCGGGTTGTATCCAGTGTTCTATGCTGGGGCAACTGAAAGACCCTGGGCATCCCTGAATTAATAGGGAATGTGCCAGACTCACAGTCTTCTCATATCATCATCATACGGCGATCGCCTGCCTCGATATAGCCCACTAAGGTGCTGCAGAGGCGTAAGACACAAACAAACAAACAAAACTTCGCCCAGGTCTGAGGCGTAGGCCTGACTTAACTTTCTGGAACAACTAGGCTACACAAAAATTGGCAAAGTTGGAGAGGTGTATTTGAGGCATAAGGTAGGAAAACATTTGAGGCATCAGGTAGAAAAACAGATTCCAGTTTGAGGTATATTTTAGGCATATGTGCAGGCGATGCCTTTATTGCTAAGCCAAGGCATGTTTGCATATCATTATGCAGGGAGGCATAGATGAAGCACATGATTAACATAAGTAATTCATTCTAACATGTTGTTGATTTTAGAATTTGGAATCTTGCCTGACAGTGAACGCTGTGGCTCCGGCATACATTGCTGGTTTGACTCTACCCCACTTGTTGAAGAGTGGCGGACAACTGGGGGTGGTCAATTCAGGTGCAGGTAAATACATTTAAATTTATGGATGAGACGATTTATTAGCATCATTTACACTCTTGCTAATGAATATGGAATGCTTTTTTGAGAAAAATTGACAAAAGGCAATTTTGTGTTTTGAATGCAAGCAGTGTCTTTTAAAGTCAGCCTACAATGACAGAGCATAATTCCAGGATGTGATCACTGCCCTACAAAGGTGAAGTACAGCAACTGACATTCTGTACTTTACCTTTGTAGCCCCCACAGCTGAGAAAGGAATCATAAAATTCCTAACTTTATTGTGAAAATGTTGAGGACTAACTTAGGTTGAAGGGTTACTTTTGAATTTTTACAATTTTTGGTTCCCACCTTTATGGTAGGGAAGTACAAAGGTAAAGGACAGTAAATGCAGTTTATTTACTGTACTTTACCTTTGTAGGGCAGAATATTCCATCCATCCACCTCCTTCGTCTCTGACATGAGCTTACCAAGACCAAGTATGTGGAGATAGGCCTACTAAGATTTTCCTTGTTTTTTCTTTTCAGGAAAATTAGCCATGAAGTATGCGAGACCGTACACTGCATCCAAACACGCCTTGACAGGATATTTTGGCAGTTTGAGTGACGAAATGAAAAATTCAAATGTTACAATTACGGATATTATCTTGGGAGCAATTGGTACGTGCTTGAAGGGATTATTACGAGGTGCTACCTCGTATTGTTTTTTGTGTACATGGTTTGCCAGTGACTTCAAACTTCCCCAAATTTTTGTTTTCTGGAACCCCCTCACCATTCCAAAGGCTAATATATGTTGGCAATTGTAACTAGCGATATGAAATCTAGTTAGGGACCGTTCAGAATTTATGACTGGGGGGGGTGGGAGTTTTGCTGGAACTTCCCGTAAAAAATTGATACCCCCCTTGAGTTTCATGCGAATTTTTAGTACCCCACCCTTAGGTTTCACGCGACATACAAGGCAATACACAAATTATATACTGTTATACATGGCCACGCGTGCAGATTTGCGTACTTTTGCGGGTAAAAAAGTCCAAATAAAATGAGTTTATGTGTGTTTTTCAACATTTTTTATCTGTTAAAATTTCCCCCCTTAGTAGTTTTGTCAAAAATTAATAACCCCCCCTTGAAACATGTGTGAAAAGTTAGTACCCCCTCGGCCAAAACTCCCACCCCCCCAGTCATAAATTCTGAACGGTCCCTTATTAGTATTATTGCTTGTTGTTACAGTGTAACTTGCAAATTAATGTAATATTGAGTAGGATTCCAGTGACAGATCCAGGGGGGGGGGCTAGGGGGTCCGGGTCCCCTCCCCTATAGACCACCAGGATAAATAATATCATTTGGAAGAAAAATGCGACAATGCAGGCCTGCGTATGCCGAAACACATCCAACCCCCCCCCTATATTATTGTGTCTGGATCTGCCCCTGGATTCTTTCTAAAATCGATCATGAATCATTATTCATAAGGGCTCATCTTTATCATGACCCACTATCATCTCAGCCATGCTTTAAGGAGTGCATTATCATTAGATGAACCATGCAACAAGCGTTCTTATCGGCCTCATTTGCAGGGCTGACAATGATTTTGGGGGTTGACAAATGAAAATGATTTTAAGATCTGATAATGACTTTGTGGGCTGACAATGATTTTGTGGGCTGACCATGATTTTGGGGGCTGACAATCACTGCCCTACCACTGAGTAGAGTTCGGTAACGTACGTTCTATCTCCAAATTCTAGACCAAACAATATTCTCTTCAGTCTCAAAACCGTCGTCAAACGAAAAATGGGAAATGAGCGAAGCTCAGAAATTGAAATGTTACTTTTTCTACAGAGACGACTAAATGGCGAGTTATCCTTGATAAAGAGCATTTGAAGTTCAAAACTTGAAATGTAACTTTTTTATTCAGAGACGGCTAAAGGACATGGTATCCTGGCTAAAGGGAAAGAAGAGTTGGGTATCCCTAAAATTCCCGAAGTAAGCGCTGTTGATACTGCGGAATTCATCATGCAAGGAGTTGCAAAGGGAGAAAGAGAGATCTACTACCCTCCTTCATTGAACTATATCGTATTATTCAGAGATGTTCTATTTCGACTTGGATTATTAAAAATTGATTAAAGTCTTGATGAAGTTACTCTTTTTTCGTTGTTAGTAGAAAGAAAATGGAGGATCTGGACCATTTTTATGACCAGCTTTTAAAAGATTAAAACTCTTGTACATGTGAGATGCCAGGGGGCCATGAGCTACATACTATACAGGTCTTCATGTATGTTGTATGTACATGGTCTTGTTTTAAAAAGTCAGTGCAATTTCCATGTACAGTGCTGCCCGTAAGCAAGCGAAATGGAGTCCTGGGGGAGGGTTCTCATCGCAAAAAATTGCGGGGGGCTCACCTGAGCGTCTCGCAACCCAGACCCAGTAATGGAGTGCCGTGAACCCAAACAGAGGACCCTTAACTAGGGAAAATTAACTCTCAAAGAGGCATACATTTTCCATAAGTTCATTTAAAAGTAATTATTTCAATAATTTCTACAAATTGATGTATTTTTTATTGCCATATACGGCTTTCCGAAAGGGATTTTATTGCCAAATTTTGGATTCTAGAAATGATGGACCAGGTCTAGGGAATTTCATACCTCATTTATGGACCCTTAGCTAGGGAAAATGACCCCTTGAAGAGCCCTTTTCAGCCGAAAATAGGTGTAGACAAACGTATAGTAAGAAGCCTCCGTAATGAAGTGACGTTTATAATTGCCATTGGGTAAATGTTTAACATCTCCAACCAAACTGATGGCGGGAGGATGGATTCTCAGCTGATGAAGTGTAGTGGGTCTTAAAGGCAGATATCTTAGCTATTTCTGACACCAATAGCTGCCAATGTTATTTGTTTACTAGAGTTATATCCTATGGGTGAAATTCTTTGATAAGTAGAACACAATGTCATTTCAACCTTGGGGAGTTCACTTTACAATTTTGAGTCATATGTAACTGCACATGTTGAGCATAGGCGTACGGGACGCGCGATTTTTGGGGGAGGCGAGCGACTTTTTCCCGAATTTCGAGACCTAAATTGAATACCATTTCAAATTATATTGCCTGGAAATCACTCATTTTAAATAGTTTTCACTTAATCATGTGCCCAAATTTTTTATCCTTTTTGCCCGAATCTTACTGTTTCCCAAACTTTTGGGGGGGCGACCGCCCCCCCCCCTCCCGTACGCCTATGTATTCTGTTGAGCAAAGAAAATTGTCAGCCATGTTTGTTTAATTGAGCTCAGCTGGTCTGGGTGTGTTTGTCCCATTTACCTCCCTATCTCTGCTTTCATGGCACAATTTGTTTACATGTCATTGGTTGAGAATCATTTTTCCCTCAAGCGTTTAAGTTGGAGATGCTTCGCATTAACTCAATAGTAAAACATCGTCTTTTTCACTTTATTATCGCAGCCCTGTAACTCTATGCAGATTTTATGCTCTCCAGGAGTCGCCTCAGTATGGTTTTGATACAACTGAGACATCTGGTGTATAATTATTTAGCCATGTTTAGTGAGCCATTCCTACCAAAACAAACAATTTTCATCTCCAGCTGAACACAAAGATATCATGTGTATCGCTTTTATGTATTGGACACAGGGGTCTTTGATGTCTATTTAACTTTCACATTATGATTCAGATGTATTGTCAACAGGTAGTCAAGCAGCCACACCTGGGCAATTCCGTAAAGTCCGATTTGCAGATTTGACACTTTAGCAGCTTGTGTAGCCCTACCATTACACCTCAGCTATTTCATTGTAAGCTGGGCATGAGGCCTGGTAATAGGGTTATGAGACAAGCCACCAAGCGAAGCTCCAAGTGTAACAGGAGCTGACCTACAAGCCAATTGTCACGGTGTTGGACGTATATCACACGGTGTACGTCCGATACCATGACATTTTGCCATAGTGCAACTCCTGTTACACTTGAAGCTTTAGTTGGTGGCTTGTCTGATACCCCTATTACCTGGCCTCATCCCTGTTTAACAATGAAATAGCTGAGGTGTAATGGTAGGGCTACACAAGCTGCTAAAGTGTCAAATCTGTGTATCAGACTTTGCGGAATTGCCCACCTGTCAAGTCTCTCATTTGCTATTTGTGTCATGCAGGTGAATCTATATCAACCTGGCATCAATAGAATCATGCTTGTGTAGGCCTACAGTTCTTGTGATAAAACTATATTTTATCTCTGCTATGTTTACAGACTTTACCAGCTAGTGCAGAGAATATAACTTCCGATTTTCTAGGTCATGACCCCTCTGCAGCTGCAAATCAGGACATTGTGCTGGAGTCCCACTCATGCTGCATTTTTGTGAGTACGCATGTTTGTATCACAATTATAAAGTATCATGCAATAATTTTTCTGTGATATTGCATAACCAGTTGCTAATCTAGTATATACATGTATATATATATATTGCTATGTCATGTTATCACAGGCATTGGTCTTTAAGTCATTCACTGAAATTGAAATGAACACAAGGTATAGTGCACTACAAAGAAACCCATTCATTCTTAGAAGGCCATTCTATCTTACCATGTAGTTTGCACTTGTTCAGTTCACATAAATGTACTCTCCCTATTATACCCCTGCTTATTTAAAAGCTAATGTCTGAAATTATACATGTTTGTAATGAAAAATCCAACAACAAACAACTAGGGCATTGTTTTGGCAAAAAGTTTTTTCTCCAAAATGCAATTATGTGTCTTTTTTTATTTTACCGGAGAGATGATGGTGTCAATAGAATATCTAATGAATCTGTGAAAAAAAAAGAAGTTTAATTTCGACTTGTATCAGTTCTAAACAAATGTTTCAGTAAAATGAAAACAATTCCTTTTTTTTGCGAAGTGTTAAGTTGTTGAACATTTCTTAAGGATAGCTTTTAATCTATATTTTGAAAATGATTCTTTTGTACATATATCCAATTACTTGACTTTACTAAGGTAATTGTACATGTGCAAACAATCGTTTTCACAATGTAGTGTTAAGTTTTTAATTTCACAAATCTATCACATAATTAATGTTCTTAATCCTTTTTGATATTTCAGGCAGCATGGGCACCGCAACAAAAGCTGCAATATTTGCCATCGCTTTTGCAGTGACAACTAAACTACTTTCCAAGCTGATGAAAAATGTCTTTGATGCGAGTAAGTCCGTAAGATATTTTCCCAATGTATATATAGGCTGAGGGAAATTACTTTCTTTGATTTCTTGATATATATATATATGAATAATTATATCGGTTGGATTGAGCAGAATTGAATTTTGCAATTCTTGTATACATATTTTGTAAATTTCAGGTCAGTTAAGAGGCAAACGTGTCCTCATAACTGGGGCGTCCAGTGGCATCGGGGAAGAACTTGCATATCAGTATGCCAAAAATGGAGCTAGTGTGTTTATCACAGCTAGAAGAGAGAAAGTGTTGCAGCAGGCAAGTTAGTTTTAGTAGTTCACAAGTTGTTATGCATTTTAATGGTTCAGTGATTTGAAATTATATTATGTAAATGGATTATAAATAATATCAACATTGAAATGTCGTACATGATGTGAAAGTTCTGTCTGACTAACCTTTCGCTAGATTGTGTTCTACTCTGGTGTGATTTCTTGATGCTGGAACATAGTGGAACAATATCAAATGACCATATGACTTCACAAGAAATAAGGGATAGTCCTGGATAGACAACCTTAGCCAAGTTCGATATGATTCGTTTTTTGGGTTTTCGGTTTGTATTCAACCCGACCTGCTGTTTACAGGAAAATATGGACCAAAAGATTAGTATTTTGCCATAGGTTGCACTTGGAAAAGGTCAGTGGTCAAAATAGGCCCTGTTGTTTAAGGAGGTCTCTCAGTTGCAAGGTCCAAAGGGTTGGTGCTCTTTTAGCCAGGCCAAACCGCAGACGGCCAGACACGCCTTGAAGTAGAAGAGTTTTAGATGCTCTGAAAAAGAATTCTATGCATTTACAGAAGACGAACGTCTTGAGTGCACAGAATTGGACTGAAGTGATCCTTGTGAGGTCACAGTCGTATCTCTGCCATGTTATTCCTCATGACTCATAAGCAGTTTATGAAGTCATAGCCTATACTTGCAATGCTAGCAGGGAAAGCCATTTGAGGTGTCACACCACTCATCAATGAGGTCACAAGCTCCCCTATGACACTTACAGATTATTTCAATGTATTTGATGGGGCTTTCTGTGAAGTCACTGATGGCTGCTTGTGACAATGTCTCTACTGCCATTGTGTCTAATATCAAAAAGTGCTTTTCAAAAGACTTTGGATATTCCAAATAGCACTATGAGGATATTTGAAAAGGTCAAATATCCTCAAGATGCTATTTGGATATTTCATCAGACCCTATTTCATCAGATGATATTCCATCAGATGCTTTGCCTGACCATCTTAATATTCTCTGGGTCGTATTGTGACGTTACCATGCTGTGCAGCAGAGTTGCTTGTATTTTTTAGGAAAAACATGCGATGTTTGCTGTCCTGAAACTCGTTTATGACAGGAAGGAAAATTATGAAAGTTTGAGGGTATGTCAGTCAATACCAGGGTTTTCTCACCTGATTTTCAGAATTCCGCTACGATTTTTTTAGGAGTCAATAAGGCCATTTCTTTAAACATAAAATATCGCGATTTTCATGTGCGTCATGCTGCTAACTTTTTTGTAAAACATACAATGTTCAGAGACCCGAAACTCGAATACTATGAAAAGGAAAATTATTAAAGTTAGGAATTATTTCAGTCAACACCTGCATTTTATCACTTGGTTTTCAGAATTTGTCTACGATTTTTTAAACAGTTAAAAAGGCTATTTTTTTAAACATGAAAGATCGCAATTTTCATGTGCGTCTTGCTGCTAACTTTTTTGCAAAACATACAATGGTCAGAGACCTGAAACTCGAATACTATGAATAGGAAAATTATTAAAGTTGGGAAATATTTCAGTCAATATCTGAAATTTATCACCTGGTTTTCATAAATTTTCTAAAATTTATTTTGTGGCCAAAAACGTCTAATGTCGTTTGTATAAACACAAAAGATAGCAAATTTCAGATCTGAAACACTTATTTCTCTGTTGAAAAACCTGCCATGTTTAGAGCCATGGAACTCACAGACTATCTATAGGAAAATCATGAAAGCAAGGGAATACTTGGGAAATAATTTTTTGATGAATCTGGACATGTATTATCAATATATAGATCTACTCCAAGGAGAGGGGCCTGTGACTTCTGTACTAGATTGTATCTACGAGTGGGTTAACTCTAGCCTGTGTTAATGAATTTCTGTGTTAGTTAACCGGATTTACAAAATCGGCTTGTGTTGTATCAACAAATAACTGGTTAAGGTCTTTTTATTGTTGTGAGGGACATTTAACCCATTTTTTACGGGGATTCCTGGGGGCATCCAAAAAATATTAGCATCATTTGACATGGGAAAAAAAGACAAGAAAAAAATATTTCCATGACAGTAAAAATGACCTCGCTCCCTCAATTTTGCAGTTAAAGCCTTAAAATTGATAGAGCACCTTCCTGGGTACTTCTTGCGTCTTCGCTGAACACGGCATTAATTTCAGGTAAACCGTTTTCATTATACGGCACTCTGACCGCGGAAAAACACATTTTTCACATGTCTAAATTTAGAGCGCTGGCGAATAAAATTTGTTCAATGTATCTTCACGCCCTTTGCAGCGTAGATGCAGATATCACTTGGCTACATTGTGTAGCAGTTTCATGACGATTGCATTACAATGCGATTTTTAAGAAATGATTTTCTGAACCTAGAATATTTAGGTTTTGCGACTTTTTGGCATTCATGAACTGGCCAGCCTGTGACGTCATCAAGTGACGTCATCAAGTGACGTCATGGCCTGACGTCACTTCGTTTGCAATGACTGTTTTGTTTGCAAGCGTTTTCAGTGCCTTTTGTTTGCTTGCTGGTCAATATTATTGGATTAACAACCCCTTCAAAAAAATATTTCATGTCATTTGGGAAATAATTTTTTAATGAATCTGGACAGAAATTATCAATATCTGCTTCACAGAACTAGAACTCTACCCATCCCTGGCGGTACAGATTGTCAATGACTTGACTTCCTTTGAGAAAAGATCAGGAATTTCCTAAGACAGGCTAATTTTTAAGTAAATTTGGCTAAATAGATGTCATTTCACCGCCTGTCACCAGGTGCCTGCGCACTTCAGGAGTGCCCCCTACTACTGGTGTAGTAGAAGATTTGGCTGTGCTTGACAGCCATCTCTTCTACATCAAATAATGTCAAAATAGTTTCTAACCATGAGGCACCATTTGGTCACTATTTGATGTAGAAGAGATGGCTGTCAAATATATTATGACAAAGTTTCTAATATAGCACATTAGAACTTGTGGAAAAGTTCAGTAGAAAATGTGGCATTCAATATTTGGGGGGGTTTCTTCAGGACCCCCTCTGGGTCCTACTGAAACAAATGTATTTGAGGGGGTCACAGGAGCATTTGGGGGGGGGGGTCAAACCCCCTTGACCTCCCCTTATTTCGTACACTAGACAAGGTCCGTTAATGTTTTGCCCATTATATGTTTGGATTTCTTTGCTTGATAAAGTCATTTGTTTCACCTCTTTAGGTGGAAATTAAGCAAGTTGAAGATGTGATTAGATCAAACCGAAAGTGTATTTGATCGACATCAGTTGTGAAAGCGGTTGAAATTACCGGTACGACTGGTATATCATGAATCAGTGTCCATGAGTGGCATGACTACAAGATATGATGCTTCGACTCAGAGAGACGAGAGAGTCAGTTACAACATCTTGGAGTCAAACAAAACTTGCTGGTAATCATGACGCAAATTATATATAACACTCTACCTTTTTAGGTTGTGGAAAAATGTAAAGAGATCGGCTCCAACGATTCTAAATTTGGCTACGAAACTGCGGACATGAAGCAAAAGGCAGACATGGAACAACTCGTGAAAACAGCAGTGAAAGAATTAGGAGGCCTGGATGTCGTCATTATCAATCATGCAATATTGCTTGATTTTAAGAATTCTGAGGATCTGAATCTAGCAATGGAGGTGGGTTTCATATTATAGTATAAGATTATTAGATTAAAAGGAACAAGCCTGACTTCTTCAGGGGAATTCTAGGAACTTGTCAGACTTTTTACGCTTTATAAATTTAAGAACCTCACATTTGCTTCAACATTTTGGCAGCCATCTTTCTTCATTCTTGAACTGCCCACTATGACCTTAATATTTTGTTATGAAAATACAGGTATTAGCCTGTGGGTATGGATCGGGAACATGTTGAGAAATCCAAGATGGCAGCCAAATTGGCAACTACAAAATGGCCTGCATTGTTGAATAATCCATTTGGAGCTTAATCTTTCACTTACAGTTATATATAAGATTAGGTACAGGTATTGGCTTGTGGGTGATAATCAGGCACACATTGATAGATTTCACATTATAACAGACGAACATTGGCAGCGCTTGTGGTTCTTGTTAAGTTACTATTTTTGGAAAGAATACCATGAAGTAATTCCAATTATTTGTGATTGCAGGACCTAGAAACTAGCCTGACAGTGAACGCTGTGGCTCCGGCATACATCGCTGGTCTTACTCTACCCCACTTGTTGAAGAGCGGAGGACAACTCGGGGTGGTCAACTCTGTTGGAGGTAAATACACAGATGATGGCGGAAGAGATAATATATAATTGTTCGAAAAGAGTATCTTCTAAAATTTTCAGATTTTAACCTCATATTCTGATTCTATGTATATAGAAAAAAAAAATATATATAGACCGCTATAGTGAATATAATGTGTCACAACTTCAGCCAAAATTGAATCTCTTACAATTCACAAAAGTTGAGATGGCAATGGCCAGTGTAAAACTGAAGAATCATTGCAAATCTAGCAATAACAGTCAATCATATTTTCCCAGACCCTGGGGGGGGGGGGGTTCTCGCCCCGAAATATGACGAGGGTGCTCAGCTGAGCGTCTCGCACCCAGACCCAGTAACGGAGTGCCTTGAACCCAAAAATAGGACCCTGGACTAGGGAATTTTCGCCCTCAAAGAGGCATTTTTTTGGGTCGGCTGTATTATTTGTACTAAATAATTTCTTTTTTGCCACCATGGATGTCTTTCAGAAGGTGATTTTTATGCGTAATTCGGAGTGCTGGAAATGTAGGACCGTGTCTAGGAATATTCAGACCTCATTTTAGGACCTTTAGCTAGGAAAAATTAGCCCTTGAAGAGCCCTTTTCAGCCGAGCATAGGTGTAGACCAACATATAGTGAGAACCCCGCCCCCCAGGTCCCAGACCAAGTCTCTGTCAAAGATACCAATAATTTTTCTTTGTATATTCTGCAGGAAAAGTGGCCACACAGTACGGCAGGGCATACTCTACATCTAAATTTGCTTTGGAAGGATATTTTACCAGTTTGGGCGATGAAATGAAGAATTCAAATATTTCAGTTACAAACATAGTCTTGGGAGCTATAGGTCCGTATGCATTTTAAATAAAATGATATTGGACAATGATTATTTCACCTGAAAATATGGTAAAATGTTAACTTGAAATAGCAAGGTTTTGAAGTAGCAAGCTTTAACAGAATTATCTTCGACTGAACAGTTAATTTTGACATCATCATACACTGCTCAAAAAAATTAAAGGAACACCTCTTTCAAGTAAATTTTTAGGAACTTGGAGTGATGTAAATGAATTTCAATAAATATGGTATCTTCTCTATCGTTTTGAATGGTTCATCAAATCACAGCTGAATGGATTGAATGGATATTGTCTATACAGGGATGCTGAAACTTTGGTGACCCCCAAAACTGATGTGAAAACACAATATGCCCAAACCCAAAATTTTGTTCAATTCTCTGTCTACTGCTACCAAACCTAACTCAAAACTGTATAGGGCCAAGACGAGAATGAACACTCTCTTTAAAAGGGATTTGCTGCACTTTTGTTGAAGCTGTGGGTGATCACTGCGGAAAAGAGGACCAACTCTCGAATGAGGGTTTATTTATGCTCCTGTGGGGTCCAAGGAGGGTGTTACTGCCAGGAAACACATTGCAAAGATTGTCCTACACATATTCTATGGGTCTTAGGTCAGATAACCTTGCTTGACAGTCCATCACTGCAATACCTTCAAATTTAAGATGAGCTGTGGTCACTCAAGCAGGGTACAGATGTGCATTTTCGTGCATGAGCAAAAGGATTTTTTTTATCTGACCCATCATTAGGCCTCAGTGTGATTTCCACAAGTCCATTGCTGCACATTATGCCATTCATTTGTCGAGTATGCACTCCGTACACTCCGTGCACCCTTCTGTTGACAAGGTATCGAGACCCATCAAGAGAGCTCCCAAAAAACTTCATGTTTGAAAACTTTAGACTCAGAAAAACATTACCGTGAGTTTCTTCCCACCCAGAAATGATTACCACATGTCAAAATTGAGACCTGCTTGCATCTGCAGACAACAGAGGCCACTGCTCACAATACTGCTAAAATAGGGGGCTCCCTGTTGAACTCCAACAGTGTTACACGGTGATGTGGGGCAATCAGAGGAGGGTAAACTCACTTTCTGCATCTAAAATGGTCTTCAAGCAGTTGGTTCCTACATTTTTGGTCCAAGATTACAAAATTTGTTGCACCACCGGAGTCATTTTTCAGTAACATGACGAGGCCGGTGCCGAAGTTGCTGGAGATAATGGTCCTGTCGCTGCAGAATCGACCAGTATCTGCCCATTCCAGGTCTACTGCCGTCCATTCCAGTGTACCTGTGCCTCTACCATGGCTGGGAAACTACATTTGGTGCCGAACCAGACCATCAGACCCCCTTCTCATTTTAGCACCTTTCTGTGGGAGTTACCCATCCCCGACAACCTCAATTTGAGACAAAGACTGTGTGGCACACTTTGCCCTTGCCTACGGTTGTCAGAAAAACCAGGTGAATGAACAGTTTTTTCTTCCCTTCTTTGGTAATGCTTTTTTCAGATTTGCGAATTCAACAGAAATCACTTCAATTTTTGGGGTCGCCCAGGACTATTGCTCCTGACAAGGCAATTGTTGACCAACATTGCTGTTACAACTGAATTTACCAGTCGAATGAACAGACAATAGAAACATGTTTAAGTCATTTAGTTGCTGATTGCCTATTTTCAGAAAAATGGTCAGAAAGAGGTGTTCCTTTAATTGTTTTGAGCAGTCTAAAAGAAAGATCCTAGAAGGAAAAAACAAACTTAAATATTGAAAATTCTTCTTTTTCTTTATAGATACCCCAGGCGCAAGACGCATGTTGGCTAATGCAGTGAAGGATTTGAATTTCCCGGCGGACTATCCGTTAGCAAATGTAGTTGATACTGCACGATTTATAATCCAAGGAGTTGCAAGTAGAAAGAGGGAAATATACTACCCGACTAAATTGAACTATTTAATATTATTAAGAGATATTCAATTTCGACTGGGTTACTTATGGATCAGTTGAATAAAGCATGACAAAAATATTCTTCCTTTTTGTTCTATGTAGATAGATGGATGATTGGGGCTTTACGTCCTGTATTTATGCACTTGGGAGGCTGATTAGGACAGGAGGATGACTTGGCAATGAGGTCGAAGATGATTGAAACAGCCGCCCAACTCCGGGCGTCCAACATAGGCCCATGTGACCTGGAAATAGCTGGATTCGAACCCTGGACCCAGCGATTCACAGCTACAACTGGTACAACTCTACCTCCTTGTTCTGTGTAGAATCAAATTTTGTCAATTTTCAGAGATGTCAACTTCAAAAATTTCAAATTCTTACATCAGTAGTAAACAAACAGCAACATGGATAGATAGATAGATAGATAGATAGATAGATATGGTAAGTGCAGCCCTCTAAGCCCAGTTCTGGGCACTCACGAGGGTTGATTGATAAGATGGAAGAGAGAGCGGGAGTCCTCAACATGTTACACATTTACCCCATGTGAGGGATCTTTTACTTGCCCAGCATAGACACTGATACAAAAAAGGACTAGGTAGTCATCGGAAGAGTAACAGCCTGGAAATTTAATATATGAAAAATATGGATTGCTGCACCGTGAAATTGCCACTTTGTGTGTCATCATGCTGATGATTTGTCATGATCATACCCAATACTTCCAATGTTAATTTAAGGAGACTAATCCTGCTTGTTGGTGAGAGGCAAACGAAATTATCATTCATCTGATTTTTACTCTAAAATCAGTTATGAAAAATCAAATGGCCTTCTCTGGATCATGGCTAATCAAACTTCTGATATAGTGAACCTTATGTATGAGAGAGATCACTTAAAGAAACAAGCAGTTATAAATAGAGATAATTACTCTTGGGAAAAGTATAAGAAAGCTCGTAATAGGGTTAGTAGTCTTTTGAAATTAAGCAAAAAGAATTATGCTACAGAGAAAATTAACGAATGCAAAGGAAATTCTAAAAAAAACATGGAAAGTATTCCATGAGTTGACTGGAAATAAGCAGAAAAGGTCTGCACATCCAAACATTAGTGCCCAAGATTTCAATGAGTTTTTCTCTTCAATTGGTTCTAATACTGTTGCAAATATTGTTAACGTTTCACCTGAAAGTTTTTATTGGAGAAGTCCTGAATGTTTGTATAATTTCACTTTTCATCATACTACTTACGATATTGTATTAAAAAAACTTCTGAATTTTGGACAAGACTCTTCAATGGATGTATTGGGCTTTGATAAAAAATTATTGTGCTATGCACGAGAAGTTATAGCTCCAATTGTATGCAAGTTTATTAATGTATCTATAGATTCAAAGATTGTATTAGAAGATTGGAAAATGTCGCGTGTGACACCTATATATAAGGGTAAAGGTGACATGGAAGACCTCACAAATTATAGACCCATTAGTGTAATAAGCCATGTGGCAAAAATTCTCGAAAAAGTTGTACAAAGTCAAGTAATGAAATATTTGGATGACCATCAATTAATCACTTCGGATCAGTCCGCTTATCTAAAAAATCACAATACTCAAACTTCTTTACATCGAGTTGTGGATGACTGGTTAGTTAACATAGATGATGGCCTAGTTACAGCAATGTGCAGTCTTGATATTAAGAAATGTTTTGATACTATTAATCACGAAATTCTTATTAATAAAATGAAAATGTATGGATTCAATGATGATGTATTGCAATGGTTCAGTTCCTACTTGTTTAGTAGAGGTAGTAAATTTTTTTCCGATGGCGAATTCTCTGATGTTAAACATACTAATATAGGGGTCCCTCAGGGTTCTGTCCTCGGACCAACATTGTTTTTAATTTATATCAATGATATCAATAATTATTTAGGATCAGCTATTTGCAATCTGTATGCAGATGATGTATTGATTTATTGTAGTGGTGAGAATGTCCGAGATGTTAATGATCAGTTACAATTTTCCTTAAATAATGTAAAACTATGGTATGATAGAAATTCATTGGTTGTCAATGCGACAAAATCTAATTCAATGTTGGTAACTACTAGACAGAAGGAGATTTTCTTAATTGATGAAATGAAATTGTATCTTGGTGATGTAAAACTAGATGATGTCGACTGTTGTGATTATCTTGGACTGAATATTGATAAAAATTTGTCTTGGCATACCTATGTAGATTCATTAAGTAAACAGCTATGTAAAAAAGTCTGGATGTTATCAAGGTTAAGCTCATTTTTACCCCGCCATTCTCTAACTCAATTATATAAAAGTTACATTCAACCTAAGATTGATTATGCCATTACTGTTTGGGGTTATACATCTGAAATTAATATTTACAAAATACAACGAATGCAAAATAGAGCTGTTAGAGCTATATATGGTAATTATGATTATGTAAATGTAAGAGGAATGGACTTATTGATTGATATGAAAGTTATGAATGTGAAACAAAGAAGGGACTACTTTATGGCTTTGTTAGTTTTCAAGAGCATTTATGGTCTAGCACCAGATTATTTAAGTAATGAAATTATAATGAAAATTGAAGTTAATGACAGATCAATGAGGCATGTTAATGAAAATGATATTTTTGTGCCTAATGTCAAAACTGAGATGGCAAAAAATTCGTTTTCTTATCAAGGACCTATTATATGGAATGGTTTACCAAATTGTATTAAGGAGTGCACAAACATTGAACATTTTAAGAAAAAAGCTAAAGATTATTTTTTGAGTAAATTTTATTAATGAATTGAGTAAGTTTTATTAATGAATTGTCTTTTATATAATATATGTATATATAGCTGTTTTTAAACTGTTTGTAACACATGTATATATATTGCATTCTATTTTAACAGGGCCATGTTGAAAAACAAGCTTGTCTTGAACATGTTTACCCTGAATAAATATATTTCAAATCAAAAATATATTTCAAATCAAATAAAAAAAAACAGCCTCTATGTTTTCCGTGTTGAATGGTGAGAAGATGACACTTCATCAGCTATCATGAGTCACTAAGAGCCATTTTCACAGTGCAACAGTCCACTCTTTTTGCATATATCAAATTTCCAGGCTGTAAAATATGCGCATGCCAAGTTTTTTATTCAGTCAAATCCGGTGTTAGAGGTTCATTTTTGGGGTTATTCTGACAATTAGGTAGAGGTGACTCAAAGGCCAATAATTGCATGTTTGGGTCATAATTCGCAAAACAGTTTGACTAAATGTTGTGACAGCTGATTTGGTTTTCTCAGACAATTCCAAACATATAGGCCTACATGTGGAAAACGGCTTGATATCCTGGAGCATTTTGGTGAAAAAAAAACAAAAAACAAAAACAAAACGTAATCGATCAGTGCAGGATTCAGCAGGAAAATTGGCTTTGGTTGCTATACTATTGTGAAGATAAATTTAATCTCCTGGAATAAAGCTTTTAAATGATCAATTCTATCCAAAGATATGGCGCCTCAAACATTTGTGAAACAAAAACACTACAATTTGAGAAAATGGCAGTTAAACTTCCTACCTTTGCTGGGAATGAATGAATGACACCCCAGTTGAATAATTAAAATCACTTTTGTTAAGTTGCAAATACCAATAAATAAACAGCAACTCAAATATAAAATTTCAGTGGACGACGTCCATTTATTTAAATGCGACGTGCATGTGTGTAGTGGCGTACTTCCGGCTAAATCTCTGCAATAGGCCTACAAAATCGCCCACGCCATGTACAAAACAACTTTCAATATATACAAGTAATTGTTTTGATAATTTGAAGAAAATGCCTTTTGCAAAAATTTGATGCCAAAAGCTAAGAAAATGTGACCTTTTGACACATTGTTCTAATTTAATTTCTGGGAAACAGAGATTGACTTCTCTGATCTCAATGTTAGTATCATAAATCGTGATAAAGAAGTTCATAATATGATTATGACTAATAAACTAGACAGCTTTGTGTCACAATCTGGTGAACTTTTCAAACAATGACCTTCGTTGGCCCTGGAATCGATGCCAATTTCGTTTTGACCAAAAAAGAAAAAAAAAAGAGGTAAATTACAAAAATTAAATTGTGCGCTAGAATCAAGTGTTATTTTAAGGTCATTGTCTGTTCTTGTCTGATAATGTAATTCGGACTTCATCAAAAGAAGACTATAATCAGAAATCGCTGTCACTAGTCAGCCAATGTAAACTTGAAGGTGAGTGCTGGAACTTGACAATGTATTATAAGACCAAATGTGTAATATTTTGAGATGTACTCCCACTCGTGAAGATATCCTGAGTCCTCCCGAGGATATCTTCACAAGTGGGAATACATCTCAAAATACCATCATATACAACCATTTGGTCTTATTTGCACCCATACTGTAATTTAAAAAAAGCTGAACTTCACCCAGATGATCAGTACTCAACAGTTGCATCAGCCAATCACAGCGCAGATGGCAGCTCAACTTGAGGTGTCACAATGTTGTGACGTTACCATGGACATGGCGCAGACAATATGCAATTAAAATTTTTACACTAACAACAGCCAGTCCACTGATATACAACATTGTGACATCATCAGTTGAGCTGCTATCTGCGCCCTGATTGGCTGAGACCACTGTTGAGTATTTGTCGTCTCAGTGAAGTTCAGTTCTCTTTTGAATTACATATGGGTATAAATAAGACCAAATGGCTGTATGGTGGTATTTTGAGATGTACTCCCACTCATAAAGTTATCCTAAGTCCTCTACAGTCTGTACCCGCTTGTGCTGACACACTCGTAGGTACAGAGGACTCAACTCATAGGGTACATCTCAAAATACCACCATAACCACTAGGGCAGATTTCACGAAAAAGCTGCAAAATGACTTACCACAACCTGTCCATAAGTTACATTAGCACAATACTGATAAGGCCAGACATAATCAATTCGTAGATTCTCAGATTTTCTCAGCGTGCTTCTTCTAAGGATAGCTGGCAGGACAAAAAAAACTGAAATCTAAATCTTTTATTGTGTCAATCCATTAAATAAAATCATGGGTAAACAATCTTTTCTGTTGGATTGTTAGGTCAGAGTACTTAGCTAAAAATATGGCCTTGTGCTAATGTAACAACGATGAATGATGGAGGACGGAATTTTTTATGCTGATCCTACTGCAGTATAAATAAAGTCACCAGCAGGCTACCACCCCTGGCCTGCTCTTGGGAGACCTGGCTTTCAGTTCAGAAAAAATTTGAGATCCAATCATGTGTTTTTAAACGTAATTTTTATGTACACATTTTGCTAATGTAACACTATGAAATGGACGGATGCAAAATAGCAGTTACATTAGCAATAAAGAAACAGGTACCACACCCAGTCGTTTATGTTTTTGGTGATGTATATAGGCAAATAAGACACGTTTTTCAACAAAATATTATAATTTCATGTTTGAAACTGGCATAGGTAGCGAGAACACAGAAAAATTTCCATGTAAAAGTTGCTAATGTAACCTCAGTGTCCTGTGACGGAATCGAGTTACATTAGCAGTCTTTTTTTATTTTTCATTTTTTTCAAGTTTTATAATGACCAAGACAATTAAAAATGGTTCCAAAATAATTTTCAAGATGTTTTTTATCAATCACATACCATTACATTTTCCAGAATTGGTTTTAGCAGATTCCACAGAGTGCCAAAGTAAGCATGTCTGATCACCAGTAAGTTTGGTCGTCCAAAATTGTCCTCATGAGGCATAAAAAAAAATCTTTTTAAGAGGAAAAAGCCTTATATTTGAGGAATATTTTATTGATATTTATTCATTACCTCACAGATGTACTGAGTAATAGGTTTACTTGATTCAGGAAGCAACAGGGAGATAACAAAAGGGTTGGAAAGTTTAAGGTACCCTTTAAGAGCACTTTTCGTGAAATCTGCCCTAGGTCTTGTTATATCATTACACAATTCTGTTAGTAGGCCTAATTACAGATGCTATAACTCATCAATTATTTTGAACAGGTAGCATGGGTACCACCATAAATGTTGTGATTTTCGCCATCGCCTTTGCATTGACGACTCGATTAATTTCCGAGCCTGATGTTTTTGATGCAAGTAAGTGTCTTTGTACAACAATGGAAAAGGGGTTATAGGTTTGTTTATATGATTATCAATTGTAATATGGGGGCAATTTGTCTGAGCAGAATTGAATATTGTACTTAACAAGTTTTGTAAATTTCAGGTCAGATCAAAGGCAAACATGTCCTGATCACAGGGGCGTCGAGTGGCATTGGGGAGCAACTCGCCTATCAGTATGCTAAGAATGGAGCTAATGTGTTTATCACAGCTAGAAGGGAGAACCTATTGCAACAGGTTGTTGGATTGAATCAGTTCAGCATTTGTACAAATGTTGAAGCCATTGTTGTGGTTTCTGCTTGATTAAAACATTGTTAAACTTGCAGAAAGCTGGTGTCTGAGAAAAAAGATTAAAAAATTAAACTATTGGTGCCGCCATGGGACTTTTCATTTCATACATGTTTCGCATTTGTCTGCCTGTCCATCAAAAAACTACAGAAAAAAGGTGATTTTTCCATGAACATAAACAAAATGCTGAATTAATTTGGGCGAGATCCTTCACCTCATTGCCATGCCCTCCTCCTGTCTTAATTAGCCAACCAAGCACATAAATACAGGACCTAAAGCCCCAATCATCCATCCATCCATCCTTACGTTTTGAAGATACGCTCTAAATGGTGCTGCCCCCTTGTTGTTAAAAATGTGAGGCTTTATAGAAATGCAATGTAAAATTTGCTCTGACCTAATTGGCACTGGGCATGCCCAGGAGTGACCTGGTTCTCACTGAGCATGCTCAGACCTATCGATCATGTGCTGAGAGCAATAACAAATGGTGGCCATTTTCAAATTTCCCTTATTCAAACTTTCAAGGCCAGTTTTCACCACAAGCTATGTGGGGGTTCACTCATCAGACATGGCTTGTGTTTGTCTAAATTTTGTAAAGAATTTTTTGGTGTAGGTCTGATCTGTGAACTCCACGTACCCCACTCTTGGATCAAATTTTACCATGAATGATAAGGGCAGTTTTCATAGTGATATAAGGCTCTATCTTCATTTCGTCAGGTTGTCAAGAAATGCAAAGAGATTGGTTTCAAGGGTTCTCAGTTTGGATATGTAGCTGCAGACATGAAGAAAAAGCCAGACATTGAACAACTGGTGAAAATGGCAGTGAAAGAATTAGGAGGCCTTGATGTGGTGTTAATCAATCATGCGTTATTGCTTGACTTCAAGAATGCAGACAATTTGGATGAAGCGATGGAGGTACAGCTTTATACATTATTATATACAATATAACATCATTTTATTCACAATGAAGTATTAACAAGATACATACATGTGAGATGATGCTGAATATATGATGCATTTTTTTATGATAACTGATAAAAATGTTGAACTTCGTCATGAAAGAATTTTAGAAACTTAAGTGCTTAAATTTGAATAAATTTTGTCAAAAAAATCATGAACCCACAAAAGACATACATGTAAAGACCCCGTACACTCACAGGGTTCAAAGTGGCATGTTGAGATAAATAGCCAGACCAATAGATAATTCCTCCATGTACAACAAAAGAGTACAATGTTTCATTTCCCCAAGATGTTATCATAAAATCCACTACAATCCACAGTGTCCCTTAAAATTTTTCAGCATGAAAATGAGAGTGTGTAAACCAAAATCTTAAAATTGACATCACTTGAAATTCTCCCAATAGAATTTTTTCGTTTTTGGCTTAAAATGTTCTCTACAATTGTGCACTTTTAGTTTTCAGGCTTCATTTCGAAAATCCTAAATAAATTCAAGGGACACCGTGAATCCTGTAATGATCATGCATTGCATTTCATGTAGCATCGGCACAATTGAGACTGTTCTGTTAGCTGATTTAAAAATAACTTGACTGTTCTCATCAGGAGAGTCTAAAGTGATATTTATTCCGACTACTTGTTGATCACAGAATCTGCAAGCTAGCCTGACAGTGAACGCTGTGGCTCCGGCATACATCGCTGGTCTGACTCTACCCCACTTGTTGAAGAGTGGAGGACAACTTGGAATTGTGAACTCAGCTGCAGGTAATTACAAACAATGTCAGAAGATTGAGATGTTTATGGCGTCATTAATCTGCCCATAGAAAAATGCCTGTAGCAAAAAGTGATTTACTTCAAGACTCAATTTTGCATGTGTACACATGGATAAAGTTTGGTACACATATGACTTATCAATGTGGTCTAGTTGTGCCTTTTCATAGTATGACTGATACATATTCTATACTTTTTGTAATATTGAGAAAAATATCAAAAATACTTTTTTTCTTATTGGAGATAAAACTTGCCCATTATTGCATACACAGCAATGGAATTTCCTACACATATCACCTACACAATGTAGCAGTGCTTTTTGATGAGTATTTAACAATTTTTGAATGATTGGAAAAACTTGAGAAAAATAGAACAGCTTTATATTCTTGGTTTCCAACCGACAGCTCATAACCTGCACTTTGTACATGAATAAAACTGTACCATAATATGAATAAATTATTCTAATAAGCCCTTCCCTTGCTTTTACAAACCATGGCAAGCACACGGGCAGATGGCATGGCTGCAGGCAAATAGAGATAATAGAAGCCATTCCTCGACCACTATTGCATACCTTTAATATTTGCAATTTGGTAAACACACCAATTTTATGGTGTAGTTGTAATCTTCTAAAGGTGTTTTTCGCTGAAGGTTTGCTGCTGCACAGCCTATGTTGCTTTTATACTCTTTAATAGAACGCCCGTAGGTGAGATGGGTGCCTTGAAGTGAGTGCGGCGGTAGATGGCGTTTTGAGTAAATGTGAATTTAGTAGGTTTATTGTGTTGTAGTCCTGCGGTGATTGTGTGTTTGTGTGCCTTAGCCATTTTACGTGTGAATTCCCTGTGCCTTTGCAACAGTTTAAATGTAATTTTGAGTTCCCTGACCCTCAGCTGTGAATGGCGTTGATGTCCTCCATGTGTCTTGGTCATGTTACTTTGGACTTTCCTGGTCCTTTGCTATTTTTCTTTGGAATTATCTGTCCCCCATGGATAACCACCAATCAAGAGCCTTATCAGCGAGTATATTGTGGTTTGATGGCGGGGTCGGATTGAGCAGGGCCCATGCGCGTGAGGGAATGCGTTTTGTCATTAATGTCATTGAAGAAATGAAACGTGGGGGAAAGATTGTAACTTGTGTGTAAGGATTTTCATGTAAAATGAAATAATAGGGCTCCCCTCTTAATGACAATAAATGCGCCTATCTGGTGTCTGGCTTAGACATACACAATGTCATACAACTGGCAGGTTGTGGTTTGTAACGGCAAGTCCATGTTTACGATGAGTTCCTTTTTTCAACTTTTCCAGTAGAAAGTTATGGACATGATAGGCCTGTTATACATTGCAGTTTTTGCTATGTGGATTTTGGTTAATTTGGAAAATGTATTTCATGTGAGTGTTATCATATTTTATAAATTTTGACTATGTAAAATTTACATAGTAAATGTACTTACTAATGTACATACCTCAAACCTGTTTTTCTTGCATTATCTTTCTAATAATATATAAAACATTGGCAATAAAGTGGAAAGGAACATAGTATGAGGTGGTAGGAATTCAGAAATAAAAATATCCATTGGCCATCCACGGGTTCTTATTTTGCCATTAAAGAAAATGAGTGCTGACAAAGAATGGAGAATGTTTCAAGGATCAGTAGCATTTTGTATGCAGGCATATTTTATTAAAATCAATGTTGCAGTGCTATCTATTTAATCCATCTATCTATCTATCTATCTATCTATCTATCTATCTATCTATCTATCTATCTATCTATCTATCTATCTATCTGTCTATCTATCTATCTATCTATCTATCTATCTATCTATCTATCTATCTAGCTAGCTAGCTAGCTAGCTATCTTTCTGTCTACCTGTCTATCCATATATAGCTACATATCTGTTGATCTATCTTCTTTTCTTTTTCCTTTTTTCCCTGTTTTTCTTCTGTATCTTAAATGCAGCACAAAGCATGAATTAAATTAAATTTATGTTTCATTGGTTAACCTTGTAAATTTAGTTTTAAGTTCTTTTAACTACCTATATTTTATTGACATGAAATATAAAACTGATTAACATAAAGTATGCATGTTGAGCTGAGTTTCTGTGAATGAATTATTAGTGTTTTTATACTGTCTGCAGATCGGGGTATTCTACAGGGTGCGCCAAAAAAACTTGCACCACCAGCAGTTATGAATTGAAATTGTTATATTTTTACAACCAAAGCTTCTGTAATTATTAAAGTTGGCAGTAATAAGTCTGTGTTAGTCTAAATTGACATTATTGATGTTTTTTCTTTCTTGGCCAAAAACATTTTTTTATTTGAGCTTTTAATGTAACGCATATGCTTTGGTGCACTTGGGTTACGTTTTCACCCTAGATTTTCTAATTCTTGCCTCTCAACATGTCAATGACTATTTTTGGGTGTAACAGACATCAGTCCGCACATTTTCTCGCAAAAAGTAGTCCATTTTATTGAATTCTGTTTAGGATGGAAGCCGTCGATCATCAGGCGAGAGGTGGGAAGTATTTCTTATGATATTTTTGAAGATCCAGAGATTGTTTTTCAATTGTCAATCTTTCAGGCAAAATTGCAACAAAGTATGCAAGACCATATTCTGCATCCAAATTTGCCCTGGACGGATATTTTACCAGCTTGGGAGATGAAATGAAAGATTCAAATGTTTCAATAACAAACATTGTCTTGGGAGCAATAGGTTTGTTTGTTGTTTTTAAAATTACTAATCAATACGGTTTTGGAACATCAAACACACAACACTTAATATGTCTTTGTTATATGTGTAGTTGAAGAATTATATAATGACCTGACAACAGGCCTCATCAATATTGAATTGAAATCAACTGTCAATTTGTCATTGGGTCACTTGAGACTTCAGTGGTGAATGCTGCAAGTGACTCATTCAGTGACTTGTTCTGAGGGCATTAGAAGTATAGGATATGACCTCACAAATTGCCTATGTGTCATAGTGAATAACACAACATTAATAGAGATATGACCTCACAAGGAACATTTCAGTGCTGTTCTGTAAGCAATGTAATTCTTCAACAGTAACATAATAAATACCATATTTTATGTATTAAAAGCACTCCTCCAGTGGCGGATAGGCCTACAGGGGGGAGGGGCCTAGGGAGCCCGGGTCCACCCCTGACCATTGAGATTAATAATAGCATTTTGAAGAAAATATGACGCAGGCTCGTGAATGCCGAAACACGCCCTGCCCCCCCTAGATGACCCTGTCTGAATCTGCCACTGCTCCCTTTAATAAAAACCCTACCTCCTCCATGATACAGAACCAATTTTAATCAAAATTCCCTCAAAATATGACTTTATTCCTAATATAAGTTTTTGATATGAAAATCTATTAATCGCCCATCTCATCATTACATCTGCCCTCCGGGCGCCTAATTCAAACAATAGGGTAGATTCAGGCCAACAATGATCAAAACATGTGCTTGGAGCTTTTTGAATTGTGTGTGTCTCAGAATGCTGCAACAAAAGTGTCATCAGTCGTAATTTAACTCAAAGGAAACTGAAAAAAAAAAAAAATCAAAATTGGGAATATTCAGATCTGGGGTGGTCCCATTCCCAGCTTGCAGATCCTGTCTACAAGAGGACCGCTGTTACATTGGCACTTCTTTTTCCAGCCGTGGCAGATCAGAACAAATGCTGTCATGTGTTGCCACCTAGTGACTAGTGTGCTATTATGGAGCTTCTGCGAGCGGTCCACATCATTTCAGTCTGAGGAACTCACAGAATTTTGTCTGGAAGAAACCGGGGCTGTTTCTGAGTGTGCTAACTGATGGCCCTGTCCACTTCCTTAGAGAATGTGATTGCCGAGTCTGACTCTGGTATATGTCAGTGTTGAATAGAAATTTTGTCAATGTGCAATGAAATTGGAACTATTTTTTGGGACAGCAATGCTGTAGCATACAAAATCAACATTTGTGACAGGTGGCAGCAGCATACAGTTCTCATTTTCACCAGACTGTTGCAGATCTATATATGTAGGGATCCCGCACTCATTCGCATATCATGATATCATATTACAAATTAAATGTAAAATGCATGTGGTTGTTGTTTATTCATATGATGCCAATGACAAATAAATTAATATTCTATTCATGTTATTTTGCAGAGACAGCCGCAGCAAGAAGTATCATCGATAAAGCAGTGGAAGAGTTGAATTTCCCCTTTCACAGGGTGCGAGTTGTGAGCGCTGTTGATACTGCAGAATTCATCATGCAAGGAGTTGCAAGAGGAGAGAAGGAAATATACTACCCTCCAGAGATGAACTATTTGGTGCTATTCAGAGATATTCTGTTTCGACTAGGATTATTATCGGTTGATTAAAGCATGTTGACATGATCCCTGTTCTGTTTTTCTGTGATGGGGAAGCTTTGGAAAGTCGGGCTGCATCATTCTCCTACCACAGAACTTGACTTCACTCAAACTCTGCTTGCGAGGGTGCCAATAGTTCGGGGTGTGATGAATATGTATGAGCAGACGTAGGAATTTAAATGCACCTATCAGCTGTGATGGTGACACAGAAAAAACCCAGCTGTACCTCTCATCACCCTCATGATGCTGCAGGTACTCCATTTCTGTCGCCACTGGCAGGCTGCCCACACCCCAGGTTTAGGCAGGGTTGACAATCAGGGCTTGGTTAGGGACAGGCGCATGCATACCAATAAAACCATATAAGACAATACAAGCGTATGCAATTTGAATTTGGAGATTGCAGAAGCAGGGTCATTTTGCAAATAAAGGTATGGTGCAAATGCAATAGTTGACCTTGTACATCTCACTTATTTTGATAATGTTCTGCCATGCAAAATATTTTCTTTTTTGTAGTATTTGCATATTTTGAAGAAATGCAAAAATAGTGGGAGCCTATGCCAAAGACACATGACAAATTCCAATTAGAATACAACCATAGCAGTGATCACAAACTGTTATACATTGTTTGTTACAATGTGTGCTTTTAGCAGTTAGACATGAGATAAAATATAAGAATTTGCAACTTATAGAACTAACAACACCCAACAATAACAGTGAATCTTGCAAAAATGTTTTTCATAGTAAACTCTCAAATGTGATAGAATCTGTGATAAATATATCAAAACACACATGTCCAGGGCATTTCTTGGACTTAGTCATATGCTAGTATATGTAAAGGTTATTCACCACGGGAGAGGGAATATGTGATTTATCACCCGAGGCCTTTAGGCTGAGGTGTAATAAACACATATTCCTGATCCCATGGTGAATAACCGGCTTATACCGTGAGACAAACACTCAAACAGTCAAACATGAGAGGATAACTGGACAACAAAGAATATGGGAATTATTTCCCTGAATTACTGTAATGTGATTGGCTGACGGAGGTGTCGTGTGGTATAAGGATGGATTACATCGATCTACAAGCCCTGATATACTATGTCTATCAATGGCTGGTACTTCCTCTCGTGGTTAGGAGCTGTTAGGGAGCCCTGAGTTATGAGGAGGGGCTGCATGGAGGATTGGTGCACCCAGATTTTTATAGAAATTAACTTAAAAGTATTGGGGACGGCTGCAGGTCACCATAGTTTAATGGAATCATTGTCGAGAATGTAAAACCCTGGCTAACATCAAAATTTACGTAGAAAAAAAAAACAACAACACAAATTTGAATGAGTAAAGTAATGTGATGATCAGGGGCAGATCCAGGGGGTGGGGGTCCAGACCCCCCCCCCCTTCCCTTCGGTTTTCGTCGCTGGACCTCCCTCTTTACACTGTAGAACCTGTTGGTTACTTTAACGCCAGGTACCGTAATGAATACAAAAAGTGCCACTTTACGTCAGAAACCATTGTTTGTTACAGCATGTACAGTAACTGTTGTTAGGGTTAACAGTTTAGTTTCGATTTTAAAAAATCAGTAATTTTGCAAAAATCTAGTTTTTTTATTCATTTGTTGCTGCGTGTATGTTACATACTGTGTTGTTTAAGTTACTTGCCCGAAGTTATTAGTATACAAATATTGACTGATTTTGAGGGCATTAGTCAAATCTATTTCCCTCGAGGGGGTGTTAGTGAAAACTATTTATAGTCAGTCTGAGTCTATATTTGTTTTATTATAGCGAATGGATAAGCTGACACAAAGCTTGCACTATTACTAGTTTTGATGAGGTTTTTTGTTTTGTGGACTAATGCAGGGCAATTATCTTATTATAGTCTTTATTAATGCATTCATTTGAATTAATTTTTTCCAGCACTACTGCAGGGCATAGGTTTCCAAAAACATTTTGGAAAAAAAAAATTGCGGAAAAAAAAGAAGTGAATTTTTTTTTTCAAATGTCTTTTTTGCTAGTGCACCCCTCCCCAGTTAGAGCTCCAAGATGCATTGGTGCATGAAGGAGGTCAAGAGAGGGTGTACCAAAAGGGGGGGGGCAGAATTAGGAGCATGGAGACATGGACCATTATGACAGTGGACAAATACAGTGAAAATATGACAGTTTTTAAATATGGGGGCTCTGATATTATATTTTAAGGTCTCACACATTGGACAATGGTGTCATGGAAAACATATTGAAAAGGGAACATTGAAAGAGAGCACAGGATGAGGCAGCTCTGTCTGGAAATTTTTGGAAAAGTGTGTAAATTGTGTCAGACAAACATTATATGCACTGCAGTACAGAGACTGCCAACACTATGCACTGCATTACAGAGACTGCAGTGAATAATAATGGAAAAGGAAGACACATGATTACAGCAAGAAGAGCTTGAAAAAAGAAAAAAAAAAAGAGACTATTATCCATGTCTATCTTATCATTTTCATCATACTTATCTGTCTGAAGAAGTCTGCGGAGATACTGTCACTAATCAACTAATATAGCATTGAAGGTAAGTGTTTGAAATTATGTGTAGATTATTTCCATGTAGACTACTCAATTATGCCTTTTGCTGCTAATATGCTGCTGTAATTTTATGCAAATTTTCTTACTTCATTTATTTTTCTTTCTGAATGTTCACAGTTGATGCGGCACTGTTGACTTGTACATATTATATCCGGTGCTGAGCAGAGTTGAAGTTTATAGAACTCGTGACACTGAAATGTTTAGTTGTCCAAAGTACACGGCGGTCACCTTTTTAATCTTGCAAAGATGATTATGTTAAAAATAATAGTTAGTATCTTATGATAAAGAAGTTTTACTTTAGAATTTAATATACATAGTACAATGATTTTTTTTGCTTTGAACACATTAATAATTCTTTCGCCTCAATTCATTTTTCAACATGCATGAATGAAAGAAATAGGCCTACTCACATATATAATTTTAAAAGAATGTTACGTTGAAAAGAAAGTGTTACTGTTAATAAGAAAATAAAATAAAATTAATAAGTTTTGTTAAATAAAAAATCTATATTGAATGAAGACCTGAAGATAAATTGTGCCACATGCACAGTATAAATTTGATACAAAATAAAGTCATACATTTCTTCCTAGATCCCAGATGTAGGACAGCATGAACTTGCCTAAATGAGTATCAGAACTTGAATAAGTAAAAAAAAATGCAAAAGTATATTGAGCAGAACATATATGTCACTGCTGTATCAGTCTGTAAAGCTTGTGTGCCAGTGTGTTAGTCACAAAAGTAATTCCACATTCAAGCTTATGGGAATTTAATACATGTATATTATAAGGTATGTTGCATGTATACAAAATATGAGTTACATATATATGTCATTCATAGGTATCTTCTTTTTTATCTCTTTACTTATTTAATTCAATTGTCTGTCGATCCGAGAATCTAAAAAATAATTTACTATAGATTCAGATTCAGATTAAGATGATTTATTTGTAGCTCATATATAATTTTGTATACTGTAATAACAATTCATTGAACATAAATATATAAGCTACAGGAACTCCTCTAAGGCAATATTGTGCCGCTGTCGAGGAGTCCCTGTTATTATTTGTCCATGCATCATTAGTGGCTGGCAGCTTTAAAAATGTTTATAAAAGTCCTTGTCATTATTTCAGACAGCATGCGGACTGCTATAAAAGTAGTGATTTTTGCCATTGCCTTCGCAGTGACGACTCGTTTAATTTCCAAGCCTGATGTTTTTGATACAAGTAAGTATAACATTATTTTCCAAATACATACGCTTGGGGAAAGGAATGTAAGGGCTTGATTTCACGAACACATTAGTTAGAACTCTTGTTTTTTACTCTACCCGTGATTCAGTGCTGCCCTCAGCTTTGGAGGCCTCAAGGCCGGCCACCTCTTGCATGGTCCCACAACCACACGTATGGAATTCACAGAAACATTGTTGCACTCCACTGAACTGAGGTTCGAAGCAGGTGATTACAACAAACAGTCAATGCCAAACAATGCTAAACAAGATATTCCAGCTTGCTATTTTGTAACAGGGCCCCTTTAAACATTGTCAATGCATAAGAAAATGTATTAGAGGCTCACAGAGCCAGGGAACTTTTGCCAAAGAAGTTCTGATTTGAGCATTTGTGCATCCATTTATCCACATGGAATTGTTCATGGACTATATTTATATTGCATGGGATATCTATATTTGGAATTGCTAACAGGACAAATTGTAGGATACAGATTCATAGAAAAGGTAAGATATAAGTTCTCCTGTGGCCATGTCAACACAGAATTTTTTGCCAACTCACATTGAAACTTTGAAGGCTGTTAATCAAATATCAAAGATGTTTCAAGGTTACACTGTGCATTGGCCTTTCCACAGTGACTAAATACACCAGTTCTATGTGTTTTCTACAGCTGACAGCAATTTGATTTTATATGAATTGACTTTTTCTGAAACATGTGCTTTCTCCAAGCCAATGTTTTGATCAAACAGGAAGTCATGTACAACATGTACAGTGCTGCCACGTTGTTGCACCATGCTCTTGGTCTCTGATGCCCTATCTTTGGCCTTGGACTTGGTCTCGTGTGCCCTTGGCCATTGTTGGCAGTCTTAGGACTGGCCTCATCCTCAAAGACCGGACTCGAGGCCACATTTGATGTTTCGATGGCCTTGGCCTCGTTATCTGTCTCAGTGTTGGCCACGGATGTCCTGGCCTCAAAACAAATCATTCAAATGAAACCATTTTATTTATTGTTGTTGATACAAATTAGAACAGAAACATTTACAACAAAGGTTATTTAAACGACAGTCTATTGAAATTTCATACAGTAAACTTTTTTAAATAATAAGATTAACAATAAATGATAAAATTATGACATGTAGAAGCTAAGATAAAAATATTTAGAATTGACAACAAATTAATATAAATCAAATTTACACTTATTACATTTGCACCGTGGCTCTTCCCACTTTTCCAGTTAATTGGAAAAGGTTTTAAAGTCAAAGTCTTTTACTTCATTTGGAAGTTTGTTCAACTCCAATGCTGGCTGCCATTCTTAAAACTGAAAATGGGGTAGTTGTAAACTCAGGAACTACTGTTAAACTAAGTTTGATTTTTAAACTCCGTTGGTGAAATCGGTTTACTTTCTTGATCTGATAATTATTTTGGGCAGTTTGACTTAGCATTTATACAGTGATGCTGTGATTTTTTCATATTTCAGGTCAGTTAAGAGGCAAACGTGTCCTCATAACTGGGGCGTCCAGTGGCATTGGGGAACAACTCGCCTATCAATATGCTAAGAATGGAGCTCATGTGTTTATCACAGCCAGAAGAGAGGAACTATTGCAACAGGTGATTTGGTTGAACTAGTTCGCATCTTCAGAGGCTTGTATTAAGGCAAGGCTGGGTTGGAGCCCCCCTTCCCAAAAAAAATATCAGAAAAACACCTTTTTGGGGTGTTTCGGGCAGAACATTTTATGAGTGTAGATTCTTGTGTGAAGTTTGGCCATTATTTTTCTTGGCAGCCTCTCAAAAATTTATTGACCTCCTACACCTATGTCAAAGTATGTTGACACAATGACAGTGCAGTGTCTCAGTTATCATCAAATCTGTCTTTTTCTTGTTTTAGGTAGTCAAGAAATGCAAAGAAATCAGCTCCAAGGATTCACAGTTCGGCTACATAACTGCTGACATGAAGCAAAAGGCAGACATGGAACAACTAGTGAAAACAGCAGTGAAAGAATTAGGAGGCCTTGACGTAGTCATAATTAATCATGCATTGTTGCTTGACTTCAAGAATTCGGAGAATTTTGATCAAGCGATGGCAGTAGGTTTTACTCAATAATATGCTTCATGTGATGGCAGTGATGCATATAATGAAAGATGTATATAATTATATTATACAGAAACATCGCATACAACGATGAATTTATCTGGAGATTTAACATATTTATAGCCAGAATTTTCAACAGCCGATGATCATCTTTGTCATTAGCTATTTTGTAGGGAAGAGGAGTCATGTGATACTGTCAAAAATAACAGGTTTCAAAATTGTAAAATCTAATACAGTAGTCAACTTTCGAAGTGGATCAAGAATTTACTTCGTAGCAATTCTGACATCAGTTGTTGTTGCTGCATAGTTTTGCGTGAAATGTTAACTTTGATATTTTAGTAATGTGCTTGAACGAGATTGTTAGGCTTCAGTGACTTTGATGGTCACCAGACACGATTGTTTGAAGCAAGTTACAAAATGACTTGTCACACACTAGTGAATACACTGTAGCACCAAAAAAGAGTGGTGATTTCAGAGCCTTGGTCACTCAAACAATGTCGAATTGGACTGATGAACCTAAACTGTGAAAATGTTAAAAAAAGAAGTCCTCAGTTGTCTACTAAATATGATTGAAAAACAAATTTTCTCCAGTCACTTGATGAAGTATGCCCCAGCCGGTGGCTCCCCCGCTTGGGTGAAATTGTTCATATCCATTGGAAAAGCCACAGATTTTTGAAAACAGTGAATGTGGAACGTCAAATCAAAAGTTGAGCTCAACTGAGTTAACAAAACAATGCCTGGTTTATTGCACAGTTACAAAAGAAATGATAACCTGTTTTCAATTAAGGTTGCCATTGCTTATTAGTGTTACAGACCATTTTGCACCTTGTGACAAACAATCATCGTTTTGAAGGGTAAAAAATTAGTGAAGCATGAAGTTTTGTCGGCCAAAACATTGCCAAGACATCACACCAACATACTGCACTAAGATTATTTACTCTTATTTTTTTGTGTTAATATATATTATATGAAAAATGTTGATCCACTTCGAAAGTTGACTACTGTATATATATATATATATATATATATATTACAAAGACATTAATTTTTTGGCTTTTCTGATAGACCGACCAAAAAGATTTCTGCATGCAAAAAAAATAGTAGCTTTCCTGCAATTTTTATTCAATTGTCATTATAAAAAAATTAGATTACATCATTTTCATCCTGCCATCTGAATAATTATTGAGAAAGGGTGTCACAATTAGTTCCAAGCAGCTGAAAATCATTCATGTTTGCCTGCCTTATAGGGGAACTCCAGGGCCTGATTTCACCAACAGAGTTAAGCAAGATGTAAGTCTCAGACCTGGACTAACTAGTTCCGAATTGAAACAATAGGGTCAATTTCAGTGATGAGTAAGCAAAATACTTAAGACCAGGTGTAACCTTAAAAGTGGGCTTAGAAACTGAAAGTCCAGATTTTAAAAAAATAAGGAAGTTTTTCCGAGCGGAGTCTGAATTCTTTTTTTAATCTGACAATTTGTTGATTACAGGACCTGGAATCTTGCCTGACAGTGAACGCTGTGGCTCCGGCATACATCGCTGGTCTGACTCTACCCCACTTGTTGAAGAGTGGAGGACAACTGGGGGTGGTCAATTCAGGTGCAGGTAAATATGCCGTAATGCAGATGAGGATGGAATATAAAGGGACCGTTCAGAATTTATGACTGGGGGGGTTGGGAGTTTTGGTCAAGGGGGGTACTAACTTTTCACACGTGTTTCAAGGGGGGGTATTAATTTTTGACAACACTTCCAACGGTGGGGTAAGAAATTTTAACAAAGAAAAAATGCGTGAAACCTAAGGGCGGGGTACTAAAAATCCGCATGGAACTCAAGGGGGGGTATCAATTTTTTACGGGAAGTTCCAGCAAAACTCCAACCCTCCCCCCAGTCACAAATTCTGAACGGTCCCTTAGGGGATCTTTGTATTTGCTTTGTTATCCGCACTTCCAAATAATTCTGTATATTGCATCCAGGGCTTATTGCTAGTACGGTAGTACCATATTACACCCTAAAAAATAAATCTTGTGCGAAAAAACCAGATTGATTTTTCAGCTTGTCCACATCATTCCAATTTGGGTTAGTGGAAATACCATGCAGCTGTATTGCCATGAATGGTGAACGTTTTTAGGAAAACCAAACTTCTGTAAGATAAACCATTTTGGTATTTAAAAAGGTTGAGCTAAGGGCCACCATTTAATCTCAAGGGGGGGGGCTTGGAGTTTTTTTTAATAAATAATTTCTTGCTCAGTTTTGGTGAGATAAATAATGTTTGGGCAGTCTTGAAACAAATAATTTCTGGTGGGGGTATTTCTTGACAGAGTGATGCTTGATTTAGAAAGGAATAATTTGCAACAGCACATGCATGAAATAAATAATTAGGGTCGCCTTTACTGTGAAACAAATAATTAGCCGCCGAGGAAGACTCCAAGCCCCCTAATTGTTTTAGAGTGTATTATTATCATCTCCATCATTCATACAATTCTGTCATTGGTTCAGACCAGGTCACATGTCACTTCTGCAGGCGATCTATATGAAAGTTGCACAAGACATATATATAGGTACAGCTGTAGATACCAATGTATTTTTGTTTGTTAATTTTTTCAGGAAAAATCACCACAAAGTATTCGAGACCGTACGCATCATCCAAATTTGCCTTGGAAGCATATTTTACCAGTTTGACGGATGAAATGAAAGATTCAAACGTTTCAATAACAAACATCATCTTGGGAGCTATAGGTATGTGGTTGGTCGAGTTGATTTAAATTATTGTTCTATATATTACAAACATTTCACTAGTTATAAGGAAACAGAAGAAAACTTTTGCAAAGTTTAAAACTTTGCAATGAAATTTAATTATGTTTTCGGTGTTATGGTGATCATGACATGTCCTGTCACAGGGGCGGACTGGCCCCACAGTGGGCCCATGGGCAAAATCATTGGCGGGCCCCTATAGTCGCAATAGCAGCATTTTCAAGCTTACTCAATTTATTAATACCTTCATCAAAATCTATTGCAATTGCAAAAAATAGATTGCCCTTACCTGCATGATATAATATGAAATTATGAATAGTAGAGTCTATATTCAATACATTTCATGCAGTAGGAAATTAAGCAAAAACTACTGTACGATTACAGGGAATGGGCCCTTGCTTGTGTGCAGGGGTGCCGCACGGAAGTCTGGGCGGCAGGGGCGGTCAGACAAAAAAGGCAAATCATATTCGTGCAAATTTCAAGTGACAAAATTTAAACAAAGACTCAATAATAATTTGAATATATACTTACTAATTTGTGCCAAAATTAGCAAAATAAGGTGTTTATTTTCCTTAAAATCTAAAGGACTACCTTGCCTCCCCATGCCTCCCTTGGACAAGGGCAAGCGGGGTGATTGCCCCAACCCCCCTGCCCCCCCATGTTCCAGCACCCCTGCTTGTGTGATATCAGTAACTTTAAAATTAAAAAATCAGAGGAACACATTCAGGGAGCCCATTCAAGAAGGACCTCCGAAAGTCTAGGCATAATCTCAGGGCCCCTCCTATTAGACCATATCTGAAACTGAGGGAGGGGCCCCCTATGTCATTGTTTATTACCCTTGTCATGTTTTGATTGAAGACTTTTAGGCAATGAAGTTTTTCAGGATAAGGGAACTAAGGCGACTACTAAGACATGAAGCAGACACTTATGAGTTACGTAGCTGCTATGACTAGTAGACATGTCCCCTGACATGGGTACTAACAGCAGATTTTGCTGTTAGTGACAACTGAGATGCACCTAAGAATCCACTAAGAGGCAAACAAGCTACTTATGCTAGTTCCATCCCCTTACAGAACATTACCGTCATAACGTTTACTAAAGATGCCCCCTCAGAAGAACCGTTTATATTTGTATTCCAAACATTATTTGTACATCAATAAAATCTCATTGTTACTACATACAAAACTTTGCAAAACTTTGAAATTAGGGCAAGTTGACCTAACTTCAGCCTCTCACCCAACTTCAGCCCCCTACAGAAAACTCTTTTTAATTGAATTTCCATTCGACGAAGGTGTCAGTTTTTGGGTTAAAGTTATTGTCCATGTGTTTAGAATAAATTATCAAAAAGTTATGACCATCTTAACAATTGTATGAATCCGGTATTTTACATGTTTTTTTGGTGGACCGCATTTTGCTTGTTTTGCAACGCGAATACAACGCGAAACGAAAAAAAGTTTGATAAAACATTCAATCTGTCAGTTGGCTGTAGCCAATTCACCCAAGCAGGAGCAACCAAAAAAAAATTCATCACAAGGGAAAATTAGTAATCTTCCATAAATTAAGGGTTTTTTTTCAATATTTTCTACTTGATCATTCAATGAATTAGGTGATTTATAAGACATGTCAATCTTACCTAACTTCAGCCCCCATGGTCCTAACTTCAGCCCCCATATGACCTAGCTTCAGCCCCCAGGTTTCCCAAACTCCAGCCAATAAATCTCACGTGAGAAGTTTGTTTATTCATCCCTGAATATCTATCTATCTAAAATTTTAATTTTCAAAGCATTTTTACATCTGGCATACTGGAATAGACCAATTGCCTGAATTGGAGTTTAAAATAAATTTTTATCCTCTTTCCTCGAAAACGATGACTTCTTTCCAAGCTTTTTTGAAATACATTTTTTGGGGATTGATTTTTTTCAGACCATCATGTTTTATATACAGGTAAGTAATTAAAGCCAAATTTAAAGTCTGCTGTTTTTATGACAGAATAGGGTCAATTGGTTGAAGTTAGGTACGGGGCTGAAGTTAGGTACACCCTAGGCTGAAGTTAGGTACTACGCGGCTCACTTTAGTCTTTGGAGCACATTTGCACTGCCTTATAAGGCATATGGCTATTTTTTCAAAATATGGTCATGAAGAGGAGTGGAGGCTGGGGTTAGGTTCACAACTACATGTTATTCCCATGAATAGCCAGCCACTGACAAGCCATCAAAAACCAAAGTAGGCTGAAGTTAGGTCAACTTGCCCTATATCATATTAAACTTAGTGAAACAGTTCTGTAATAAGCTCCCTCAAGCCTTAGTGGCCTTAGTTCTTAGTAGCCAGCTAAGTTCCCTTTTCCTGAAAAACTTCACTGGGCCTAAAGTGGTGGGCCTCAGGGCACTGCCATCTGGCCCATAGGGACAGTCCGCCCCTGTGTCCTGATCATGTTTCTAGCACTGGAGGCTGTTTATAAGTTGTGTTCAGTAGAAGGCAAGAATAGTTTTACAGCTGAGGGCAAAAGTATAGAAACATGGCTAGGCCACACAAAATTGATATTTAACTTCTCGGATCCTCTCAAGGCACTTTTTCTAGGGTCGGTCGGTAGGACAAAAAAAAAAGGTGAACAAATTTTTTTTTATAATGTCAACATTTTTTTTTTTAATTACAAAAATTTAGCCTTTCTGCATAACTGATTTGTCATCAGTTACCAGTTGCAATTGTCATAGGAAGAAAAAAAACTGAGCAGAATTAATTTTTAAAAAATCTTTTCATCCTTTTACAGAGACCGCCGCAGCAAGAACCATCTTCGATAAGGCGGTGGAAGAGATTAATTTCCCTATGCACAAATTACGAGTAATGAGCGCTGTTGATACTGCGGAATTCATCATGCAAGGAGTTGCAAGAGGAGAAAGGGAAATCTATTATCCTTCAGAGTTGAACTATGTGGTGTTATTCAGAGATATTCTATTTCGTCTTGGCTTGTTTTACGTTGACTGAAGCGTTCTAAATAGATGTATATGTAGGTCCAATGTTGTGAGTTGGTAAAATTTCAGTTTTGGCCAACATGGACATGCATTTTGGGTCATATCTCAGCTTTCATATAGAATTTATGCAAGTATTGTGGATCATATGAAAGCCAGTGATATCCCCTTTCATGTAAACAACAGGAAATGTATCCGCTTCTCCTAGCTTTTGATATATTACATTTTTGGTGTCACGCTGGACTGTACACACTGCATGTAAAAAATTCAAATAAAACTTTAAAATACAAGCAAGTAAATGCAATTAAAATAAAATTTGAAATTTGGTACTATGCTCTGATTAGCTGAGCATCTTGTGAATGCAGAAAAAAGGCCAAAATATGTTTTTGTATTTCAGAATGACACGTTTTGCATTATCAGGTTGTCATGTCACACTCAAAGCCAAAATGGACAATGTAATTTTTGATGCATCAAAAACACAATTCACTGATTTGATTAAAAAAAAAAAAATTGCATCAATGTTTTGCTCATGACCTGGTCTGTCAGGACATACAGTGCCGCCTCTGTCTCTGTTCGGGACTGTCAAGTGGCAGCAGAATGCTGACAGTCCCTGGAAAATCGAATTGGGTCAACAATAATTTGATCTGTTTTGGACAGATCACCAGATCAGGTTGAACAACAGCTGTCCATATTACTACGCCAAACTACTTTCACAAAGCAAGGTTGCTGGCAAATATCCAGTCCACTGCTTTGAATGAAAATGTTTGGAAATCATGAGACAAAAAGAAAGTTTTGAAACTTTAGCATACACTTTGCCTGTGAAAGGGATGATTTTACTCATCAGAAGTTAGATGGTATTCAATCTACTTATGCCATTTAGTGCATGTTAAATTGTGGTCAAAAAAGTGTCCAAAAAGAATGCATTCTCACATATTCACATGTCCATACAAAGCCGATGTTTTTGCTTTGTGATATCAAAAAGGCTCAATTGTATTTATTCTATAACTTTATGGAGATTTATGAACTAGGACAACAATATAATTCACAATTTCATAAAAGCTGTGTTACACTCAGCAAAATGTCTTGTCCATGCCACAAGTGGCCCCCTCTATACTGGCAATATATGTGAACTACAATGTATACATCCTCCATGATAGAAAATAGTTCCAACTTATTCTGGTATTTACAAGCTGTTTGCTTAAAATTGAAGCCAACCAAAGTCAGATTAGACACTTGCAGAGTTTTTGGAAATAAACTAGACCATCACTAAATTTAGGAACTGTCCTGGTTTCTTCCACACTGTCCAAGTTTCTTCCACTGATCCAAATTCTGTTGACCGCTCACAGGAGCTCGCGAATTTTGCACCCTAGGTGGCAGTAAATGGCGGTCAACTTGTAGACAGGTGCCGCCTGTAAGTAAGTAAAACGCATGACATTGTGCCATTGCATCAATGCTAAACATCCTCAGCCAAACTGCTTGTGGAGACATGAATTCTCATCGGATGAAATGGAAACAAAGTGGGTCATAAAGGCCGATGTGTGAGGCAAGTGGGATAAAAATAGCAGCCCATTTTCTTCGCTGTAGTCGGAGTTAGGTATGGGTCAAATTCTTTGATAAGTAAGTGAACCACCCTTCCCTATGTTTTAACATTGGGCCTGCGTTTCACTTACTTGTCAAAGACTTTGACCCATACCTAACTCCAACTACAGCAAAGAAAATTGGCTGATATTTTTATCCCACATGCCTCACATATCGGCCTTTATGACCCAAAATGTTTTCCTCTCATCGGATGAGAATTCGTCCTTCCAGAAGCATTTTGGCTGAGGTTGTTTAACATTGATGCAATGGCACAATATCATGCGTTTCACTTACTTACAGGCGGCACTGTAGCAACAAAACTTTGTAGAGGCTCTTTTTTTTAAGCTGTGAGGGCCCAAGTGAGACTGACGAAAAATTGACACCCTCTTTTTTAGTTAGAGTTATGTGGGTACTCTAATGTTCAGATGCTGTCTAATTATGGTTCAGTATGACAATTTTACTTTTCTGGATAGTTCCGAAATGCTCATGAGTCTGGCTTTCCATTGGTGTAGAGAAATTGGTTGTAACTCTAGTCCATCATGGCATTACAGCCCTGTTTCTGAGACTGACGAAAAATTGAAACTCAAATTTTGTGAAATTCATGTCCGAACCTCTCCAGTTTAGATGCTTCTTGGTGAAGACTTGTGCTGGAATGCTTATGATCTTGATATTTTCTCATTGCTGGTGTATCTGGCTATTCATTTATGTATAAAATGTTGTTGCAAGCCTAACCTATCATGTATTAGAGCACTGTCTTTGAGATTGACAACAAAATCAACATTCTGATGTATAGTGAAATATCATGTTTTGACTTCTCTTGTTCAGACGCTTGTGACAGACGGAGTGATGCTAGAATGGCCACTATTTTGATATTGTTTTGTTACTATGGACATGGCTTTCCACTTCTATATACACTTTGGTTGTAAGTTGAACCTATCTTGGTAATATAGCCATGCCTTTGTGACTGATAATAAATGCAGCGCATTATTTTCTGCAAAGTCGCCAATTGCCATAAACAGCACTAAATGAGGAGAACATTTTTTAATCACCCTACTTTTGTATAAAGGATATTATTGTCTAAAATTTGTGTAAATTTCATGGTGATATCTCAACAACTTTTCCCTACAAGTCCATTTGACTGAAGTAAGAATAGTTTCGCAAAAACTGCATTTTAAGTTTGTAAATCCTTCATATTTATGTTTAAACATACTTGCATTAACTAGCCTTGTTAGCTTAAAAATGCATATACAACCTATGACTTATGCATTTTGGAATCTACTGATATAGGAAACACATCTGTGATTATCCATTTTTTGTCCTAAATGACCAAAAATCCAAAATTTTACCATATTGTGACACTGGACCAGTATATATAATGCAAGGAATCAGTTGAAGGAATGAAGAAGAATACTGGCTCAGTCTAATACTAACAGTTTATTTACAAAACAGTAAAACATGAGACAATTGATCGTTGCCAATTGGCAATTGAGCAATTCAAATTGAAGACACGCTGCCATCTTGTGGGTTGTAACAGCATAATGTGCAGCCAGCTGCAGCCATCTGGTGTTCAAAGACGATAACACTTCATTTCAGTCGAGTGGGGCCCATTTACCGTCATAGGGAAGACAAATCAGGTTACAGGCAGATTCTGAAAGATTACAAATGTAAGAAATAAGTTTTGAAAGACGTAATATTTCTGTAATTTAATGAGAAAGTAAAAATAGACACTGTATCATTCAAAGGCTTCAAAAGTTTGTATAGCCATATGCAGTTTAAGTTTGTATTACGACTTTGCATTTAGTGAATATTTGGATTAGCTGTAGATCTCTCTTTTATTCATCCAATAAGAAAGAGTCAAAATGTTGCCTCTTTATATTTTGAAAATATTGAACAACAAACAGTAGCATACTTTGTGCACAGGCCTATATAACCATCCAGAACAATGACTGTTCATGGCATACAGTCTAACACTGTCAGGGAGGACATAGTGGCGATAGTGCAAGCCAAAGCTGTCGATGAAATTTTGATTCTTGTGGTTTAGGGATTTATTTAGTGATTTAGTTATTGAAAGTGTGCTTACCTTTTAAAAGTCATTGGGGGTAATTTAGTACTTGATGTAGGCGGCATGTCCCTTGTGGGCGACTGGGGCTTTGTGGAGGAGTCCATGGTGTCCGTGGGCAAGACCTTGTCCGTACACCAAACCACCATGAGGATATCCCTTGTGGGCAACACCATGGCCGTAACCAAGTCCCTTGTGGGCAACACCTCCGTAGGCAAGGCCATGTCCGTGGGCGACTCCCTTGTGTCCGAGTCCATGGTGTCCGTAAGCAAGACCATGATGAGCAAGACCATTGTGTGCAAGACCATTGTAGAGACCGGGTCCGTGGGCGAGTCCCTTGTGGGCAACTCCTCCGTGTCCGTAGCCGAGGCCATGACCATGGGCGAGACCGTTGTAAGCGAGTCCATGTCCGTGGGAGACTCCCTTATGGGCACTTACAAGGCCGGGTCCGTAGCCGTAGCCATGGGCAGCATGGGCATGAGGAAGAGCCTTGTGGGCGACACCATGATGGGCGACAACTCCCTTATGGGCGACTCCCTTGTGGGCTGGTGCATATCCAGCATGTCCGTAAGCAGAATAGGGATAAGCGGCAGCTCCAGCGTAAGGGTAAGCGGCGTGGCCAGCGTGTCCGGCATATCCAGCATGTCCGGCGTGTCCGGCGTAGGGGGCAGCATGGTAGCTGACGTGCTTATCTGGTTTTCCGTCTCTATCTTTGTCCAGGCGATCGTCTACGCCATCGCGGTTCTCGTCGTACTTGTAATTAGAAGCTGAAGCTACAGCCACCAGGGCCAGGAGGACAAAATGCTTGTAACCCATGATGTGATTGTTTCTGAGTGGATCAGATGTTACTAGTTGTGATGCCGTTTGGTAAGTGACTTAAACTAATCCAAATCCACCTTTATACTTTCGTGGAGTTTAGCGAAATCATCGTAAAATTGCGTTTCATGGCAATCGCCTCAGGCTAAATGGACAGTTAGTCAGTTACTGACCAATTGTGTATTATGATATGCCATCCTTTTCATGTAAAAGTCACAGAGGACCGTAGGGCAATAAAAATACTATAAAGCTCCAGCTTGCCAGGGATCGCTACCGACATCCTTATCATTTCAGTAGACATATCGGTCGATTAATCATAAATTAACAGTAATCTCTTGATTTGACAATGACATTTCCTGGACGGAATGCTATGAAACTAATATAAAATCCATATCAAATCGACAACAATCACTTCATAGGGAAATATATAGGAGTGTGGCAATACCAGAATTGAATTTGAGGGATGGTTTAAGCAATTGTTAACCAATATTAAACCAATAAATTGCTCTACCTCAGGGAAAGCATTCAAATATTGCTTTTAATATTGAGTTGATGAACATACCAATTTTGAGTAGCATTAATTTGTATAGAATGTGTGAATCATAGTATATAGGGCTATTACATTGTATGGTGTGTGGTATAGTGATTCCTTTCAAGGTATTTTTACAGAGGGAATAACAGGCCTGACACACAATGGTGCTGTGTGGGTTATCAGATATCTTGTTTTCTTAATCTCATCTTACTTATAATCAAAATCAAGAGTCAAAACCTCATTATATGGAATGAAAGTATAGATTTAAACAGGGCTTTGGAGTCGAAGTCATGGAGTCGGAGGCTTTTGGATGCAGTCAGAGTCAAACTTAGATTTTAAGGTGGAGTTGGAGTCGTAGGCGAAAAGTAATTTGTTGACTCCTGACTGCTAAAATTTATATATCAAAACAAAAACACGGTTAAAAAAAAGTGAAATTGATTCACAATTTTACACACTAATGCCAACAAGTAAAGTCGGGAGACCTAAGGAGTTTCGTTTGCCTTTCGGAAAGCCAAATGAGTCGAGAGTCAGAGTCGGTTCAATTAACCTATAGATAATTGATTTAGGCAAGTGAGTGGGGGCGGGGGGGGGGGGGGGGGGGTTTGACCATTGACCTGTTTTCAAGCAACATTCTTCATGGAATCATTGGAAGCAAAATTGAATTTCTTTGTAAGTCTTAAAAAAGGAAAAGAAAAATGTTTAAATCAAACACATCCATCAGAAATGATGTAGGACATTGCAGGTGCAGAAAGATTTCTCTCACAAAAACTAGGCAAGAAATATTTATATATTAAAAAAATTCAAGTTCGGTCGCCTGGAAATCTAATGGTTGCCACCAGAACTTTCAGTTGCCACCTATCAATCTATCTATCTATCTGTCTATCTATTTATTTATTTATCTATCTATCTATCTATCTATCTATCGATCTATCGATCTATCTATCTATCTATCTATCTATCTATCTATCTATCTGTCTATCTATCTGTCTATCTATCTATATCTGTCTATATCTATCTATCAAATCAAGGCATTTTCTTCCTCCAATTTCAAAGATTCAAAAACGTTTCTTTATCAATGCTCTCATTGCTATCCACTCTATAGCCTCATGTCCTGCTGAAAAGTTTTCCCTCTAGGCCCAGTTATGCTAATTAGACAACTGACTGAAGGCTATAAAGTAAAACACTAAATCATTAATTGTAATTACGAAATTTGCTGTTACAGATCGTGACCTTGGCTTGATTTATGACTCTAACGAAATCAGTACCACCTCAACTGACTTTTATTAATTTAATTGGACACTTTTTTCCCTTCAAGTAAATAAACTAAATGTGTATATGGAGGTATATATTATTTTAATTATTTGTGCCAAATAATTTCTTTTTTGCCACCATGGATGTCTTTCAGAAGGTGATTTTTATGCGAAATTCGGAGTGCTGGAAATGTTGGACCATGTCTAGGAATATTCAGACCTCATTTTAGGACCCTTAGCTAGGGAAAATTAGCCCATGAAGAGCCCTTTTCAGTCGAGCATATAATAGGTGTAGACCAACATATAGTGAGAACCCCCCCCCCCCCCACAGGGCGCATACATGCATTTCTGAAGCTGAGTTCTGCTGAGTTCTGCTGAGTTCTGCTGAGTTCTGCTGAGTTCTGCTGAGTTCTGCTGAGTTCTGCTGAGTTCTGCTGAGTTCTGCTGAGTTCTGCTGAGTTCTGCTCTGAAAGGCAGCTGTTCTGGTGCCCTCAATTAGTTTTTCAACCACAACAGACTCCACTAGGCGGCGTACGCTTACGGCACCCTCTGTCGCCTTTGTTGCGTCGTACTTAAATTTAAAGTAATATTGCTTAAATTACTGCCTATATACTCCCATACATGTATCCATGCTTCTATGCGTTCCGTGTAATAAAGATGATTTAAACATAATTAAGAGTCTGTTGTGTTGCAATATAAAATCCAATTCGATACCCATTTCGATGTGAATTTCGTCAGTGCAGCCTCACTAGCTCGCTATAGCTCGCCTGCCTCTACAAGCAGCAGTGATGGAAATGGAAAATTTTCGTCGGGGGAGCTCTCGGTTGGTGCGGCGGCATCAAGCCATTCCAAATTTTTAAAAACAAAAACTTCCTGCCACCACAGTATTATTTTGGCTAATTGTACCTGGAGGACTGAAAAAATGTACAGGAAATTGTATTTTCACCACTGATCATTGGGGGAGCTGTAGCAGGGTAGAGCTCCCCCTGTTTTTTGATCAAGGGAGCTCAGCTCCCCCGAGCTCCCCCTCATTTCCATCACTGTGACTGTTGTCAGTCTAAAAAATATTATATTAGCCTATAAGTATCCATGACTGCATCCTGACAGTTAGTTGGAATGCATTGACCAGTCAGTGTCTCTTGGCGACACGTCATTGTTGCGGGCGCGGCTTACAGCTTGTCTCATTTCCACAACGCACGGTCGTCGTTAAAAATCTGACGAAAACAGCACCAAAACATCACAAAAATGTGACAGATAAATTGCAAAATGGCTGATCTACCCGTGAGTATGCGTATTTATCTTCTGTGCGACCTGTAGATGAGGAGCGATCAGGCCAAACACAGGTTCGCATGTTGAGAGACAAACTGTAGGGTCTAATTTGGATCCGCCAATGCTCACCCTTATTGCCAGTGATACATAGGAGATGAAAATTTATCAGGAAAATTAATTTTACCAGAAACAAGGTCTTGCCATGGTATGGATTCATGTTGACAACTTGCTGAAGAGCTCTGAAGTAAATTCCTGGCATGCTGAGCCTGCCACCACCAGGTGACCAGTCATTGGACGGGCGCGACAACTGGTGGAGCTTCCAGACAAGCCTGGTCTATAAATAGAACAAGTGGCAAGCTGTCAGCAGCTGCTTCACCCAGACTCACTCTTCAGCCTTTGTAGCGTTCCCTGTGTGTATTTTGACCTCACTGGATCGAATTATACCTAAATAAACATGTGATTTACTGGAAAAAGCGATTTTTACGATATTAGGATGCAATTTTGGACTACAGGAATCTATTCATATTTTCTGTTATCTGCAAACGGGAAGCAGTTGTGGCCGAGTGGTTAAGGCGTTGGACTTGAAATCCAATGGGCACTGCCCGCACAGGTTCGAACCCTGTCAACTGCGAATATTTTCGTTTTTTTTTATATGACTACCTGCTCCTAACAGGGTCATTGACCCAATAATACATTATTTTGCAAGTCGAGGGTTTGCTGCTGCCCCCACTATTTTAAAAACAATTTATTGGTCACGTGACACTTCCTAACATTCCTAACACAAGATCCGAACACACCGCCAAAGATCTAAGGGACTGAGGAAAAGTTGGGGTTGAATTCCTAACAAGATCCGAACCAACTTTTCTCTCTAACAATGGGTCTACTCAGATCCTAACAATCCTAACACTAACAGGGGCAAAAGAGAGAGGGGCAAAAGGAGGGACAAAAGAAGTTTGCTGTGCAGCAAACCCTCGGCATGTGATGCATAGACCAGCATAGAAGCTCATAGACCTCTGGAAATCATTTTCATTTTATGTCAGATCATTCTGTCAAAATTGATCACTGAAACAATTGATGCCTGTTAAACTTTGCTAAATTAAATTATGTTATGCATTACATGAAATCCACAGAAATGTGGACAAACCAATGAAATATTAAAATATAAGTAATTGTATAGAAACCGGTGTTAAATGATAGATAAAAACCTATATTTTGGACTTCGGGCAGTTTTAATCAATTTGGAGTATGGGATGCCCTGTTTTTGAGCCAACATTGTACATGACATCACACCAAAATCTGAACAACAGCAAAAGGGGATGGATACCTCATCTTTCATGAAGTATAACTAAAGTTATTTTCACTTCCCATGGTCACTCGGCATATCATTTTGTACAAAATGACAATATTTATCATTTTTAAATATTTTTCTCAACCGTGTCATGGAGTATAATGAGTTATTCCCACTTCAAAAAGGGTCCTGGATGAGTTATAGTCATGTCATTCCGTCACAATAATAACCTTATTATTGTTGTCATGTATAGCATGTATAGTTTAGAAATGTATAAAAGTTAAATTCTACAATGAGACCACAGCAGAAAAATATTTTGGCTGGTTTTCGTTAAGTTTGTGGTCCATTCGTGTTCCTAGCTACCCTGTACGGAATGACATTTTGGCTGTGACGGAATGACACAAAATGTGATGGAATGACACCATAGCTGAAAATTATAGGCCTGCTGTTGTCCATATCTCCCATGGCCATATGTATGAACTAATATTGCTCTAGCAAACTATTTCTGAAATGTCTGATTCGAAATTTAATGAATAAAGCTGACAGCAAACTTTATTTAAATACAACTTAATTTGTGTGACGGAATGACATATTCTAATCATATCATTCTGCCAAAATGTTAACCTTCTTTTTGTTGTTCTGTGAAGTATGCAAAACTTGAGGGTGCATCAAAGCTAAATTCTACAATGAGGCAAAAGTAGAAAAGTATTCTTTCTCGTTTTTTCAAATTTGTGGTCAATTAGTATGCCTAGCAGTGCACGCGAAAGCAAATTGACTTTGGTCAGACATTTTGTCTGACCAAGAGAAAGCTCTGGTCAGACAATTTTCACATCTGTCAGACAAACATGGTTTCGTCCGGATACACAAAAAATGTTAAATCATGTAGACATTGTAGATTTTTTGACACCAACATCAAATATGTCTTAAAGAAGCAAGAAACTCAAAGCAATAGTAACTGTTTATCTTTCATATTTTTGATTCCATATACATGTGCCCCATTACTACCATTCCTCTGGTCAATAAATACATTATATGCCTAATTCAGTGACTCAGAGTGCATGTTCTTCAGCATGTTCAGTGACATAGGTCAATTCCAATGCTTTCCAGCTAAGATGCGTATTTTGTTGTATACAACATCATTGGAATTTGGAGATAAGTCAAAGGCTTCAATGTTCGATTCTGAACCTGTTATTGCTGCATATTGCAAATTCTATTTTTCAATCATGGAACTTCTTAGTGGTCAAATAAAATCGAGTAGGCCTACATTTGTGTGACTAATTGTTGTCAAATTAATTGACAAAGAGAAAGAAATGAAGGCTGAATACAATAGTTGATTGCAATTAGTCTTGACACCTGGTTATTGCAATTCACTGACCTTCAGATTGTCCAACTTGAAACAACAATAATTACTATCTGAACAAGAATGAGGGGCTTCCCAATTGTCCAACTGATTGCTGTGTTGGCCACAGCAGTTTGCTGTCGGCTTTTTTGACTGACCAGAGCAACAGAATGGTCGGACAATCGTAAAAACGATCGGCAAAAGCCGATTGTCCGACGGTTTTTGCGCGCACTGATGCCTAGCTACAACAAATTAGATGCCATTATGGCCGTGACGGAATGACGCGATACTAAACAGAGTAATTGAAAAACTACTGTATATGTAAAACATAATTACAAATTCCACTAATGATGACATAAATGAAACCTCCTATGATATATTGTTTGATAATGAAATACATTTATAAGGATGGTGGAACAGATTTGAGCAATAAACAGATAACAAAATTTCACATTTTTGACACTTGACTGAGCAGAATTGACACCAAAATTTTGTGGTCACTCCACAACATGTAATAGTAGTTAGTGCATTTGTATGTATGCATTGGAATCTAAATATTTGTAATTGCAATTGAATTACTTATTTGTTCCTTTGCAAGTGCAAAGTTATTCCTATTAATATAAATGCTAGTCAAGCCACAATTACCTGATAGGTCATGGCAACTGTCATTCCGTCACAGTGCCTCTGGCTGGTGTACATCTTGATACCAACACAAAAACTGTTTAAAAGTTCACTATTTTTGAATGACAGACAAGCTCACATTATAGACTTTGTAAATGTACAAATATATGTGGTAAAAAAGGCATTGGAAGAATATGTGCAACAAATTCAAATAAAATACATTTTTCTTTCACTGTCATTCCGTCACAGCAGCAGATACATTTCAAACATACAGCAAGATATACAAATTTTTATATTGTTTGAATTTTAACTTTGGAATATGTTCCACTATAGCTAATCTACAAGTATACCAAGTTTGGTGTGTGTCACAAGAATATCCGATGCAGTAATATAAAATATATACATGTTTTTATTTGTATTATTGTTCCTGTCATTCCGTCACAAATTAGATCTGGAAACTGTCATTCCGTCACACTACCTCTGGTGGGTATATCTCATTGTTCTAACACAGAAACTATTGAAACTTCACAATTTCTGAATGAAAGACAAGCTAAGAATATTTGCTTTGAAAATTAACCAAAATGTATGGTAAAAACACATAAGATAAGCAGTAAAAATTAATTATTTGAGATGATGAAATTCTAATGTCCATTTCACTGTCATTCCGTCACGGCAGTGAATACGCATCATATATATTTTACAGCCCTTTTTATGATTTTGCATTCAGGAAAAACGTTAACTATCAAGTATGTCTCAACAAAATATTCATATTTATCAGCCCTCCTTCACATTATTTTTGTGTTTTTAAAGGAAGAAGATGCAAATGATGTTCATTTTTGTCATTCCGTCACCATGGACTTCATGACTTCCAAATAGTAATTACTATTTTTTTAACACTATTCCTATCAAGGTCTAGTACATGATAATTAAACAATCTATTTAAACAAAAGTGTAACACCAGTGGCACATTCGCCATGTGGGGTCCCACCTCCGACACCACCAAAATCATCCATTTTTCGCCACCTTCTAATGCACACACCCGATCATGCATCAAAACACTACTACTTCCCATATCCAACAAACCAACACACCCATAGCACTCTAACTTCTCCTTTCAAAAAATCCCCTTTTCAGCCCCTCTGGATCAGCCCCTGTCTGCCTTCACTGTCATTCGTTGTCCACTTGAGGTCTTCAACCACCTTGCCCATCCCCATCCCATCAATTATACAAATTTGATCTTTTTTCGAAGATACCTTTCAGATGAATTCAAATCCTAATCAGTTCCTACAATACTTTGGCCCTCGATTCAAACATCAATTCACGGACATTAGGCCTACTCTCTCCTTTCCATTAAGCAGATGTATACATGTATGTGTCTTTTATACCCACTCCTCAAAATTGTTCATATAAAACCTTCTACTGCTTTCAATTTTCAGAATACACAAGTGAAACTTCGTAAACCTCTAAACCGCTATCTAAGGCATATTATTTCACCAAATTCAGAATTTTCTGTGTTACTTCATCTTATATATATTTAGGCCTCCTACAAAACTAAAGGGGATCCAAAGATCCAATGATTTCGCGCCGTTTCATGTGGTCGCTTCAAGAGCTTTCAAGGCAGCCCAACTGCAACATAGACCTAAAAAAAAAAAATTTTAATCTTACAGATTTGGACCAAGGGGTGACCATTAAATAATTAGGGTGACTTGGGAGTTTTCCTCAGCGAGCAGTTATCTATTTCCCAGTAGCATAATGGTGACCATAGTTATTTATTTTGCGCTTGTGATGTCGCGAATTATTCCTTCCTAAATCAAGCATCACTCTGTTAAGAAATACCCCCACCAGCAATTATTATTTCAAGACTGCAGAAAATAATTTAATTATTTCACCAAAAGTGAGCAAGAAATTATTTAACCCCCCACCCCCGGATAATAGCGCCTAAATGGTCTCTCCCTAATAGTCTAAAACTAAAAGGCCTTATAATAAAATACATTGATTTTTAAGATTTTGAAAATTCTAAAAGCCCCTAAGAGATATAATGGCATGGATCATGACTCACTCACCAGCAATAGAAACACAGCACTTGATTTTTATCTTATAAATTTGGGTTAATATCACTCAGTGAATTTTAAAATCTTGCAATTTCGTGTTTTAATTAATTATTTGATTTTGTCGTTTGTGAGGGGATCTTTCTTTATAAATTGTTAATAGATTTAGGCCTAATTTTGTGTGACTGACCGCAACCTTACTTCAGGGTATAAAATAAGCGTGCAACGATCCCAAAATGTGCAATGATCAATCTGAAATGTGCAGTGATCAATCTGAATTTGTGCAGTGATCAAATTCACCCTTTTTATGCTAAATTATTGTGAACTGCTGAATCTACACATTATACTTTGTAATTCAACCTTTGTCTGCCTCATGATGGTCAATTGGTCATCCTTTGGAAGCTGGTAATGTTTGATACCACAATGCCAGCCCTTTAGAACACTTATTGGTTATTCATATTTTAATGGCGATAGTTCGCGCAAGACAATACGCGCAGTGATCAAATTTTCTTATTTTATACCCTGCCTTACTTAGATAGAAAAACGGAAAGACCCATTTCTTTAAATTTGAATAAGATATACCATAACAAATAACTCAATACAGGTGTCATAGAATACAAATTTATGTGTGTTACAAAAAGTTCGTATTATTGCACATTTACATGGCATTACATTTGTGAAATCAATTGCAATTCCTCTGTAGTAAAGAAAATTTTAGTCTGGGCGATGGTTTTAAGAATCGCTCGCAGATTGAAGAAAGCATGAAACTTGGCACAAATGTTCAGAAGGACCTATTCTACCATTTTAGGCCGGGAGCCATCTTGAGATTAGTTTTGTTCCCTCCGCCTTTTTGGATTTCAAAATGGCCGCCATTCTGAACCAATTTTAATCAATATCTCAGGAATTATGATAGCTGGGGATATGATTTCAGTGGCATTCCCTTTCATATCACATCCAGAATCCATAAAAAGTACTTTGGAAGTGCTATGATGGCAACCTGCAGAGTTTTGGATATTCAAGTTTTTGTAGAGGGGCACTTATTTTTGTTGAATTGTTTTTATCAACATTTCATGAATCATTCCTGAAAAGTATTGAATTCAAGTTGCAAATTTTTTAAATGATCATTGGTAAATAATTGTTGAATAACTGTTAAATCGATGCCAAATCATCGTTATATCATTATTCAGTAATGTTGAAACATTGCATGATTAAAACATTGTTGGGTAGTTGTTGAATCATGGTTGTATCATTGTCAAATCATTGTCAAAGCATTGTTTTTGATTCATCAATGAATTATTATTATTGAACCAATGTTTAGAATCATTGATTCATTCTTCAATCGTCATTGAATCTTTGTTCAGTCATTCTTTAATCATTGTTGAATCATTGCTGAGTCATCACAGAAGCAATGTTGAAGAATAATAGTTCAATCATACATTGTTTCATCGTATTTCAAATGTCCCTGAATAATATTTATATCATTGAATCATTACTGAATCATTGCTGAATAGATGTTGAATCATTGTCCAATCATTGTTGAATCATTTTTGAATCAACGCTGAATCATTGTTCAATCAGTGTTGAATCATTGTTGAATCATTGTTGAAACAATTTTGAATCAATGTTGAAACATTGTTGAATCAGTGTTGAATCATTGTTGAATCATTGTTGAAACAATTTTGAATCAATGTTGAAACATTGTTGAATCAGTGTTGAATCATTGTTGAATCATTGTTGAAACAATTTTGAATCAATGTTGAAACATTGTTAAATCAGTGTTGAATCAATGTTGAATCAATTTTGAATCAATGTTGAATCATTGTTCAATCAGTGTTGAATCATTGTTGAATCAATGTTGAATCAATGTTGAATCATTGTTAAATCAGTGTTGAATCATTGTTGAATCACTTTTGAATCAATGTTGAATCATTGTTGAATCACTTTTGAATCAATGTTGAATCATTGTTAAATCAGTGTTGAATCATTGTTGACTCATTTTTGAATCAATGTTGAATCACTTTTGAATCAATGTCGAATCATTATTGAACATTGCTGAATCATCGTTGAATCATTGTCAAATCACTATCGATTCAATCATTGTTTAATCACTGTTACATCATTGTTGAATCAGTATTATGGAGTTTGTATGTAAGAGTCTGAAAATTCATCAATCATATTGTCTGTTGTTTTAGACTGAACCTCTTCCATGAAAAACATTGTATTGCCATTCATTCCTTCCATTGGTGTGCTCTCTTTGTCTGAACTCTGACCTTCAGAATCTGGGTCACCTTGACCTTGATTATCATTTTCATCAGTTGACCTAGTTTCACTTGGCCCCTCGCGTGCGTAATAAGTGCGGACATCATTGCCCCTCACACCATTTTCATTGTAATTTTGAGTTTCTCTAGCAGCGTAATTTTGACCAGAGTTATAATTTTGGCCTCTTGAACGATAGTTTTGGTTGCGGTTGTTGTACTCTTGGCCTTCATCTTCAGTATTTTCATTGTAATTGTCGTCATTTTGAGATGAATCACTCTCTACTCGTCCTCCAAAGAAATCTGTACCGCCGAAGAAATTATCTCTGCCAACGCCGATCTCCGCAGCATATTGACCTGTCATCGACTTCTGAAAACTGTCTACAGCCTGCAATTGGGCTTGGCGGCCAAATTTTTGCTTCTCTACATTGGTCGCTTTACTCGTCGTGCCAGGATCGTACAATCTGTCTCCAATGCCAAAATCATTCTCCTGTCCAAAGTTATTTTGACGAGCATAGCTGCTATCGTCACGCCCCCTGTAGAAGTCATCATCATTTCGATCTTGTCTTGATTGAACATCTAGGTCATCGAGATTGGCTCTTCTATGAGTGACCCGATTGCGTCCGTGACCTTGACTTTGTTGAAGTAACTCAGGCATTATTTCGCTCACTGCATCAGTGTTTGATTCATAGAACGCTTCGTCGTAACTTTTCATCATCACTGGATCTTGGTTGCTGAAAAATAATGGAAACATTGCATGTATATATTTTTCATTATTTGGCATGTTCACGAATTTGTGGATGTATAAAAACGAGCATAAGTGCTCGTGTAGCCCTATATGTAATAACTAACACTCGTGAATGTGCTTTATTTTTCATTCTTGTGTCTGCTAACACTAACATTCCTGGAAGTGCTATATTATTAGGGTTTAGTGTTAAAATTAGGTTTAGAGTAGGTTTGAGGTTAGTATGTTCGTTATTACACCTAAACAAATTTGTGAATGACAAAATCTGTGTACATGTTCGTTTTTGCAGGTTTACAAATGCGTCCACATGCAAAATATTGAAAAATATATACCTCAAACATTGTGGCATAAAATAAAAAAAACATTGCTTCGACAAAGACTTTAAAATACTACAATAAATTGAATGTTATTTACAGCCCGTAATATTGATTTTACATAATTATTGAATTTTAGCAGGGACCTGAATAATCAAAAATTTGAAAAGTTTTTCATAAAACAGAGATCTGTGCATGTGTCACAACTTTTCATATTTAAAGGTAAAAATCATTTGCATAAATGTACATTATCCATTATATTAGCTTGTCAATCATAGGCTATTTGGCCCCCCTAAATTCCTTTGCCATTGAAACTAATCTAATGGTATGGCCAGAACACATCACCCTGAGAGTCATATGACTCCCAAGTCCCAAACCACACAAAGTTATATGGGCAGTGTTTTTTTCCTTCTCCATAACTAACGAAAGCACTGTAATTACACTATTAAATATATATGCATACAAGTACTTACTGCAACTTATCGGGCTCAGGATCTGTGGAGTGACTCAGAATGACCCTGTCAGATTGTTCCTGAGCCACAGAGAGTGGCATGCTGTTCAAGGGAGATGGTTTTCCTGTTGTAGTAGACAGCATCAGTAAAAGTAGGAAATATTGGTATAAACTTCTGGAAAATACGAAATGAATATCTTGATTAATGCAAGTGATTTGCATACACATTCATTTGCTTTAGTTAGAATTCTGAAATTAGAAGAGCATGTATTAATCTTTGAGGAAGTTCAGGCCCTATAGATAATTTTCCAATCACAAAAACTTTCCAAATTGTGGTGACTTGTTTTAATTTTATGGTCGAATGTTTATCCATACCTGCATTTTATTGTGTGTCCTTTCATTTTGTGAGTGATGTCCATATAGGTTCCTGTGTAGTTTCCTTTGATGATCCTTTTATAGGATTTTACAACATTTTCATGGTCCACAGATCCATTGATCTTCCTATATATATTTAAGCTCCTTCAAAAGTTCTGCCTTGATCTTATACACCAGTGTCACAAAAATTATATAAGATTATTTAAATATTCCACTGTTATTTTTGTCAATTTAGTCCTTTCTTTTGGTTTGGTATATGTATTAACCAGTACAATCAAGATACAATGTCATACAATTGATACAATGAGTGGATTAATGAGAATAGGGAGAGGAAGTGTGTAATGGTAATGGTACTTGAAAGTTAATGACCAACCACAGTTTTGAATACCAAGTAGGTAAGGTACTAACCATTTTCGGTTATCTATAGATGTATCAACACTGGAGTCTTGTAATTAAGTCCATAATATGCATTTTATAGTTCATAGTTCAACTTCATACATACACAAGAAAATGCTTCTCGAATTGAGCTATCATGTACCGTGTTCGAGAAAGTTTCATATGACTTATTTCTGAGTAGGAAAAAAATTAATTCCAAGGAAACACCATTCTAGATATGGCCTGGTATTGAAAAGTAAGACAGTAAAGAGGTTTATACCATTCGACACCTCAGTCAGCCAATCGTGAGCCAGTATTTCACTGCAATAAAACCCATATTCCTTGTTGTCCAGTTATCCTCCCATGGGAGAATAATAAGTGAAGCAGTGAAAAAAACACAGCAACAAATGACAAGTTTCAGTTTTGTCTTATGGTATAAGCCGGTTATTCACCGCGGGATCGGCAATATGTGTTTATCACAGCTCGGGCTAACGCCCTCGCTGGATAAATCACATATTGCCGATCCCGCGGTGAATAACCTATACATATCAGGCATTCTGTGTAACAGCAATTTTCATATAATTCATCTGACAAGCTCATTATAAAACGATCATACCCATATACTGAAAAATGCACTGGTGTGTCTGAAATAGAGACCCATATGCCAAAAGTAGGGCTCTGCAGCGACCTTTCTTTAAACGGTGTGCGTTCAAGTAGGCGACAAACCAACTATAGGCAATACCTAACTCCAAGAAACTGTCTCATGCGAAGTACGAGCCTAAAGGCCCATGTCGGTCTGTTCGGGTTAATACCTATCAGTACCAACTAGGTGACAAGAAATTTGGAAATCTCATACCAGTCAAACTAGGTTACAAGCAGTTCCAACTTCCAAATAGGCGACACAAATTGACACAGCACTTCCAACTAGGTGACACAAGTTCACGAAACACATCCAACAAGGTGACAATAAATTTCCTAATTTACCACCATTGCAAGTGACCTGTAACCTGGTTGGTATCACCAATAAAATATACCTAATTGTCCAACAAGTATAGCCTAGTTGGTAGTGGTATGTCACCTAGTTGGTTGTCACCTAGTTGGTAGTCTTGTAACGCTTTGATGGTGAAAGTGCAAAACCTTGTATACATGTCAAAATTGGGTTTAGATTTGGGTGGAATGACTATTTCAATATCCAATACATGTTGTCATTTGGTCACCTCGCCAGTTTGCTATTTTTTGGAAGCTGTAACACTATGATTTCACCAAACCTTGTATGTTGATTTGTTCCAAAAAGTGAAAGTGCAAAACCTTGTAACTCAAATTAGAACTTTGAAGCGCATATTTTGTGATATTTCAACTTTTTTTGAAAAACAATGATTTTGTTACTTTTTTATAGCTGACAGCCACACGCATGTATACCAATAATACCCTATAGACAATACAAGCGTATGCAATTCGAATTTTGAGATTGCAGGGGCAGAGCCATTTTGCAAATAACACACCGATACGGTGCAAACACAATAGTTGACCTTGTACATCTCACTTATTTTGATAATGTTCTGCAGTGGCGTAACTGGGGGTCCTCGAGTGGGGGGGCACCTGGGGGGGCACGCGATTCTCTGGGGGGGCACCCACTATACTAATTGTATATTTTAGCCAGAGTTGGAAAGTTCATATGGGGGGGCACCTGGGGGGGCACAGGTCCAATATGGGGGGGCACGTGCCCCCCCCCCCCCCCCGTGCCCCCCATAGGGACGCCACTGATGTTCTGGCATGCAAAGTATTTTTTCTTTTATGGTATTTGCATATTTTGAAGAAATACAAAACTAGTGGGAGCCTATTCCAAAGTCACATGACAAATTCCAATTAGAATACAACCATAGCAGTGATCACAAACTACATTGTTTGTTACTATGTGTGGTTTTAGCAGTTAGACATGAGATAAAAATATATAAGAATCTACAACTTATGGAACTAACAACACTCAACAATAACTGTGAATTTTAAGAAAATGTTTTACATAGTCAAGTGTCAAATTAGATAGAATCTGTGACAAATATATCAAAACACACATGTCCAGGCCATTTCTTGGACTTGTCATATGCTAGTATATGGATGGATAGCCCAAACACAGTGCCTCGAGATACACAGCAGTCTGAACTTATTCCATTGATATTTTAGGTAGTTACAAGTATATGAGGCCAAAAACGAATCACTCTCTCCCCTTCTGCTTAAACATGCATACTGCAAAAACGCCACATAAATACCTTGTAACAATGCTCAGTAACTCCAAAAACTGCCAGAAATTCACCTCCAATGTCATGGAATTCACCTTCCTCCATCATGGCAGAGAAAATAATATTGTGTATGCATGAATAATCAGCCAATCAATGAAGACTCTATCTATTTTTATATAGATCTAACCTCCCTCCCCCTCTCTTCCGAAATTTGAATGCACAATTTGAGAAATAGACTCATGACTGAGTGCTGCACTATTTAGAAAACTATATCTTGCTGTGATAAACATGAGTTGACACGGAACTGTGAACTCGCAACACCTGGCTTAAGCTTTATATTAGTTGCAAATTGAAATACCTCCTTCAAGAAAATGAAACGAAACAATGTAAAACTTTCAACCAATCAGCTGTAGACACAAACTGATTGGTTGATTCTTTTATGCAGATAATTACTCTTGACGAAATGTGATTGACTTGGTCCACAATTTGCACGACCAAATCGCAACATTTAAAGTTGAATCCCACAGAGTACAGCTACTCCACCTATTGCACTCCATGTAACTAAACTGTTCAACAAAAATATCCCAGATGGTGGCTCCCCCGCTTGGTCAAATTGTTCATATGCATTGGAAAAGCCACAGATTTTTGAAAACAGTGGTAGGCTCACTCGAAGACTGCTGGCTCAGCCAGGAATAATGGCACTAAACCATAAATACACACATTTTGGGTCGATATACAGGCCTATAATTCAATTCAACTTTCATAAACATCGGAGAAGGAATCTTTGAGATATTCAAATTTATTTCAAGAGGTACTTATTTTTGTTGAACTGTTTTTCATAATTTTATCATATTGTACACCACGTAACTCTCAGAAAACATCGGCAACCCCCCTTCAAAAACTTGTTTTTCAATAAAGTGTATTTTCAGCTATATATCCTTTACTTTATCATAAATATCTCATGGATATTTTATCGAGTGACGCTGTTTTTCGTTATAAATCCCACACTTTATTAGTATTTTACTGTATGTTTTAATGTGAAGACGGAAAGCTTTTTTTTTGAAGAACTTTTTGGCAAAGATTCATGAATATCTCTTGGATTTTAGATTTTTTGCCAAGTGTGGGATTCAACTTTAAGGAGACTAATCCCGCTTGTTGATGACAAGTAAATGAAAGGATTAGCCTATGCATCTGATTTTCACTCCAAAACCAGTCATGACAAATAAAGTGGCCTTCTCTTGATCATGACTAATCAAACTGCCTCTATGTTTCCCGTATTGAATGTAGAGCAGATGACACTTCATGGGTCAAAATTTGATAAGTCTGAAATTCTTGTCTCTGGTGTTTAACAATAATTCATGATGGCAGGATGACCAATAGAGGACCTCTTGTTGTCATTTGTCATAGGCAAGGATATTAGCAAAACTTTTAACACAAAAAATATGCAGCAGAATATTTTTATCCCATCCAAAAATAGTATTGAAGTGGCCTACCCCCCTGAAAATGGCCTGTCTCAAACAACATTTTCTTTGAAAGATCGTATCACAATAGCTAGTACAGGATCCTAATTCAATGAAACTCTTCCATACATGGAATGACTGTCAGTCACCAATAGCTGAAATAATCTTCTGTATAAGAGCAGGAGGTTGTTGTGTCGATGTCTCCAATATGGCGTCATTAGCATCGCGCCGGATTTGTTTTTTGATAAGAATTAAAGGGACACACATTCTGTGAGAAAACTTTGTGTCTGGTGTTGTCTGAGAACCCAAGAAAATAACCGAACTATCTGTAGCTCTGTATCATTTATGTAAACCAACATATTAGCGTTTTTCTGTTGGCATGTCAGTTGTCCTATCTATCTCAATTTGTCATTATCAAACGCCTTGCTACTCTATTTTGACTAGATATTTCTGGACCAAAATCACTGTACATGTGTCTTGTGTTCATAAGGTCATTGCATGCACATAGGCCTATTGCCAGACTGCCAGTTTTCCACTATTCCCTGCAAAGATTTTTATTGTGATTATCATCAGCATCACGCTGTCATTGGCATCATGTCAAAAATGGCTTATTGCCTTTACCTCACTAAAATTTTGTTGTAGGTGACTGGAGTTGAAATCAGTTGAATATATATTATCAATAAATGTTTCAACAGACTATTGCACAACAGTATTGCATTTTCCTTGCATCTGACATGCTTAGTATGAAGCTTGATGCTTCTCTGAAACTACTAACCAAATATGGGGTGTCAGTAACATTTTACCATTGTCTAGCATCTGAAATACGGTTTAGTAAAGACACTGGGCACTGGAGGAAGTAGTGACTATTGGTCATAGAGACCTGAAATATAGCTCAATGTGTGCAGAAAAGCCATTTTCCTATTTGTTGGTAATTCATTATTCAGCCCTAAGTGGTACGGATTTCAAGTTATAGGCATGATGCTAATGAGACACATATTTGGTATTTTAAAGTTGAATCCCACAGAATACAGCTACTCCACCTATTGTACTCCACAGTTCAACAAAAATACCCTTGCTGGTGGCTCCCCCGCTTGGTCAAATTGTTCATATATGCATTGGAAAAGCCACAGATTTTTGAAGACAGAGGTCGGCTCATTCGAAGGCTGCTGGCTCAGCCAGGAATAATGGCACTAAACTATAAACATAAATGCACACATTTTGTTTAGATATATAGGCCTATAATCCAATCCAACTTTCATATAAATCAGAGAAGGAATCTTTGAGATATTCAAGTTTATTTTAAGGGGGACTTATTTTTCTTGAACTGTTTTTCATAATTTTCTCATATTGTACACCACGTAACTCTCAAAAAACATTGGTAACCCCCCTTCAAAGACTTGTTTTTCAAGAAAGTGTATGTTCAGCTATATTCCTTTAATTTTTCATAATATCTCATGGATATTGTTCGAGTGATGCTGCTTTTCGTTATACATCCCACACGTTTTTAGTATTTTACTGTATGTTTTAATGTAATGACATAAGATTTTGAAAAGATCATAGTTCGAAAATTATGTTGGATAGCCCACCTTTTTTTTATAACGTCGGAAAGCTTACTTTTTGAAGAACTTTTTGGCAAAGTTTCATGAATATCTCATGTAATAGATTTTAGATTTCTTGCCAAGTGTGGGATTCAACTTTAATTGATCAAATGCAGAACATGTATGCTAAGCCTTGCATGTGTCGTCCCCTGGTGGGAATGGAGAATGGAGATAAATTTGCGATACAGCAAGTTAGAGAAAGAATTGGGGAAGAAAAAAGGGCTGGGTAGAAGAAAAACGAATGAGAAGAGGTTTGGAAGTAGCAACATGTGATGAAGGCACAGGCGAAAGACAGGGATGACAAAAACCTCGGACAAAGCAAGGCAGGACCCCCTGGTGCTACACTTTTATATAGATAGATTGATCCTATTGTCAGAGGTATCATGGTCTGTCAAAATTATCTGTGTAGCCAATTCCTGTTTACATTTGGCCTTGTTTATCACTTTTAGTTTTACAAAAAAGGAAGAACCCTTACCATATGTCACGCCAAAAATACGGTGACAGTAACGGTGTGATAGCAAAGTGTGTGACACCTAAAAAATCTATTCTATTAATTATGAAAAAAAAAGGGGTTACGGTTTTCTTCTTTTGTACGTGTGTCACTATGATTTACCTTATTTATTAGTGATCAAACAAAATATGTTTTATTAGCTACGAAGAGACATGAAGATGAAAATGACCAAATTTTGTTTACCATATTTTATTACACAAAATATAATATACACAGTTTCAAAAATATCAGTCCCTGAGTGTCAATACTGTTGTGATATTACGCAAGATATCCATTGTTAATTATCCATTGTCTTTCTATTGTCCGCCATTTTGAATTTAGTGACCAAATCCTAACTTGAATTTTCCGGGATAGTAGTTGGCTTCGTTGTATACGTGACCCTGGTCATGATCGCGGTGGTAATGAGAATGGTGATGCTTGGGATAATAATATTTGTCATCGTCGAACAGCCCGCGATAGCTCCTAGAAATAAAGAGAATGAAAAAGTTATTAATTTGTTGATGCGGCAGATACAATGTGTTACAAAAGATGTGTTTTCAATACTTACCATGGTATTGGATAGTCAATACACCATCTGACATGAGCCATACTTCCAATGTCTGATGGTTTTTATGCACAATGGATTATAATTTATATGTACTGGTTTAATTTTTCAGACATACACTGCTCACATTATTCATGGGAGAAAGGCATCAATCAAAGTCAGTTCCAGTTATGGCTGTTTTAACTAAATACACTGTTGCTCATAAATATGGAATACTTAAACATTCTCCATTGAAATTGATAACTTTAGCAACTTCTGTTGGAGCACATGATGGTCTGATTCAATCATAACTACTTCCAATGACTGCTAAAGGGAACAACATGCTGTAGTTTAAAATACATGCTGCAGCGTTGACCCCAGGAAAAGTTACAGAAGCACAAAATATGGAAATTCATGGGTTTTTTTAAGGTGGGGTGCATTTAACCAAAAATTTAAAGTTCTTGCAAAAAATGTATTTGAGGCTTTCAAAGAGTGTTAAGAGAAGATGACTTGACCTTTACAATGGACCTTGCTTACATTCACCCTCTGAAATTTACAAAAAAGTATTCCATATTTATGAGCAGGAGTGTAAATATGAGAGAACTGTCAAAAATAATGAATATGGAAAGATGTCTGTGACTGAAATTTATGACAACACATGTGATCAACACATTAGATGTGAAAACAGACCCAGACTCAGGTTTAAAATTAGGGTTACAATTAGAGTTAGGTTTATGGACAGGGATATGGTTTGAGCTTTGGTAGACCATGCGTTTTTTTTTTTTCATTAAATTTCAGCAACCGATCTCTTCACATATCAATTTTCTGACATTTTAAGCATGATATCTCATTGAAACAGCCATGACTGGCAAACATAATCAATGCGAACAACTGCTTGCTCCCTTAATTTGTGTAAGCAGTAGCCCTGGGACCCATGCGTAGCATGGGTCATGGGTCGTCCCATTCAAAATATTGAGATTTTGACATAGTATCGGAAGAATTGGTCTGGATTAGACAATTCGTTTCAAAATAGGATGAAATTTTGGATTTGGGTAGCCTGTACATTTTACTGCTGACGGCACTACTTTTGAAAGCCTTTCCACAAAGATTGAGCTGTTTAAACTTGATTTTAAATGAGAGAAATGTCAAAAAATTGTGACAGACAGTCACTAGCCTCACTTTGACGTGTGATGTCATCATTGTGACGTCACTAAAATTACCTATGACATCACAAACGTTTGTTATGACATCACTCTCTCTCAACCAATGAGGAGACGCCATTTCTTCAATGTTGAAAGAAAAAAATTATTTCTTGAACTTCACAGGGTGAGTGTTCATTGATGTTAACATGTGGAAATGTAGGTGGTATAATTGAAATGAACAGTCTAAACATATTTTTCGAGTTATCCTGATTCTCCCAAACCCTGTCTTTCAAATCTCATGATTTTCCAATGGGAGGATCCATGACCCCTGTCCCCAGGGGTCCAGGGCTATGTAATCAGTGTGTTTGGTCATCACTTTAAAATGCAGATGTAAATGTTGTACATACACTTCATATCTTTGTAGAAAAGGTTTATTGTAGCTAAAATATTCCGGTCAAAAATGCCACCAGAAATATACAAAATGTATATATTTAAAAATAAAAGAAGTCTGAGACCAAGAAATAGCACATCATGTGACAAAAAATTAATAAAATAGGAATTCAAATAGTTTGCAATTTCAAATACTTATCATTTTTAAGTGGCTTGAGAAAAAGATCCCATTGAAAAATGTTATAAATAATTAAATAAAGTTATAAATAAATAAATAAATAATTAATTGCATCAGAATTAGTTAAATAATTATAGTACTGGTCAGGTGACCATGTCCTGACTGTTTCTGACTGTTTTGATGAATTGGCAAGCTAAGATGAGGATGAGGTATATGTTCATGAGGTAAAGGATTTTCCAGTTTTCATCTAACCGTTGTTTTAGGCGGTATTGTCTTACGGGAGCATTGTTTTGCATTCGCGAGTCAGCATATATATATATATATATATATGCAAAGTTGTCAGCTGGAAGTCAACTTTGACAGGTTCAACTGATGAAATTTGCAGTCAGGTATTGAGAAAGCAGTTGAGGCGACTGGCTGGGGAAAAATGATTTATATCAGCTGGCTGGGAGGTGCTGAATGATGCTTGGGCTGGCTGGCAACCCAGCTGGCAGCATAACAGATATTTTCTCCCAGTTGCGTAAAAAAATGAATCTAAGTGTCACAAAAGATGTGCAACCAGGAGATTACACTGATATGGGCATTATAATAACACACTGCCATGAGGTGCCCTTGCTTCATCTGTCCTGTCATCTTTGCCATTGTATATTTTGTTCATAATGTTTATATGTTTATGTGTATATCATGGAATTTTGTCCACTTGGCTTCTTCTTTGTTCAGATCCTGAAATTCTTGCATATGAGATCAACTGGAAGAGTAACTTTTCCGTTCTCGTGGAATTTTGGCAAGGACTGTAGTGTGCCTGTCGTGTGACTCCACTTTGATTTTCAGTCAAGAAATGTTTGCACTGAATTGGCTTCATCCGAGACAGTATCCATCAGATAATTAAGTCAAGCATCGATAAAGCAGTGTCCACGACACTCCGATGAGATCAATTCTATCACTAAAATTTGTATATCTAGAAATCTCTGAATTTTAAAACAACTCTTGAATTGCTGTAACCAGGCCCATCGGGCTCCATCAAATTGGTTTGTTTATGGAATCCTGTTTCGTCGTAAACTTGTCCGAAATCTCCCATTTTCTGGTTATTCATCATGACTTTGAAGTCCGGCTGGTATTCCTCATCTTCAGATGATTGTCTGCAAGCAGAAAACAGTAGGTGTCACCACTGGTTGTTTTAAGTCCACGGTTTAATTTGCCATCTGGTTGCAATTATGATTAATGGCAGACTTCATAAATATGCTGGAAACCCAGTGCTCTATATTGCATCAGTAATATAATTAAAGGGCGAAGGCAGTATTTCTTTTATCAGGTGAAATTTAATGATCGGTATGATTGTCATGTGTTCTGCCAACCACGAAAACCTCAGAGGAATCAACCAAAGACTACAACCTCTAGCCAAGGGACTAGCTAGGTGTTGGGATAGATTCACACAGCTGGGATCAGATCTGGGGTGTAGGGTAGTGCTATTTTTAGATACAGCACAGCAGACTGCCTCACCAAGCCCCTGGTGAGAACTCTACAAGTCATTGATATGATCTAATATTGACCCAAGGTGAAATTTTAAGCACAATGCTTGATGGGAGTATTTTTGCGTGTAAATTAAATTTTTGAAACGTTATCTGTTATTTTGTGTCTTTGAAAAGCTTTTCTAAATTCCAGCGTACGAAGCCCACTAATATACTGCATTTCTAAAAGCAGTTTGGCCTGGTAACTAACCAGCCATACATGTACTATTAGTCTCAGAGGGTTATACCATTATTTTCACAGACAATAATAAAAACACATCAACATTTTTATGCTTCTTCAATTTCCATGCCAGCATGCTTTATTTCAGCTGCATCTTACATCATACATATGTCAGTTGTCAAAACACTGTAAATTTTGAATTTTGAGTTAGCTTAATTGATTGAGTGAGATGGTTGCACAATTCCTTTGAGCCAAGATAGCTTGTTGTTTGCAAGTTATAACAACATAGAGATTATCATAACTCAAAACAGCAAGCTATCATGGCTCAAACAAATTGTGCAACCGTCTCACTCAATCATTTGAGCTAATTTCAGAATTTACAGTGAACGATAAAGCCGCAGAAAGTCTCAATAATATGAATCTACTCTCAGTCGGACACCGTAGCCCACGTTGCCATAGCCAAGATTCTTCTCTCCGTGGTCATATTCGTAGTCCTTTTTACCACCCTTGTGACCATGACCATTCTTGCGACCATGTCCGTGATAATCATCATCATAATCATTTTTGTGTCCGTAATCTCCTTTATGTCCATAATCTCCCTTGTCATGATAATCCCCTTTACTGTGATAAGGATTATCATCACCATGATAATCTCCCTTGCCACCATGATAATCTCCCTTATCATGATAATCTCCTTTGCTGTGATAATCATCTTTATGTCCATATCCTTTATCGTCATGATAATCTCCTTTGTGTCCGTAACCCTTATCATCATGGTAATCCCCTTTGTGGCCACGTCCATAACCCTTATCATCATGATAACCCCCTTTGTCGTTGTGTCCATACCCTCCTTTATTTCCATAGCCATCATGATTGTCATGATAATCCCCTTTGTGTCCGTAGCCCTTATCATCATGATAATCCCCTTTGTGTCCGTAACCCTTATCATCATGATAATCCCCTTTGTGTCCGTAACCCTTATCATCATGATAATCCCCTTTGTGTCCGTAACCCTTATCATCATGATAATCCCCTTTGTGTCCGTAACCCTTATCATCATGATAATCCCCTTTGTGTCCGTAACCCTTATCATCATGATAATCCCCTTTGTGTCCGTAACCCTTATCATCATGATAATCCCCTTTGTGTCCGTAGCCCTTATCATCATGATAATCCCCTTTGTGTCCGTAACCCTTATCATCATGATAATCCCCTTTGTGTCCGTAACCCTTATCATCATGATAATCCCTTTTGTGTCCGTAACCCTTATCATCATGATAATCCCCTTTGTGTCCGTGACCTTTATGTCCATGACCCTTATGTCCGTGACCTTTGTGTCCGCGATTTCCATGTCCATGATCATCATAATCTTTTCCGTGTCCGTGTCCTTGATAAATTTTCAAGATCTTTGCTAAGAGAGTGTCCTCATGAGGCACATCATGATGCCCGTCTCCGGTTTCTTCGTAGATTCCCCCGCTGTCCATTCGTTTGCGGTGCACGACATATTCCAGGTAGTTGTTGGTCCCGAGGAGGTACGGAACATACGAGGGCCTGAAACAGACCAGGTGGAGATCAGAAGCGGGCCTTTGAAGTTTGACAGCGTTGTTCATGCAAGTTGTATCAAGCAGAGCAAATGTGGCAAGCGGTTCATGTAGGAAGCGGTTGATGACGCGCAAAGATTAGGCCTTGACAAGATACATAATTGTGCTAAAGATATTTTTCAAGTGTGTTCTTCTGCACTAGGTGCACTTCATACTATTGTGGTTTTAGCATAATCGTTTTCTGCAGCCCCCATGTCTTAAAATGTTTATAGTACTACAGAGATCTTTTTCAAATAAACTATATTTATTTATTATTTAGGCTATATTGTACGATTATGTAATTTGTCGAAGTGTTGTATGAAACAGGTCATCTGACATTGTGCAATGTGCACCATTACGGAAACCAAACTTTTCTGGCTTCATGTAGCCAGGCAACACCTCACTTTGAAAATGCGGAATCGTACAACACCATATATCACAAACAGGATAATTATACAAAAAGGGTGGACTGTTGCACTATGAAAATGGCGCTTCGTGAGTCATCACACTGATGATTTGTCATGATCATACCCAATACTTTCGATGTTAATTTGATTTAAGGAGACTTATCCTGCTTGTGGGTGACAAGCAAAGGAGGTTTATGGATCTGATTTTCAGTTATGACAAGTCAAGTGGCCTTCTCTTGATCATGACTAATTAAACAGCCTCCATGTTTCCCATGTTGAAAGTAGAGAAGATGACACTTCATTGGCTATCATGACAACCAATCAAATGAAGGAGTATGTCCACATACAAATTTTCAGTTTCGCGTTTGATAAAATACAAACCAAGCCCGTCTGAGCATATGATAATTCAAAACAACATGCAATTTCTCTTCAGTCTTCCTCTAGCATCCAAAGGGAAAACGTAGTAAGTCACATTTTGGGCCAAATTGAGTTAAGGTCAAAGTAGGACTTCTGAGACATGTTTCTATATATTTATTAAGTTCAGATTTTCATGAAGTGGCACGTTACCCCAGAATGACACCGGCAAATCCCAGCAAGTCCACTGCAAGGACTGGAACTTAAAAGTCAGTTTTCTCAGAAACTCCAAAATGTGACTTGCTATATAGGTTTTCTCTTTGGTCGCTAGTCCTCACCGAGCAATATTCTCTCACAACATTCAAGAAAAAAAATGGTCGAAACAGAAAGAAATGTTTCATACTCACACTTTGTAGTAGTCAGCAGTGACCATGTAAATAAACACAGCGAAGAAGATTAGTGCCAAGATGTTCTTCATTTTGGTTGTTTAGTTGAACCTGCCTGAGACTTGAATGACTTCATTGATATGTCAATATAGGGCAAGGTCCCAGACCTGCCATCATCAGTATGCACCACACATAAAAAGGAGTGTGTCATTTAACTCAATTAATATTCATCTGATGTTTACATTTATCATTCAAGATGGTGTCTTGGTCTTTAATCTGTTATGGTGATGATCTAAACGTGTGTCCAGTACATGGGTGATGGGGGAAAGGGTTTGTCTAGTGGTAGCGTGCTGGACTGCCAATCGCTGGATCCGGGCTTCGAATCCAGATCTCGCCGGGTCACCGGGGCCTATGGTGGACGGCTGTTTCAATCATCCTGCGCCTCATTGCCATATCCTCCTCCTGTCCTAATTAGCCTATCAAGTGCATAAATACAGGACGTAAAGGCCCAAACATCCATCCATCAATCCAGTACATGGGTGTTTGTCCAAAGAATCGGTTGTCGCTGTCTCGTACTTGTGTAATGTAAATTGTTGCCGCAGCAATCTTACATAGTAATAATGTATTATACGTGAAATGCATAAGGGTAGTCCAATGAGTTTCTAAATTTGGACCTTGTATTCTGATGTTACACAGACACCTTGCAGAGTACTATACGTTTAGTAATCAAGTGGTGAAAATTTGTCGATCCAGATCTGGATCATCCGAATCGGTGTAAAACAAAAAAACCAATCCTGATCTTGATTCAGATAACCGATTCAGATTACCGATCCATAGTGTTTGATCCAGATCACAGAATCATTGATCCAGAACTCAGATCACTAGAAAAAGACACACTCCTGGTAATCTGAGATGAACTGATTTTCAGGGGCATATCTAGAAATGGTCTAAGGGGCCGGTCAGCCATTACATGGGGAGAATATGTGGCCCTCCGCGGCATTTCCTATCTCTCTTCCATGTTAATTTTGGGCGGGGGGGGGGGATATGGCCCAATTGCACCCCCTAAATATGCCACTACTGCTTTTGAATATTTCCTTTTTTTAACTCTGATAATTCAATGTGCTCTCAAGTGAATTTAGCCCCAGGCAATTGTGAGATGTAAAAAAAATTATATATTTACAGCTCATCCAGGGAATATTAATTAAACAAACAATGTCATAAAAGTTCCTGTGAAGTTTTACGGCTTACTGCTAGTACACATGTTTTACTTTTTTTTTCTTCATTTGGACTGTAAAGCGTGTGCGCAGATCTGTGGTCTAGTGTCAACACAACAGCTTTTCAATTGGTTATACACTCACCAGCAAAAGAAAGGCATCACTTGATTTTGGCTTATAATTTTGCAAAGAATTTTTTTGGACAAAACAAATTATATGCCACTGATCCTTAGATCAACCAGTGTCTTTGAGCCAAAAATCATTCTGCTGTAACCATTTCTTGTCTGCCATTTGACTAGTTTATCTCATTTCAGATTTTGTAATAAAATATGACCTTACCAACAAGTTACACCAAAAATGAAGGCACCATGGATATTTGTTTACCGAAATACAAACTCAACTATTTCATAGAAACTGTGTTAAAGCTGTGCTCTTAAAAGCACCTTATAAAATCCTCATATCCAATTTTGCATTGTCGAAGGCTTGACAGAGGAAACAAAGACACCGTGCTTTTGTCTTGGAATTTTTTAATGCCAAAATAACAATTAAATTCATTATCAAAATAGGTTAATTTGAAAATTTGAGAAATCAATATGCATTTTACAAAGCATCAAAAATATTTCTATTGGATATTTTACATATTTATATTCATAATAGGTTATGATTTGAAAGTTTGAAATATTGATATCATCACGGCGACTCTGTGTGCCCGCACCAAGCCAGATTCGACAACCGGAACCAGTGTTTAATAATCTACAACAGAACGATGAAACTAGTTTAAAATGATTGTCAAAGAATAACATAAAACAAAGTCAATGCCGTTCAGAAGCTTTTTAATATAACTTTGAGACAATGCATGAGACAGAAAAGTAATTTTTACAAATGAATAGATTTTCAAAATTTCAGAAAATTTCACGTTCACTTTTACATTAAACATTTGTGCCACAAATAATGCAGTACACTTGTCAAGCAAAACAATTAGCATAGCATAACAAGTAGAGAAAATGGATTTCTGTCATCTTGAAACATTGTACCGCTACGGCTTCAAATATTACACAATACACAATGATGGAGTAACTTCAGCATGGAAGGCACTTGCACAAATCTAAATGAAGCTTATTTCTTGTCTTAAAATGGATTTCTTTCAACTAACTAGACAACAAATACATTTTGCAACAACACAATGTCTCTACTGCTTAATGGTGCTTAGATTTCAGATGGATGAATTTGGCGATGGGCTTATGATAGGAAACATGGAGAATACCATGTCCAAGACCGCTACTGCCTTTTCCATGACCGCCATATCCCTTCCCATAATAGTCGTCACCATAACCCTTCCCATAATAGTCATCGCCATAACCCTTGCCATAAGAATCACCATATCCCTTCCCATAAGAATCACCATAACCCTTGCCATAATCGCTATAACCGTAACCATAGTAACCATCATCAAGTTTCTGATGGTCGTTTTTGTTTTTCGCCAAATGATCTTGAATTTCATGATTCTTGTTAACAATGTCAGGATTTCTGGCCTCTTTGTTTATGTTCTCTGTTCCAAATGGCTTGCTTGGAGATTTCTCAGTGTCATATGTTTCCTTTTTGTATTCTTTCTTGTCAGCTTTGCTTGCATACCCATCCCCGTAACCTTTAATTTTCACTTCAGCGCCACCAGAGTCTGTCTTTTTTGATTTTGGGTCTGTTGTTTTCCTGTTCTTCTTACCATTTCGCTGCCCGAATCCGTCAAATCCATAAGGACTCCTCTTTAATCCAAAGCCATAACCGGATTCTTCGTAAATCGTCAACTGGTCTTTCATTTTGTGCTGGTTCTGGTCGAAGATGTCATGGCTGGAAAAAAAGTAATGCGATATCAATTTGAGTCATTATGCTGAGCTTCCACGTCACTATAGAAATGCAATGGAAAATTTGCTCTGACCCAATGGGCACTGAGCATGCCCAAGAGTGACCCGGTTCTCACTGAGCATGCTCAGACCTAATGAGCGCATGTAGAGAGAGCAATAACAAATGGCGGCCATTTTGAAATTTCCCTGCTTCAAAATTAATATTCAAGGCCAGTTTTCACCACAAGCTGCATGGGGTTCACTCATCAGAAATGGCTTACAATTGACTATATTTTGTAAAGAATATTTCGGTGTAGGTCTGATCAGTGAACCCCATGTAGCTCACTTTTGGATCAAATTTTTTCATAGTGCACACTATGCATGTCTGGTTTGCAGAAAATTATATGGCAAAAAGAGGACCCCAACCAAATTGCACCTTGGCCATTTTGTGCTGGTGAATATAACTTCACAAAAGCACAATGTTTCTAAAGTAGGTCTAATCATTCAACAAAATTCATACTGATTTACTTTCTAAGTTTATCTATAATAACATCATTTTAATTTCAATCCAAAATTAGAAAATGTTTCCAGATAAATATTCTGGAATGCATACATAAAGATCATCAATGTGATAAGTTTACAATTATTAATTAAGTCAGATTCATTTGAATGATAAATTCATAATATTTGCTTACCGTATAGACAATTTTTGTTATCAATGATCATGCAGATTTCAAATATAGGATAAGATAATTTATTTGACCATAAAAATCACAAATATTACTATTTTGTATCTTGCTAATTTTGGTCAATGATATGAATTGCTTAATTTGTAAAACACTGATTCTTAATTTGTAAACAACGATTGCAAATAAAAGCATTTGAGCCTCCGTTTTCCTACTTTTATTGATTCAGATCACAAATTTGCATGGCTCAATGAATATTGTGTGGTAAAACTGAAAATTTCTCAAAAGACAGAAAAGAAAAGGCTGGAAACTACAGAACTAAAAGTTGTTTGCAGATTGGCGATCCAAACCGTTTCAAAATTAATTTTCAACTAATCTCGTGATATCAACGGCTTAGAAATGTTTTGCTTGCATCAGTTATGGTTAATTAGTTAATTCAGTGCTTATCACATCTAGCAGCATAGGTGACAATAAACAAACTAATTAAATGACTTAAGGTACTTCATCAAATAACAATATTAGGAGACCAACAGAAAACTGTCAATGAAGTGACAAAGCCAGTTTGCAAATTGAAAATAAGGAAATTTTTTTTTTCAGTGGACCGCCAATCTGCAAAGAACTCAAAGTAAACCACAGAAATGAGTGAGGATTTACATCTCAATATATTTTCCTAGCAAAGCTAGGGCTACGCAGTCCAGACAACCCAGGTCAGACGAATTCTTGAGCCGATGACATGAAAACATATCGCGTCATAAAGGCAGATTTCTGATGTAATGTAAATACTGTAAAACGGGCTAAATTTAGGAATCGGGGGGAAAGTTGGCTGGCTATTTTAACCCACTTAGTGACAGAAATGCCAACTTTCCTCACTGACAAAGATGGCAAATTTTGCGAAGAAACTTGTGTCAGTGAAAAAAATAGGCATTTCATCCATTAAGTGGGTTGAAATAGCCGGCCAACTTTCCCCCGGATTGCAAACTTTACCCCGTTCTACAGTAAGACATGAAAGACTGCCAATTTTGGTTTGTTCAATAAACAGTTACATATAGATCATTGATTTTTATAAGTACGTGAACTCCCTCCATCCTACTAAAAATACAATGTACATTGGCCTTATATGCATATATGGATTTCAGAGACTTGTCACAGACTTTCACCCACATATAACTCTCAGTAGAGGCGGTAGAGTAATGTGAATTGCAGCTACAGCCATTCATGTCAAATATACCTAGAAAATCTGCATTTAAGAAGTAGCTGCATATGTTATGTCTCATTGTTGGAGTGTCCATGCTCCCACAATCAGTTTGGTTGAGGATGTTTAGCATAGATGCAATGGCAAAACATCACCCTTTTCATTAACTTATAACTGGCTCTGCATATAAACATTTTATGATCGGTCAATGATAAATTATTACAATATCGCTACTAAAGCTCAAATAATGTGTACTCACATAAATGTTCCTCCCAACGCGAGGGAAAACAGAGATAACAAAAAACACCATTGGATGATCGCAGACTTCATCTTGGTCGAAATTCCATCAACCGTAGCAGCGGAATATTGAATGAGGTATCACAGCGATTTGGTTTAGACAGTTTTAGTCACACAAATTTACGCCGAGTTCCCTCACGTTCCACATGGAATAGTCGCACACTTCGGAGAGAATGAAAAGTGATAAAACACGATGTCACAATGCAACATTGCCGCATGATCACATAGGTGTCAAAGTTTTACGACTTTCTAAAATGTAATGTTACATAAGAGCGGATGTAAATATCGCAGACTCAAAAAGTGGTCCATGTTACGATCTAATGATTATGTAATAACCATTATGCAATGCAAATTCACGATGTGGTTCAGCGTGAGGTTGACGCGTGCATATAAGGATGATTGTTTGTATTTTTGCTCATGATTTAATGGGTTTGTTTGTTAGCGGTGCAGTACATAAAGAAGGCTTAGAACTTTTACTTCATTAGGCTTCGGCCTTGAATGCAAGCAGACAACTTCTGTCAAATTTTCTACTAATAAGAGTCTTACCGGGTACCAGTTTAAATCGCTAGGGTCACAGGTTTTGATTCCATGTTGTCATTTGCTGAACTGGACCTGTGTTTGAAAGTGCTTTCAATTATCTTTTGCCTCATTTGGGCTAATTGGGCCTATACATTGTATGTGCTCCTGTTATAGCCTAGGTACTTAGTTAGACACCGATTTAGAGGGTTCTAAAATGCATTTTTGTCAGTAAGATCCTGACCGAACAAAATTGCACATTAGAATCCAACAAAGACGTGCCTAACTGACTCAGGCATCATACGCTCTTCTATTAAGCATTTTAACTTTGTATTTTTTGCTAAATATACAATAATATGATTGTTTGTTTGATGTTGTTAACAGTGTTAAAATTCTTAGCAGGGCGCCAACATGCAAAATTGTCTGTTAGATACCGGCTTTTCCAATGGTATAAAGTATCTTGGTGATGTCTAACCATGCATAAATACAGGAGGTAAAGCCCTAATCATCCATCTATCTATGCTCCTGCATTCAAGGAACCATGAAGTTGAGTGAGGTTCCTGGTAGTCTAAGAATTTCTCTTTTCAGAAAGATTCATGGATCATTGGAGACCTGTATTTATGCACATGATAGGTCATTTAGGACAGGAGGAGTACATGGCAGTGAGGCGAAGGATGATTGAAACAGCCATCCAACATGCGTCTCAGAGATATTACAAGAGCTTGATTCGCGCCCTGGATCCAGCGATTGGCAATTTGGCAACCCATATTTTGCAGCATGTAAATAACTTTTAAAACACCAAATAAAAATTATGCAGAGCAGACCTCTTGTTATAGGTTAATATTTAGACTTAACCTGACGAGGCCATTGAAATTGCCTGGGGGTATCATAAAAGACTGCCATAAATTATATTTTTAAAATTGAATATCCATAGATTTTTTTTCTGAAACTGAGACTTTGGAACTTGCATTTGTTATAGATAGATAGATAGACAGATAGATAGACAGATCAAAAGCCAAAAATCTTTTATTTAACCTGGATGACCCATTCAGTCTAAACTGGTTTCCAATGAGGTCCTGACACAGTAAGACACACATAATTTACAGAGGACGCACAAAAACACAAGAGTATAGACGCAATTATATACAAAGAAAATAGATGTAAAGGTAAAAAATATGAATAGGATAAAACATATATAAGGGCAAGAAATGGTAAAGTAAATATGACATTAAAACGTAAGTAGTATACAGTTAAAACAGATCAATAAGGACCTCTATTGGATTAAATCTCATGCTTTAGCCTATTTTTAAAAACATGCACTGAAGTAGAATTTCTGACGGCCATGCTAAGTCCATTCCATGCTTTCACCCCTTGACAGATGAATGCCCTTTGGCCAGTGGCGGTTTTGCACTTAGGGATTAGCAAGTCTTTTCTGTGAGATCTTCTTGTGTTATGGCCATGACTAGAAAATGAGAACATCCTGGACAAATATGATGGAGAAGGTCCGTTAATGCATTTATGCATAAAAACACAATGATGATAAAACACTCTCAGTCAAATAAAACCATTTAAGTCTACTGAGAACTTCATGAGTACATGTGTCAAATGGAACCTGCAGTATTATTTTGCCTTGCTCTATTTAGAAGTCCCTGCAGTTTGATCAATTCTGTAACATTACAGTTTGCATATACAATGTCACAATAGTCCAAAAACGGTAATATCAGCACATTGTATAACAATTTTGAAAGATCTTCATCAAGAAATGGTCTGATTCTTCGCAATATACCAATTCTCTGTTTAATTTTATTGCGTACTTTTTCAAGATGATATTTCCAACATAACGTAGCATCCATCCACAGTCCGAGGTATTTGTATGATTCAACATGTTCCAACCTCTCATTTCTAATAGCAATTTCTTGAGGTTGAGTTTGTTGCAGCTTACGGGATGTTCCAAACAACATAAATTTGCACTTTGTCACATTTAGTTGGAGTTTATTTGCACTAAACCACAAAGAAGCTTCTTGTAGATCGAATTCAAGCTGTTGTTTTATATCATCAGGGTCAGTAGAGTCAACGAGTAAAATAGTGTCATCTGCATACATGTGAAGTTTGCAGTGTGTTATTTGGTTTCTAAAATCATTGATAAAAAATATAAAAAGCAGGGGCCCTAAAATGGACCCCTGCGGCACTCCACACAAAACAGGTAAGCTTGATGATAAGGACTCTTGAAATTTCACACACTGGTGTCTTTGGTTCAGGCAGCTCTCGAACCAGTGATATTCCATTCCAGACACACCAATACACTTTAATTTATATAGGAGAGTCTCTGGATCAAAATAGATAGATAGATTATATAGACAGATAGATAGATAGATAGATAGATAGATAGATAGATAGATGCAATTACAGCCCTCTATTAGGCTCTCAGCCAAGTTCTGGACGCTATAGTGAGGGTTGGTCGATGAGATGGGAGAGAGAGTCCTCAACAAGTTACACATTTACCTCATGTGAGGGATAATTTACTTGCCTAGCACAGTCTTCACAGACACTGTTCATTTAGGAAAATAAGAAAAACATACACTTCACATGAATGTTATATAGTTTTATTTAAATAAAATACAATAGCTTTGTTATACACAACAACAACAAATTGTTCGCCAGCGAATAATTCACATTTGTCAATTCAAACCAATATCTTCAAATGCCATTTAAGAATATTAGGCAACTATCGATGATGGTATTGTTGCATCGATTACCCTGAAGTTCAGTGAAATGTCGCCATTGACTTGCCAACCTAAAACGATGGTCATTAACGATGGTGAACAATTTGCGATGCCTTATATCAATGAATAATATAATCAAAATTTTATACAGTTGCTATCAAAAAGGTGCCTTATGGAAAATCATTGCTTTGTAAAGTGAAATAAAAATGTGCCAAAGATGGGTTTGTAGCAAGAAATTGGTAAATTAGTAGGAATAGGAATCCTTTGGCGAGTAGTAATAGGAGTCCTTTGGCGAGTAGTAGTGGTCGCCATGGTGACGGCGGCTCTTACTTCCGGTCAGGGTGTAGTGTTTGTGATTACTGTTGCTATACTTGTCATCACTGGCAGAGTGGCCTGAAATACAGCAGGTAAAACAGTGTTGAGAGGTTTTAGGAAGCTTTTTTTATTAGGAGTAAATGTGAAATTGATTTTCATATCTTTAGTTCAAGCAGATATCTGGGATCTTTTTCAATTTTGTGACAAGGAAAGGGCATGGAATGATGGAAGAAAGGCAATTTATTGATATAAAATGACCAAAAATAATTTTATCATGAAAATATGAAGGAGGTCATTGAGGGCTTAGATTATTATCGTTTTCAAAGCTGTGTGTTTTATGAAACCTCGTTTAGCAGTTAAACCTTGACATCAGAGGGTATCTGTGAATGTGATTGGTCTATTCGTCTACCTGTGACACTCAGTTTATTGTTTGACATCACGGTTTATGAAAAAGGAATTTAAAACTGCCAGGAAATGTATTTGTTTGTGTACGACCACGACAAACAACTTCTGTCTAAGCCAAGTGTTACACCTCACAAGAACAGTCTCAATGCTTTGAAAACAAAGAGTGTTATTGTTTCACAAGACACTTATCACAATCTCAAATAATTTTCTAAAATTTGTCAGTGTATTCGCTTTGAGGATACTCGTAAGTAGTCTGTTTGATTCAGTTATAGCTCATTGAAGCATCTGTCAACCAGTGGAGGTATCAAAGCCAAACAAGCTAAACACACATAATCCAGGTGTCAATGCATTTAGTCAGTTCCAAGAATTATGTGCAAGTATGAAAGATGTGCTTGTAATATACAAAGTTATGCAACTAAATCTGTGAGATCACAGTCTTTCGATAAAGCAAAGTACAAAGAGGAAAAACACACAGCTATGAAAACGATAATAAGCTAAGAGCAATAAAAATTAATGTTTAAATCATGTCTGACCAAGATTGTTGGTGATCCCGCTTCCAGCGTATCCGATCTCGTCTCCCTGGAAGAATCCGTAGTTGTGACCCTTCTTGTGGTACCCCTCATCCGCATACAGGAAGACCTTCTTGGGGTTCTTCTTGGTCACGATAGCACTGAAATGTGGAAAAATTTTAATATCACTTAATCTGTGTCTGTATCACAAATCTGGATTTTATACTCATACAACATAGTCAATATTTGTCAAAAAAAGTTATGATTCTCCAGTAAATGACTCACGCTGCCGGATGAACATCCATTTTGTAAATGCCTTTATTTTGCTTTTTTTAAAACCAGATATATGCAAAATATTCCATAGCAAATATTTCTAAAAATTCATTTTTACATTCCAAAATTGTATATTTGATCGGGTTTTACAATAATTATGAACAACAATTTTCCCCACAATCTATATGACAGACAACAGAGCATTTGCACTGTATCGGATATTGTTCATCTTTATACCCCAGTACCCTTTCTTCAGTAATTTGAGAAAACTGATTAATCATTTGCATCATATCTGGATGACCCACCACAACAATTCTGCAGACAATACATAGTATTTCGCATAAAGTAATCTGTTATCAAACTATTTATAAATTTTTTCATGAGATTAGGAAACAGCCTGCGTCTTAGTCTCGGACTAGAGAAAAGTCGCCTAAAAGTTAGAAAATTAATTCAAATCCCACTTACTGTGCAGGTAGCCCATCATGGTGGTGAGCTTTCCCATTGGGATGGTAGTGGCTAGCAGCATAGTTGTCATAGTAGTAGCCATCATCAGCTAAGGCTATTCCAATGGTCACTAGGACCAGAAAAATGGATGTATTCATCATGCTGTATGCTAGAAGCAACTAAACCATTTGGGTCAAAACTAATGTCAACCTATACATTAAGTACTTTGGTATCTAATTTACCAGTTTAATTACCAATTGTCACATTTAGTATGCACAGCATTGAAGATCGACTTCCATTGTTCATTAGTTGGAATGCAAAATCACTTAAAATATTTGTACCTATTTGTATTCATTGATTATGTGACCCCTGAGGTCATCCTCATTTGCATATTGGCACGTGCATTGATTCCATGGAATGACGTCATTATTAATGGAATCCCATGGTTGGTATAGAAGGAAAATATTGGACTGGATGATTGACCAAGCCCATTTTGGCTCATTCATTATTAGCTCTTTGAAATAAAATTTAGGCCCAAGCTAAAGAAGGATAGTAAAATGTCTAAATTTGTGGAATTTGGAACATCTTTAGGCTAATACAATGTCATGCCTACCTATGTCTCCTACTTATATAAATTGCAAGAACATAACAGTGTTTTTCTTTGATAGGACTATTCAAGAAATCTATAGTTGGCCATTTTTAGGAAATGGATCATTGAATTTTACCACCGGTTATTCGCTTCTGCAATCTAAAATAACATCACATTGCTAACCTTTTATTACTCTAAAGCTTTAAAATTGTATATTTTACTATGTGGATGATTCTTGTTGATGGATAGTGACTGAAGCTTCACGTCATTTATTTAATCACTTAGTAAACTAATTTACTAGGACAGGATGGGAACACAGCAATGAGGCGAAGGATGAAGGAACAGCTGAGCACGGTCAAACTCCGTACTCAGCAATTGGAAGCAACAGTGGGCTACCTCTCAATTGATGTAACATGGTAAGTATAGGCCCTAGGAGGAAATGATATCAATCATGGCCTGCAAAAACAATGTGACTTATAATTTTTTTTTCGCTTTCTTTTAACTTGGTTAATTCAGCTCCATTTGTGTCTGCTGAGGTTATCTTTTGCCAATTTATTTTCAGATTCCTTAAACAGCAGATGCAATACGAGGGGTTTTCCATTTATAAGTTCTGTCCAACTAGTCACAACTTTTGCAAGATTTGATGTAGAAACATCATATTTGGGCAAGATTGCTGTAACTGTTTAATTATTAATGGGAAAATTATTGTAAAAATCTTGCATTGGATTGTAGTTCTTCAATTCGCTCAATCTTGATCAGTGCAAGCTGTCAATGATACATCAGCATACATCAATGAAACAGCTATTCTCGAGTAAGCTCAAGGCTGACCAAAGAGCAAGAGAGTCACACTGAAGGGGAGTGCAGCAGGAGGCCCCTTGTAACCAGGGTTATGATGCAATGGCAATCCAGGCATAATCAGAGGCCTGTTGTGCTAGCCAGTAAACCCAAAGGGGGCCTCTAGAGATTCAAATAATAAGCAGACCTCGCAGCCAGCTCCCTTGTGGTTCGAAAGCTGTAAGCCAGGGCTGAAGTTCTCGAGGCAGAGAGAGAGAGGAGTAAATGCGATCGACAGGATGTCCTAAGCTCTGTGACACTTTATCATCATTTAAAGATAAGTACTTGCCATGTCTCTGGGTTTCCAAGCTGTCATCTTTTAGTAGGGATTCGGGAATTGAGTAATGCACTAATCAAACAGACTAGATGAGGTAGTTTAAATTGAATAATAGTTTGTATATATTTATCGTCTCATGTAATTAAGCAATGTTTTGTCATAGCTAGTTGAATGATTTCGCTGCCAGGTGTAACTGTTAATTGTGATTAACCCAGGTTCCCTCCTGGCCACTTTACCTGTTAAATTGTATGTCATGTAACTGCTTTGAATATTGTTATTAAATATCTATATTTGTTAATTGTTAATAGTCTCTTGGTTCTTCTTTCATAAGTGTCCGATTTATTAAGTGTGATTATTCATTGATCTTGGTCAGACCACATATCGATTCCGGGCCTCATATTCACTAGGCCAAGCTAATTTAAATATTTATTTAAACAGAGCATCTACCAGATGACATGGTGGAGAAAGCCTCAACAGTGGGACCAGGATCAAAGGTAATCCGCCGAGAACCGAACTCAGGACCAGGAGAGGAGACCCCCAGACAAACTGACTGAAAAGACGAGCATCACGCAGGTAGAAGAAATACAACCTCAATCTAGAAAATATGGAGCAACAGCACCAGAGTTATAAGTTAAGTAAAAATACAAATAAAAAGACATAAAATATAAGTACAATATTATCAAGCCAGAGAATGTCGGCTGAGATCATTTAAGCTATCACATTCATGCACAAGTAAAGATGTGCAAAGACTAGCCTATCATGTATCGTTTCAGCTTATAAGAAATTTGTTCTTGACATTCCCTATAAGAATTGTCTAACAAATTAATGACCAACTCATGCAGCCTGCACCAGTGTATTCATAATTATCGGTCACATATTTACTTGGCCAATTAAAAATCATTCCTTGACCTTTTAAAGTACATCTAAAGGTTAAGTTGCTATCTTCTTTATATCATACTGATGCAGGCAGAATGAGTGGGTGCATGAAAGAATCACTAACCTTGATTGTGCAATTGAATGTGTAGGATAGGAGCTAGGAACCATTTTTATCTGACGTCATTGAAATGACCTCAGGTTCAATAAATAGCCATCGGTCATGAATATTTGAGCATTGGATCTAAAAGGTGAACATGTCATGTTCTGTGGATAAACTTTAAAATGATAACTGTGGCTGAAGAGAACAACTGGCCTATCAGAATAAATAGTAAAATATAGAAGCCCAAGCAGTAATTATCATAACTAAGTACGGCAATAAAAGAATGAAAGTACCAATTGAGTGCAGGGTTGAACATTCTGTTTTCGTGCACTGTTCTCTTAACCTTCAAAATGGTTAATGAAAGCAATAGAAGTCCAAGGGTATAATGTTATCCTAGAATGTAATTTCTAAGGTGCTGGAGTGATTATTAGAAGATAATAAATTGAAGGAAAATGTCAATTGCCTTCACTCTCTCAACAGATGCAAAGACATATATATGAAATGGAAGCAGTTGAGTCAAATAATTGGGCACTAGACTTTTGTTAGAAATATGAAAAACTGTGAGAAACTCGATATTAGGTTCTGAGAAATTAATAGGCCCTGTCAATTTAGGAATATTGATCATGTTATGCAGAATCAGAAAATATATATGTAGATGATGGATAGAAGAATGACTGACTTCAAGCCATCTCATTATGAGGGAAATGGGAACCCAAGATTGTGGTTCGTATGTTTTTCTGACTACCTTCAATTCCATCATGTAAAAGATCTAAATACAGCCGTTTTGCTTTTCCGCCTCTGCATCAGAGGAAAAGTGAGAGATTGGGCTATAGATCGAATATTTGGGTCCATGGAAGACCTTCGAAGGCAATTTATCAGCAGCTGGAGTAAAATACATACAAGGGACTGTCTGATTGAAGCCCTCAACTGCAGGAAGATGCAGCGAGGAGAGGACTTAGCAGAGTATGTTTCAAGCATTCGGGACCTGACCGAAAACCTTGGCTATAATGAAGAAATTTTGAAAGATTACTTTGTAAAGGGGCTTGACCCAGGAGTGAGAATGTTATTAACAGTCTCAGAAACTTCTTACAGTAAGTTGAAATTCCAACAGCTGTACAGTAAGGTCCAAGAACTTCTGGAGGTTAATGAACTTACTGCCAGGGGCAACTACCACGAGGTAAATCATTATTATGAAACAGCTAGTAATGCGGAGAGCGAATATCCTGAAACTTTCAGTGCTGCAAGCAGTATCTGTACTGTTGGGTTAACTCCAAGCACAGAGGTGTATATCACCAAAGTAAAAATTGGGATAGACCCAGCCGGATCAGCACGGCACCACAGGGAGAAAGAAGTAAAGGAGTTGAAAAGAGTAAATGGTGCAAACTTTTATGACCCAGGTGCATTTTTACTGAGAAACATGCAACTTGCTCAGAGAGCAAGAACAAGTGCACTGTTGCTTAGTGCTCTTCAGGTACTCAAGGGCTTGCAATTTGCAAGACAGCTCACGCAAAGCTCATTGGCATTACAACCTATAAAGAAACAAAGTTATGAGCACAGCACAATGTCAGGTAGAAAAACTGAGGTGCTGGTAGGTTTCAAATCGAACCCTCCCCCAAATCGAATAAAGTCTGCTAAATTCACAAGAGCAGCGAGGTGTGGCTAGAAAGTCAGATTCTCACAGCTAGAAAATAATAATGTGTGTAAAGTATTATATATAACAAGGTAGATAACATAATTATTATGAATTCTGTGTAGGCTTGGTGCAGTGGTTATATGTAGAAGTTACACATTATGTATGAATCCCGCTATGCTAAGGGGATTGAGGCGCATGCAGAGAATAAGAGAAGGCTGTAGAAAATAAATAATTAGTAGTAGGCTTATTACTTATATTGGCACAACTTGCCCTGTGTTGTTTATTGAGTTGTGTGGCGTCTAAGTGTTAAGCTCATATATGATAGATAGGTAGCATGCACTCAAAATGTCAAAGAGCCGTGTTCTCTTTAAAACATGAAAATACACCGTTGGTGCTTGGTTTGGATTTTGGATTCAGAAAACCAAATCCACTTGCTGTAGAATTTAAGATGAAATCTGATACAGCTACTATCATAGAGGCTTCAGAGGGACAGAAATTGTCATAAAAAATTGGAGGGCCTATATGCACACAGACCATACAATCTGTGGGATATCTGTGTTTAATTATATGTCTGTTGTGTGCCTGCTACAGAACAGCAGCGGACAACTTACTACAGTGGGGCACAAAAAAAGGGAATATGGCAGTGATCCCATTTTACATGCGGAAGCTGCTAAACATAAACCCGAGGTTATGGGTTCAAAATCAGCCTGCATACAGCACAAAAGGAGGAGCGGCTGATGCCAAGTATATTCGCAGATTATAAGAGTATTTTGAAATATTCAGGCAATAGACAGTTATATGTAATATATAATTAAAAAGGGTGCAATCATACATCGTATATCTGAATAGTTCCATGGGTTTGAGGCTATAATTGTATGTTAAGTTGTTCAGTGGTTTTTAATGTATCAGTTTATCAGAATGATAAACAATGTGAGCAGTGATAGAGTCCTATTAGTCAAAGAGCATAGGAGATATGGTCTAATGTATGTATGTATGAATTTAATGATGGTTCAGTGTGAGCAAAATGCTTGTCAATGTGGCTCTGGTTTCAAGATTGTTGGTAAAGCCCTTGCTCGTGGTGAGTAATGAGCCCAGTGTAAATGTAGGCTATACATGCACGTGTGTATTATGAGTCAAGGGCAAGTGCAAAGTATTTTATGTGAACCCCCAACCTCCACCCCCAAAACTATGGTGCATGGACATTCTGACATTTGCACAACTTTGAAATACAACATTTTTTATTGGACAAGTGCACTTAGCCAATATATGATGAGTTAATAAACAGTTGATAGAATAACATATGTGTTGGAATTATGATGGAAATATTATAATTACAAAGAGTAAAGTATATGGATAAAATGTAGATTTTAGGTGGAAGGCCTGGTCGGATTGGTTAAAATTCCCTGTGGTTGACAGAAAGAATTTACAGAGATATCCTGAGAGGGACAGGAGCAGTTTAAAATTTCCTTGTAATTTAACAGTAAGGAAAGATTATGAGAGAGGTCAAAATTGGAAAGCAAGTTGAATAAATGAGAAGTATATCATGGGAACCGTTTGAAATTGTACAATTGGGCACAAAAGACATGACCTCTTCAGCGTGTTTCAAGGTAATGGATCCAACCTTGAGACTGAAGCTGCGAATATGTGGTCAATAAACTGTCTTGAATTAAATATTAAAGCTGGTACGTCCCGCCATTAAAATACCATGTTCAAATTATTCGATTCATACTAAAGCAATACTTTCTGAAAAGCATATTTAAAAATGACACTTTAGGTTCTTTTATTAAGACAAGTTGCTTAAAAGACATAGAGAAATCGAGTTTTCATGCCATAAAAAAAAATAATAATAAAAGGTCTTGTTTGTTTGCGGGTCGAGCAATGCAGAACCATCCTTAAGTAATTTGAAGATTTTTCAAACCTTTAATTAAAATCTATCAGTTATGATCTAAAAATGCATAATGAATTGTACATAGAATCTCTGGAGATGTGCTGGCTTTGATTAGTTATACTATCAGTATAAACATAGAAGTGAGGGCATATACTCACTTAAGCTAATTAAGAGCTCAATTGTACTAATTACAGAAAGAAGGATTAAGGTAAAAGGGTAAATGTCACCAGATTAGCAATGGCAGCTTCCCAGACAGATAAGGGGCTGAGAAAGCGAGGTGCATTGTATGTTGCTTGTGCAATCTATTATTTCGAAGCATTATGTCTCCAGAAAAGTCAGTTTGTGGAATAATGAGGACTCATAGACCATATGACATTTATAGAGCCTCCCAAAAGATGAGAAACATACGGCCAAAACTGCTATTAGGCCATCAATTAATAAGAACAGTCGCCTATGAGGCAATATCTAGAGACTCGTAAGACAAACCTAGACTGCTGATTTTCTGCAGGAAGATGAGAACAGTATATCAACCGGTTACCCGGTCAGTAAAAAGATTGGCAGAATAAGTTATAACGGTCAGCAAATAAAATGGGGTGCAACGAATTCACCAACATTGTGTCAAGTATTGATCCTATACAGAATAGAAAGGTCAGATCAATAAGTATCAGCACTTAAACCCAATGAATTAAATCGAGTAACAATTACCGTGACGTCACAAGTATTCAACAATTATGTCTAAGAAGAAGGGTAAAATTGCACTTCAGAAAAACGTCCCAGCCCTGCATAGCATTCAACGCCAGCGCTAAAAGAAAATAAGCAGGCTAACTGAACGAGTATATGAACCCCAGGTTTTCCGGACAGGCATGATTAAGTCATATGAGCATGCAAACTATAATTTGGAAGTTTTCCTTTACAATCTAACTTGAAATACTGGAAACATAAAAGCTTAAGTGTTAGCGCAGACTCATTAATGACATAACGGGGTTAATGCTATAAAATTGGCTGTTATTGTGGGATTGTAGTTGGGGCTTTGCCAATTTGAAATGATGGCTTGGGATCAATAGGAGACAATAAGCGATTAAGTTTGATAACTGGTTAGGGGGATATTAGGAGTCAATGGGAAAAACTACAGATGGAGTAAGTAATTTGCCATTACAAATAGTCTATGTTTCTTTGAGTAAGCAAGTGAAATTGTAGAGGTATAATGTCAGAAACTCTATAGTAAATGTGGGTGAGCTGAGATTAGAACCAATTGTATGTATTGTGTGATTAGTGTTGTTATTGTGTCTGCAAAGGCCAGGAGGGGGCCAACTTTCTTTGTGAAACCATGAAACTATGAGCCTATGCACTTCAAGCAGATTACTAAATGTCACAGGCAAGGAGGGGCTGACTTAGAGCTCCTGAGACCTTGCAACAAGGACATTAGTCTTAATGGCTATTAAGCATGAGAACCACTAGAGCCCTAAGCCTTAATAGATTAAATTATAATAGCAAAGAAGAATGTGGAACAAGGGGAAGCTTGTGCACGAGTGACTCCAAAATAGTTTCACTTCTTCAGCTAACTAAAATGTAGAGTGTGATATATAGGTACTGCCTAAGGAGAGGCGAGTACGATAGGCTTTCACAGGGCGGTTCTTAGTAAAAAATGACCTAACGTGGAGGTCGAGAGTAGTATAAGGGTCATTCTCAAATTTCGGGACAATTTGCGTCACTCTAGCTCCCTGACATTAATATGAATGCGATAAATATCTGAAGCGTCACTCTGCATCTGTTATTCATATTTCTACTTAGAACCACTGCATTTGGAGCAAAAAGTCATTTATTAGACTTTTTTTAATGCATTATGTCCAGAAATCCTTGCAAAATCAATGGTTTTTCCCTGTCACTGGACCTGACATGACAAAATCAAGTGTTCATTTTCCTCCTAATATACCATTATTTTCAAAGTTTCTTTGCACGATTCGTGGGAATATAGACTTGAATTTATATTTAGTTCATATTCACTTTTTTTTTGGTATTATTTCATTGATTAAATTGATACAATAGTCGTGTCACTAATTTATGTCAATTTTTTTGTCCCCTCCGTTACTTGCCATAGCTCTGTTTGTTATTATTTTTTATGAGCTATTTTCACTGAATATCATCAGACGCATGTGCGCCATAGTACCACTGCCTTGCAGACTTCATAAAACATAGATTCAATAAATTATGACATAATGTTCATAAAAAATGTTTTTGGTCCCACTAAAATGTCCCCTCCGTTTCCTTCACTTCCAAGCTTACCAATGATAATTTTACAGAGCGATTTCATGTATATATTGCTGAGGGTGGCAGGTTTTAATATTCTGCAACTAATTTGTCTAATCTCCAAAATAAAAAGCAGTAATGAGCGAAAAGCAAAAAATTGTTCCCCTCCGTTACCGTCCACTCCGTTACCAGATCATGAGCAAGAAATCGACATTTGGACCAAAAAATCTACTGATATGAGATGAAGTACTTCTGAAAATAATAGTTACATCAATCTTTTATCATTTTTCCTTTTGTTGCTGTTCCTACAGTTGGTTTTTTACATCAAAATTCCCCTCCGTTACCACATTGTCCCCTCCGTTACAGGACAATTTTCCTATACCCGTTGTCCCGAAATTTGAGAATGGCCCATAAAACTACTAATGAGGCTCAAGGAATGAGCGTGATATAGAATTTAAAGGAGGTGCTAGGAGAGCACATGTAGTTTGGAGTGATGTGCCAAGGATGCACACTTGTTAAAAGGAAGTGCCAAGGTAGCACTTGCATTCCGGTGTATGAAGAGTACACAAAATATTACTAAGTCTGGTAATATATGAATCCCCTACAGAGGCAATAAATTTTGATTTTGAACAAAATAAAACGTTTGATAAACGTCCCTTGTGAACATTTCTGAGTTTTGGAAGCTAGGGCCCGGCAGACAAACCAGTTCTGTTGAACAGATTAAGAAAATGGAAAAATTTGATCTCAATATGAATAAATAGTAGACGAGAATCAAATTACACGCTCAATATAGAATCAGGTCCATAGTCATGTGTTGGAGCTCAGGTCAAGTTTATTGATCTGCATCCGTTTGATGTTGAGGCAAGTCAGGGAGGACAGCACTGGCCTATGCAGAATGCTGTTAGCATAGTATTCCAGTATAATTGTCTGAAGGGATGCAATCAAGAGGGACTGATGACAAGCCAGCCATTGGTGTCAGATTGCAAAGTTACTATGACACATAAGGTACCAAGTGTCTTGGTAATATTATCACTGCTTCAGTTACGGATACATGATTGCACAGCATTGTCAATGATCAGTGATATGGGCCTGAATGCGTGCATTTTTTTTAGAATCTTCAGATGTATACAATGTAGAGCATGTAAATTGAAGCTGATTAGTAACATATGAATGAAGATACAGAATGTAGGATATTGATTATAAAGCGATATTGAGAGTAGCAAACCTAAAAATGGAGAGCTGAAGTTAAAAAAAAAAAACGGGACGTAATATTGAATCAGGAAGCATGTAATACAAGGCTAAGCAATTAATACTACAGGCTGAAATGAAATAAGAAGAATAACGGAATTAAAGTATGTTGGATATATTTATGGTGTTATAGTCACAATCATATGGTTACTTTGATAAAATGATTAATTGTATGGTTGACATACATTTTTAAGTATCGTGATAGATAGTTTAATTAAGTGAGTTGTAGAGAGAGACTGAAAGAAAATGTTTTAGTAGGCTCAGCTGAGCGTTAACAGGCTGAGAGTTCAGAAAGTTTACCATAAAAAGCGTCCAGTTGGACACGAGGCATTTTGGACACGAGGCATTTAAGTCACTGAAGATCAATAGGCCACCTTATAAAAAAAAAAAAGACCTTATCACATTTGTTGAGAATGGCCATGTCCTAGACCAATCAGATGCTAGCAAGTTACTGGCTATGGTAATTAGAAAACAGAAGAGTCTGGTCTTTGAGACTCTGTGACTGCCCAGTTGTTTCCCTTTAGCCAGTGTGTACTTTTGTTTAGAAATAACTCCTCCCGTGGGAATGTCTCAAAAGTGACTGATTACTGGCCATCCAATCAAACTGTGTTGATTTCAAATTTACCCATGGATTATGAAAATATGTTATTCTTTACAGTCTTGCCTGAGTCTATTTCCCTGAGTGCAATAGGCAAGATTGCATAACCGATAGTTTATCGGTTACCAATATGCAGGAATATAATAATATATATATATATATTCTTTTATTGACATTAATAAATATCACAATTGATACATATGTCATTTGTATATACATGTTATAAGAAAGTTAAAAAAAAAAAAAGTGAGCATATTGATACAAACATAAATACGAGTAATAGTATGCAAGATTAAAAGAAGTAAAAACTAGGTTCCAGCCACCCAAATAGTTAAAAAAAATACTGTAGGTATTAAACAACAATTAATATAGATCATAGACAATAAAATACAAACACCAATGATACTAGCTTACAAATAGCCGTTTTAGCTTATTTAAGAAAATTATGATTGATTAAGACCTAAGCGACAGACATACAAGTCAGCAAATTTTACATTAATTAACAATGCTTGATATTTTATATTTTGACATTATATACTAAACATTCATTCAATTACATACATTGTTGCTTTAATATTGATAGTACTAATGAAGGTAATCATTATGTTCATAATTATCATGATTGTGAATTATGACCATGTGGATGTAGGAGATATATGTTGCTTTAAATTTAAACATCAGCCTGAAGTAAAAATTTCCCTAGAGTATTTAGTAGGTCAGATTCCTTACTTTTCATTATTGATGTAAACTTGTCAGTGTCATTCAAAGATAGAAAATTGTTGATAAGTTTAGCAGCTGTTGCGAACAGTAATAAGCTATTGCCTGAGAAATATGTCATTGCTAACGTATTGGAACTCGTGTAAGGCAGCCCAGAATGCCTGAGCAGGTTAAAGGTGAATAAAGGAATGAGTTTTTGGCAACTAATCATATGTGTCTGCCTAGGGAGCATTAAAATTGGTGTAGAAGAGTCTGTTTGTTTCTAGAGAAGATGGAGTAAACATTGATTGTGGTGCAAAAGGCAGCATGTTTTTAATCTTTGATCTAAAATGGCATCACTTGTGTTGAAACAAAAAGAAAAAGAGAAGTAAAATATTAAAATATACTGGAATCATCTGAGAAAAATTCCAGCAGACTTAGGCATTCAAGCAGGCAGATTCAGTAATATTTTGCAATTATAGGAATTTCATATACGAAGATTAATGAAGAGAGAATGTGACATCAGAGGCAAGGAATATAATTCAGACAATATGCCCCTTGCTAATTAAGGTAGCAAGCTGGCTGGTGACATCTCAATGACAGAACAATGTAGAAAGGCAATGTTGTGTGGGATATTTACACAGATAGAAGAAATGATTACCTATTATTTCACTTGATTAACGTAGCCAGGGAGGTAATCCTTAGAGCTGCACGACACATGCCAACTACCGGCATACTGCAGTATAGAAACTGGGCCAGTGGCTGGCGAGAGTAACACTTGTCTAGGAGTGCAAGAGCCAGCAGACAATAAATTGTTATAGCAGAATTGCAAGGAGTACTCGAATGGTCTGCATGTGTGTACTAACTGTAGGAATGTCCGCATGGACCACGAGAGAAAAAAATTTCTAGACCGAAGAGTTGAATAGCTCACAAAATAAAAACTAAGAGCAAAGACATAAAGTTGTCACTTCAGGTATTCAAAAAACAGAAAAATGCAATTGATGCTGCAGCATATTCTTATAATATCACGGAAAAATTAGGTTGTCAATTATGAACCCTATTTTCATTGCAGGTATAAAGATGAATCAAAAGATTAGTATTTCGATTAATTGGAGGGTTTCTGATAAAAGAGTTTCAGGTTTCAATCAGTTGAAATTGGAAAGAAGCAAAAGGGAGCCAGTCAGTTTTTCAGACTAACTAAATTACTTGTAGGTCCCTTCCAATAACTCGATCACCGGAGCTCAGAGCCATTTTCACTGATGGAGTACAGAGACAAAGTACATTCTACTGGTCAAGGAGATTGCGTAGAGAGGGTAAGAAATGTTCTGAGAAAAGAGATAAAATAGATTGATAGAATTGTGTGGAAATGAGAGTGAAGTTGTGTGTGGTATGGCATCATTGGTGAAATAAATTAATTGATGATATCTGCGTATTGCTTGGGAAAATTGTTGTTGATGAGTAGAGTTGACCTAGTTCAGAGAGTTTGCACTCATTTTTGACACAGTGACCCCAGCGAAGTTGATCGGTTATACATAATTTGGCATGGTAGTTACATAATCCTCTGCATGACTCAGCGAAAATTATATCAGAAGGTAAACCTTGCTCGCAGACTAAGCTGATGGGTTCCAATTTCAGCATTTGTTTCAGCATAAGATGGATTTGGTTGAAAAGACAGAAGAAATATTCCATGAGGAGAGTCATTGTAGGTTGGTCCTTGTTTGCCATTTGCGGGGGTTGTCATAGCTTTGGTTGGTATATGCGTCCATAACAAGCTACAGGGTTCCAAATTGGGATAAGTGGTTGGTAGAATAATTAATTATGGATAAAATCTATCATGTCCAATTCATGCAGAATATAGTATTATGCAGATAAAAGAGTAGGACAGTCAGGATCTCGGGCTAATATAAATGGGTTATCCTGTAGGTCAGAGACTAAGCTGAAAGTTGATGGGTTTTTTTTTTTTTTTTTTTTTTATCAAGGTATTGTGAATAAAGCTTCAGTACAGTAATAAGAAAGGAAAGTATGGCGTTTGAAGAGCATTTCAGAGCATCTTCGAGGTTAGCATGAATTTGATGGGAGTCAGTCGGACTCCTATGTTTCAGATTTTGGGAGTCCGGATGAAGATGTGGGAGTCCAAAGAAACATGAGAATTAGTATTTGGATAGGTGGATTATTTTTTAGAGATTCGATATTGAATATTTCTTTGGTCTCTAAAAACATCAGTCTATTAGTTAATATAGATATAGGAAATATGAAATGGTTTACAATCATCCAGAGAAGACAATCTGCCATCAATCTGTATGTGGCTATAGGTTTGTTGCATTGTACAATTGGCAGCTCTGTTATTAAGAATTTCAGCATAATTGAAGGCAAGGAAATGAATTGCACTTCAGGATGACACTTCAGAACAATCCTAAAAACAATCACACCCTTTTGAATTGGTTAAATTGATCTCAATTGGATTGGTTACTTCCACTTACTTGGGTGACATAAGGGGGATGCATTACATCTTAGCTGAGTCCATGGACAAAATTAATACAGGAGTTTTGTTTCAATAATTTGGTAATTAATTTGTGTTTATATAAGTCAACCCAAACTCTGATATCATTAGATGGACTTGCAAATTCCATTTGCCTTCTAGTTTCTGGGTATTTTTTGCAATGTTCTGGAGAGTGCAAACCTATACCATTCATTCATTAGCTTGAAGTGACCAAAGAAGTCCAATCAGCCATTGACACCTCTGATGCTTGCTGAAATGTGATGATTGCAATTCAATTGATTGCACAATACAGTCAATACCCAAGGACAAGAGAGCAAGTTTGTGCTCCGATGCCAATTATCGTGGCATTTCCCTGACTTCTTCAATTGGAAAGGTTATTGATTTAGTTTTTCTGAAGCGAAACGTGTCAGCATTGCAAACTTCAAATTTACAATTTTCGTTCAAAAAAAAGCCCATGGAACAACGATGTGCAGTTTAGTTGTGAAAGAGATAGTTAAGTACTATCTCAATAATGCCTCTGATGTTATAGGGTGCTTCCTAGATGCAACAAAGGCATTCGATCGCCTGCGGCACGACCGTCTTTTCCAGCTATTAATTGATAGAAGTACAAATGTGATTGACTTGAGAGCCCTAAAAGACTTGTATCTGAGACAAATGACGAGGGCGAAGTGGAATTCTTCTGAATCTAAATATTTTCAGACGATAAATGGCGTCCGGCAAGGTGGGGTAGCATCCCCAATCTTCTTCTGCATCTATATGGATGAACTCTTGAGCAGACTCAAACGCAATGGTTGTGGATGTCGGTTAGGCAGACATTATGTGGCATCGATCTGTTATGCGGATGATCTGACACTTCTGGCCCCTACAGTAGAAGGGCTGCAACAGATGCTTAAAGTTTGTGAGGAGTATGCAAAAGAATATGGGATGCTTTATAATCCAACAAAATCAGTATGCCTAATGTTTAATAATGTGCAGCAATTTGAATGAAGGCCCCGAAATTAGTTTAAAAAGGGGAGATTTGGCAGGTAGGACTAACCTGCTAATGGCCACTCTACATAAGGCACCTGATGTTGTTAAATTGGAGGTGTTTAAAAAAAACAAAACAAGTGTGCCATTTTTATGGCTCTGCAGCGTGGGACTTGAGTGACCCCAAAGTGAAAGAATTTCACACAATGTGGAACAAAGGTGCCCGACAGATCTTAGGACTACCATACAGGACTCACACCAGATATTTGCCAAAGCTGGTAAATAGCCTCGGTTCACAGGCACAGGTGGGCAACAGATTTCTTAAACTACTGAAAAGTATGATTGAGAGTGACAATCTTGTTGCCAAATACATAGCAAACAATGGAATAACTGACAAAAACTCATTAATTGGTCATAATCTGAGTGTTATTGACAGCCACACTACAGTAGAACGACATGAACTGATAAGTGGCAAAATGAGAGTGAAAGACACTTTAACCTCTGAAGACTTGGCCACCGTTCAAGCCATAATTGACCTCAGAAGTGGTGCAGTGGACTCTGATGACAATGAACAATTTATATTTACATTATGTACATTTTAATTGTATTTAATTAATTTATTTATTTATACATGTACTCCCATATACCTTATTGCAAGTGTATGAAGTGGAATAAATATATATATATAATATTATATGTACCACAATCCTATGTGTTGATCCCAATTGGATTGATTGTGTTAATTGGATTGGATGACACTGGATGGCTGAGTGGGCTGCTTTCAAAGTTTAGGAGTCCCACGGACTCCTTACTGCTCAGCAAAAGGGAGTCCGTTGATAAATAAAGGAGTCTCGTACTCAAGGACTCCCGCTAATTTCGAACCCTGATTATTCTACCTGAGTGTTGAAATTGAGTCTGAGAAGGCGACACAGGGTAGTGTGCCTTCGCGATGGTATATCTTAGATTATCCTGGAAGTACGAGAACAGGGAGAAGAGTAATAGCATCGATATACAGATTGAATGTGCGGTGCTAACTGTAGTTCAACTTGTCTCAGTTATTAGTATTCTTGCTGACTTCATGAGTCTCAGTGTCGACTCATTCGTAGGAGAGAGGGGCAAAGAATCAATTGTTCAATAGATTCTGAGACTACTTACTACTTGCAAGCTGATGTTGAGAGTGATAAGAAATTTGATAATAAGCTTGAGAGAAAAAGTTAAGGAATATGATACGATCTAAAATTTTCTGGATTAATAAGCCTATGAATTAATTTTCATACATAGAATATGTAATTGACTAAGGAAACTTTGAAAATTGCAGAGTGAGAGGAAAGCGGGGAGCAGGGCATGCTAAAGGTGATTCTAAAATTATTTGGAATTTCTTATTGGAAGCTGATAGCTATCTTAATTGGAATACTAGCGGTGATAGTTATTCTTTGTTTGTTGTGCTGCAGGTTAACAAGGTAGAATTATGACTGTGTCATTTAATCATGTGGGATTCATAATTTGTTTAATGATATCCATTAGTCTTCAAAGAACTGTCGAAGTTAGACCTGAATGCTCAAAAAGAGTGTTTAACACTCATTGTCGACCAGTGAGACGTGGAACGTTTAAATGTACACCAAAATTGGGATTCAATGAAGTATGTCGAGTGATCAATATCACTGGAGTTAAAACGATCATTTTTCAGGATTGGAATACTGAAGTTATACAATTAAGACCATTCGCATCAATATCAGGGATAGAGGAATTAGAGTTAAGATTATGGACGGTAAAGATAGATTTAGCCGATCTATTGGAACTGTTTCAAGCCGTAAAAAGGGGTTCGTTTTTAGAGGGCTCAGTTTCTTACACACAGACCAGTTGAAATGGAGACACAAATAGAGGAAATAGAAGGTTTAAAGTACTCAATATTTGAGCAACCAATATCAAGTTTAAACTTACCAAAATTAAGAAAGTTGGCATTAAGATTGGAAAGTACAGTGGAAAATTATCAACTTGGTAATCTGCACTTAACTGAATTAAGAATAAATGCTCCTGGAGCATACAGGTTCAATTGGCCCAAGTTTGCCAATCATTCAACACTCGAAGTTTTGACAGTTCAGGGTCTTGCTAGACTGTATGCTAATATACAGGATTTTCCTTATACCAACTTGAGAATCCTTAGAGTTCGAGGGAATCGTTTTCAGTTAAAATTGGAAAGCAGTTGTGCTGGGAAGTCATTTTCCATGACTATTATGGAGAGTGTTCAAATGTTTGCTTATTGTAATAATTCTGCGGCTATTAATGATTTAGAATTGGCAATTTGCCCAGACCACTTGATACCAAATAGAGGGCCAAGGAATGTGGACTTGAATCAGTTGGCAACTCCTCCTGCCGACTTGTTTGATCTTCAAGGCGTAACTTTGTCTGAAACCGATATGAGGAATAACTTAGAAAGTTTTTCTAGAAAATTAGAGAATAAAACTGAGGTTACATCAGTAGTAAATAGCCGAGATGGAGATTGCCTAGTTTTAGTCTCATCTCTGACTTGGGAGAATGACTGTTCTACAGGCATATATATAGGATAGTCAGCTATAATAGCTGTTTGGATATGTTTGTAAGCCAGGGAAATCTATTAAAATGGATGTAGTCCAAAGAGCCAACTGCCCAGTCAATGACCTGGACAGCATGGGCTTGGCGAATACAACTGAGTTATAAGTTGGTCGAGTTCCTGCATTATTGAAGAATAAGGGAGATTAAATCATTGTATTTCTGCATGATATCAACATTGTTGTACTGTGAAAGCATGAATATACTGTGAATTTACTACTGGATCTAAAGAAAAGTTTGAGGAAGAATGGGATCTTCTAGGTCTAAGAGGAGATATTAATGGTTGGTTCACTCCTGTGGGATGGACTAAAGGAATTTGCAGTAGGAACTATTTTGGGAGATATGGAGGTAGATTTGCCAGCTTTGATTCCCGTTCGATTGATGAAAAGGAAGATAGTACAAGGGTTGCTACAAAATGACTGTGTTATTGGAATTCTTGTTAGTGATAATAGTTATTCATATAAATTGACGGATAGCCCTAGATTGATTGAGAATAAGGGACCGTACCAAAGTTTAATTCAAGAATTGCAGGTGAGGCAGAGATGTATGGGGAATCTTGTAAGCCGGGAGAGTCTGTGGAGATGGAAACAGCTCCGGTAACCGAATTTGATAGGGAAGGGTTAATGAAGACTTCGGAGCTTTAAAGACTTTAAAAGAGAGATTTGACAAAAAAAGGAAATTGGGGAATTGAGAAAACTACGGTCGATATCTTCGTAAGGAATAATATTTTAGTCATAAATTTGTGCTGCATGTCGCATAAAGTTATGGTCATGCTTTGACTCATGCTTCGTTCTTTAATCATTGTCAATTTGTTTGAATGTGTTTGACTTTCAAGGAGTGAAACTAATAAGTTTGTATGAAGATTAAGAGTTTTATTTATTGGATTAATGTGCAATTATTTGTGGATTTAAGGTGAGTCGCATGACTATGGGCTGGAGAACATGTGATTCCTTCAAGGAAATTTGGAAAATGGGGATTTGAGTATTAAAAAATTGACTCATTAACCTTTTTGTTCAACTTGTTTTGACGATGCATGCATTGCAAAAGATGTATTTGTTATCTCGTCCTGATTAAGAAGTGTTATCTGCAATGTAATGAGAAGCGTGGAATCATAGATTGGGGATAAAGGAGTTGTCTGGTAATTGTGATGCTTGGTTAATCAGGGATGGTGTGAAAAGAGTTAACTGAATTTAATTTTTATTGAGTTTCAGAGCACGGATCCTCGTTCGTCCTTTGCTCCTCTCGCTCTCTCAAATCGCCAACGTCTTGCAGCAATCCAGCCCACCCTCTATTGAGGCCCGCCTTGGGGGTCTCAATCGATTAATCGGGTGAAGTAAATCGAGAAGTGTGGACGCACGAGCAAAGACTGAACATATACGACAGAACACATACCAGTGATTTAATGAACTTCACTGGGAATCTTAGCATCCTGAAGTATGTTTCAAGTGATGACGGACACTGATGCCCTTATTGGCCTCCATTGAGTGACTCATTATCGAAGGAATTGATGGCCATGCTCTCGGACAGTATGAATGTGTATGGCCTGACGATGGACTTGCAACTCTTTTGTCGATGACGAATCTCCTCTGAAGAAATTCGGTGTTTCAATGGATCGTTGACTCAGTAAAAGAGTGAATGATTTGCTCGGACTCTAGAATGTGTCCCCGCTCCTCGATGGACTTCTCTGATGATTGCTTATACAAGAACTTTAAGTGTTATTCTGCGAATTTGAGCTAAGAATGTTATTATTTTTGAGTTAATTGACTATGTGATTATTCATTGATGTTGATTGCTGTGGATAAAATGATGTGATAGTAGGTGGATAATATGTTGTGATGGACTTGATATGTCATTTGTTGGTAACTGTTCTAATGTGTTGTAAAAGTTATGATGATTGATTTAATATGTTATTGTGATTAATCGGGTTATGACAAAGGTAATAGTGAGAAGATTTAGTTGGCGTATGATTACATAGGATTAGGTGGGTAATTGTTTTAAGATGGGAGAATGATGGATTAGGAAATTCCAGAGACAAACCATGGGAATTGAACTTGAAGAAATTGGGGAGTTAAGCAGGCTAGGAAGATTCCTGAAGGACTCTCAGATGCAAGATTGTTTTGAAAGCGGGGGGGTTGTTACAGATTGCTGTAACTGTTTAATTATTAATGGGAAAATTATTGTAAAAATCTTGCATTGGATTGTAGTTCTTCAATTCGCTCAATCTTGATCAGTGCAAGCTGTCAATGATACATCAGCATACATCAATGAAACAGCTATTCTGGAGTAAGCTCAAGGCTGACCAAAGAGCAAGAGAGTCACACTGAAGGGGAGTGCAGCAGGAGGCCCCTTGTAACCAGGGTTATGATGCAATGGCAATCCAGGCATAATCAGAGGCCTGTTGTGCTAGCCAGTAAACCCAAAGGGGGCCTCTAGAGATTCAAATAATAAGCAGACCTCGCAGCCAGCTCCCTTGTGGTTCGAAAGCTGTAAGCCAGGGCTGAAGTTCTCGAGGCAGAGAGAGAGAGGAGTAAATGCGATCGACAGGATGTCCTAAGCTCTGTGACACTTTATCATCATTTAAAGATAAGTACTTGCCATGTCTCTGGGTTTCCAAGCTGTCATCTTTTAGTAGGGATTCGGGAATTGAGTAATGCACTAATCAAACAGACTAGATGAGGTAGTTTAAATTGAATAATAGTTTGTATATATTTATCGTCTCATGTAATTAAGCAATGTTTTGTCATAGCTAGTTGAATGATTTCGCTGCCAGGTGTAACTGTTAATTGTGATTAACCCAGGTTCCCTCCTGGCCACTTTACCTGTTAAATTGTATGTCATGTAACTGCTTTGAATATTGTTATTAAATATCTATATTTGTTAATTGTTAATAGTCTCTTGGTTCTTCTTTCATAAGTGTCCGATTTATTAAGTGTGATTATTCATTGATCTTGGTCAGACCACATATCGATTCCGGGCCTCATATTCACTAGGCCAAGCTAATTTAAATATTTATTTAAACAGAGCATCTACCAGATGACAATAATATTGACGTAATTTGGAAATAATTCCCAAAAATCAGATCACAGAACAAAAAATAAATGCTTAAACTGTTGCCATGGAAACCAAGTCATGAAAATTGCGGCCCAGATTTTGTAGTGCTCTTAAAATGAATTTAAAACCTGCCTGCATTATCTGTGTCTTGCTTATTGAATTGAAGTATATTCATAATTGTTTTCTTTAAATACAATCAGTTAATTGTAACATCATTAATAATAATTGAAATTGGTATTCTCATATCTCAGGCATTTACCGTCACTCCTGCAGTTACTCGGTTTTTTATGAGATTTTTTTTTGGATAAGGATGACATTATATAAACCTACTATTTTTCTTTAATTATACTTGATAAAAACTAGCAGAGAGAGTAAGAACCTTCTTTATCATACATACAAGGAAGACAGCATGAGTGATGAAACCAAATGAAGGTTGTACAAACTTTTTCTGAATGAAGAGAACACACATTGGAAAATCCTAGAAAGGAAGACTGCAAAATGTCAAAACAGACCTAAACATGCTGACTGAGGTATTTAGACATGGTTAGAAAGTATGAGAAAATGTATTCAGTTTCCCAGTCGTTAGTTTGTGATGTTGTGACATGGCTATGAATGTTTTGAACATATTATTTGCTATATCTCTTGTAATAATTACATATTTTGACGAGATGTATCAAGGATGTGTCTGTTAGCCAGCTCTCAGCCGCATTTCATGACTTTTGGTTTCCATAACAACGGATCAACAATTTATTTTTACTTCTATGATCTGATTTTTTGGGGATCATTCGAAAATTACCTGAATATCAACTGACCCGAATATCATTTTTCTGTGTAAAATCTAGCAAAGTTATGACAAATTGGACAGAACTTATGGAATATCAATCGTAAAGTCCAAATAGTCTGCGATACATGAAAAGTTATCTAAATATAAGGACTATGAGGCATTGGATATATAAGGTAAGAGGAAATGTACTTTGTGTCAAGTTCATTATTTTAAGAATTTGGGAAATGTTAGGGATTATTTTTAATAGGTTTCCTGTCATTTATCCCTCATAAAAATTGAATTTTTTGACAAGATGAAATGAATCTTTGTCTCTAAAAGTGCCCTGGGCAGCATTTCATGACTTTTGGTTTCCATGGCAACAAATTTACCATTTTATTTTTGTTTCTGTTATCTGATTTTTAGAGGATCATTCGCAAATTACTTCAATATTATCAGACCCAAAAATCAGTATTAAATATTGCAAAAGTTATGGCAAGTTGGACAGAACTTTTTGGAAAACCCCTCGTAGAGTAATTTGACTATAGACAGATATGTTATAAATCTGCTTGCATAACAATTCGTCCTCAGGGTTTTGGAGAGGCATAAGGAGAATATAATCTAACCTTCCTCGCAAAAGTGACTGGTCATGGAATTTTGAATGTTGCAAAAAGTTTTATTTCAAAAAGCAATTTGCATAAATATTCAGATCAGCAAGTGTTTACCCGAGAAGGTTCTTCTGTCATCTCGGAACTTCTGCCATAATTTTCTAGGATTTTGTCTGCATGTACAATTGTACATTTAGTTTTATTGTGTAAAATGGTCATGTTCAGTGAGACCTATGGCAACACTGCCAACCTTTTCAAGTTCAATTGACTCAAACCCCTCCTTTGAGAGGGTTTGAGCAGAGTTTCAAACTATCCATCCATCTATTCTTGTGTAACAGATCTGTTGAGTTTCTTTCGTATAGAACTGCGATGTCAGGATTTCAAATGTACACAATTGCGCATGCTTCTGTTTTCAAATTGACCCTTCGTTATTTGTCTACAGCCGGAATAAAATCATTTCTAACTACATAAATGCAACTGCAAAGTGTCATAGCCTAGGTAGGAATGTTTTTAAAAAAATCAACACATGGGTTAATTTGGCAATTATATTTCAATATTTGGCAAAAACAAGTTTCTGGTGTACTACTTGTTATAGATGGGTCAAAATTTGCTAAAGCTGAATTCTTGTCTGAGGTGTTTAACGTTAAATCATGTTGACAGGGATATTAATGCAGCACTTTCTGTTGTCAAATGTCATTGAATAGGGTATTAGTAAAATTTGTAACATATCCCTACAAAAATTTGCATTGAATGGGCCAACCCCTCTTGAAATGGCTTGTCTCCACCTGCATTTTATTTTAAAGATCCCCTAACAAAACTAGTATTTGATTTTGCTGCTATTTAACTGCTTCTCACATGAAAACTTGACCATAACTCTTCTACAATCTAGTCAACAATGTCTGAAATAATATTCTGTATGGGAGCAGGAGGGTGTTGAGTCCATGTCTCCAATATTGTGTCATTAACGTCACACCAGGTTTTTAAAATAAAAATGCCAAGGACACACATTCTGTGAAATAACTTGTGTATGGTGTTGCCTGAGAACCCTAGAAGCTATGTATATTGTCTGCAGCTCCGCATTAGTCATATAAAGCAAAAAAAAAGTCAGTTGTCCTACTTGAATTTGTCAAGAACAAACACCTTACTGTATATTTTGACTTTATATATCTGGACCAAAGTCACTGTGGAACATTCCTTTGGTGTTCCTGAATCTGTAACGTGCACATGTCATCAGAGTGCTACTTATGCACGCATTACACGTGCCCCAAAAAAGATTTTCAGCTCAATTATCATTAACGTCACACTGTCATTAACATCACGGTGAAAATGACTTTTTGCTTGTTCCTCACTGAAATTTTGTTGGAGGTTACTGGAGTTGCAGTTAATTGCATTTATATCATCCAATTAAGGTTTAAATACAATAATTACTTGATATTATTGTGTATTCCTTATATCTGAAATGCTCAGTATTTAGTTTGATGCTGCTCTACACCCCACTACAAAATGTGAGGTGCCGATGACATTTTACCATTGTGTGGCTTCTGAAATTTTGTTCAGCGAAGACATATGGAGTTGGAGAGAATAGTGGGGATAATATTTGTCTACAGGAATCAAAACTAGTTGTGAAAAAGAAACTGTTCCTTTCTGTAAATCTCACAGTCAAGGGAATGATGTATCTCAGTAACTATATTAATCATGAAATTAAGCTTAATGTGTGCAGAATAACCACTTTCCCATACGTTAGCAATACATTCTTCAGCTGTTATAACTATATAGTGGTATAGATTTCAAGTAATAAGTGTGATGTTAATGACATTCATATTTGGTATTTCAATTGACAAAATTCCGTATCTCAATAACTATCGGTGCTACAGACCTGAAAATTGGCTCAAAGTGCGCAAACCACTTTCCTTTTCATTGGCAATAGATTGCTGAACCCCAAGTAGTCAAGACTTTGAGTTAACATGCGTGATGTTAATGACGATCAAAAAACATTACCACTCTATCTATCATCTTAGTACCGATAAGCAGAGCATTTTGACCCTTGGACATGAAAGTGCAGTGAGAGCTGATTGATTGATCCACACAATGCCAACTTGAAAAGGCATTTCTAGAGTGAACATTTTTCAATTTTTTTTTGGCTGAATTTTCAAGGTTTTCAAATTTTGACTCGCATCCACCTATTAAGCATCTCAGAAAATAGGTCAGATCCATATTTTACGAAAAAATTGAGTTTCAGCCCAATTCTGTTGGTCTTCAATAGTTTTCAATGACTCATGTCTGAGTGGGACCGCCCTCCCCCTCACCCCAGCTATACATGTAAATTTGTGAAATAAACATTTCTAAAATAAGTCCTCCTTTGTAAAAACTTGAATATTTCAAAGACCTCTTTTCCAATTTCTATTAAAGCTGACCAATTTGTAGGCCTGCATATAAGCAGCATATTGACATTTTGTCTGTGAATTTGTAGCTTGAATGTTTCATTTTTGTTTGCACCAGCAGACCCTGAGGGCACGTACCCCTCATTTCTCTTATAAACAATTTGAAGTTTTGGCTTTTTCAAAAATAAAAATTTCCAAAGGTGCTCAAACTCAAAAATGGATTTGATTTTCAACTGACTCCAAGGTCTAGCACAGATACTCGTCCGCCGTGATAACTCTTAAAAATACATTTTGCTGGAATTGTACATTTACAAACATTCTATAATAATCCGAGGGAAATAACTAACTTAAGACCACGGACCTTAAAATTAGAATTTACTGTCGTTGTTTCTTTCAGAATATATTTGATATAATTATTCGGTGAATAAATAATGGACAAATGTTGAATCTTCAATTGTTTTTATTCATTATGATAATCAACATTCAGTCAATTTTTTTTCATATGTTTTTTTTTCAACAATAACAACTACAGCTTTCGAAATGCAACAAATAAAAATATGGCCACTTAAAAAATGTACTTTTATGTAATTACATAGTTGATTTTCAACATTCTTCACAAAAAAAATTAAATAGATGCTGAAACAATTAAACCATGGCTGAATTTTCCTAAAATTGTTTTGAAATTTTCTGAATTTCAATTTAACCGCGACAAGAATTTCTATGACGTAAATAATTATCATCTTTGTTTATGTAAATACAAGAACACATATAAAAGAGTTAATATGATAAATGAAAATCTATATACACGTAAAATAAAAGTTATAGCACTGCCCAGGTAGTGGTTTTGCTGAGGACTTTATGTCAGCACAACAGCATTAAGAAATGCTAAAAATCTCTACACCCTAAAAAATTTCAGACAAACTTGATTTTTTAGATTCAAAATGGTTTTTTGAAAAACCAAATTTCAATGCAAAAAACCACCATGGATTTTTTAAAATCCGTGTTGGTTTTGCATTGAAATTTGGTTTTTCAAAAAACCATTTTGATTCTAAAAAACCAATTTTGTCCCGACATTTTTTAGAGTGTAACATACATACAATACAAGTGCACACATATGGTATATTTACATTCTGTTACAGCAGTTTCAATAGGCATGAGTTTTTCTCTCAACTTACTTCGTAGCATTTTTCGTTAAGCTGATTGAAACATGTCCAAGCCGAATCAATGAGATTTTGCATAGGCGCTAAACAGCAGGTTGAATTTAATTCCGTCACGCTTATTAAAACTGCTGTAATTTTAAAATATGATACATAGCAGGTATTTAAAAAAAACAAGGATATTTGTTCTTATTACGCAATTTCGCTGGACTCGATCAACAGCATTTTCATTAGTTATTTACATATTCTCAATAATATTTATTTGTAAGCATTTAAAAATCCATCCATTCCTGGATGATAAAAAGTCAGTCAATTAGGAAAAAATCAGAAGGTCCTGCTTCTGAAATTTGTAATTATGCTCTAAACTCTGTAATCTTGATCTGGGGATGGAACAGCAGGGTAGGAAACAACTGCTTTTGGCTTAGAGATAAGAACAACAGCTTTTTGCGCAACAGGTTGGTATGATGGTTGGGCGACGTAAGTCGGTCGACTGTATGATTGGTATGACGGTTGGCTTGCGTACTTCTTGACGACTGTGACCTGCTTGACGTAAGACGGACTTGCGGGTTCTTTGGATGCTACCCAAGAAGAAACGCTTGAGCTTTTCGACGAGTAGGATGTTGGTTTGTATTGGGGTTTGTATGGCTTATAGACTGGAGCTTTGGGTGGATGAGTGGGGTTTGGTGGACTGTATGTGACTTCTGATTTACTCCATGAGTCATCGCTATCTGATTTGTACCCCTTGAAGTCATCATCGTGGTCAAAATGGCTGTCAGAATTCCACTTATCATCATCTTTACCGTAATTGTTGGACAGCCATTTATCTCCGTGATCTTGTCCACGGTTTTCGTGACTGTTTCCGAATGAGTAGGACTCTCCCCAATCTTCGGTATTCTTCTTTTCATACTTTTTAGGCTCGTACTTGTGTTCGTGCTTGTGTTCGTACTTGTGTCCGTACTTGTCATCTCCATAGTTGCTGATCCATTTGGCGGGCTTGCTGTGGTGATCCTCATGATGTTTGTATTTCGTTTCATATCCACTAGATGGCTTGTATTTTATTTCATAACCACCAGAGGGCTGCCTGTAAGAGGGTTTTTTGTAAGAGTTGCCATGGTGACGATCTCCCTTGTATGTGTTATGATGGTCACTATGATCATGATGGTCAACATGGTTATTCTTCTCCCATGGTGCAATGCCATGGCTGTATTTCCACTTGTTTTCGTATTTCTTGTGACTTTCGTAATGATCGCTGTGACTTCGACGGGGCTCATGATGTGGTTGATGATAATCTTTGTGGCTGTGCTTCTCGCTCTTCCATTTATTGTCCCATCCCTTGTTGTCATGATGATCGGGGCGCTTATAACTGTCATGCGACTCATGTCCGTAACCTTTGTTGTTTCTGTAGCCATGGTTACCGTAGTCCTGATGTCCGTAATCTTTGTGGTCGTCATGGTGGTCACCATGGTAACTGTTTCCGTAGCCTCTTTTTTCTGTTCGCCTCCTGTACCTCCCATGGTTTCCTTTGCCTTGAATGTACACAAAATCGTAGGTATGCTTTTGCGGGGAATAGCCTAAGTCATGATTGAGACTGTGGCCATCGGCGTACGACAAATCTCTGGTGTGACTCAAGTCCTTGTGGTGTCGTGTGAAGACTGATCCTACATTGTGGTGTTTGTTGCGGTAGACACTGGAAAAAGAAGCAAACAACAGAAAATTATTATTAGGAAATATTGTTGCGTTGCAATCAGGGAAGTAGTGTTGATTACTATTGATTACTTTTGAATGTTTGGGATGTCCTGCGTATAACTCCAAATTTGGTTGTGTGCATTTGCTATGTGGCTTATTTAGCTATCGTTTGGGACTGGTTCAAGCAAAACTTGAGTGGGTGAGGCGCTTGAGGACGTCACATTTTCAAGGCATTTGGTTGGATTATAATGTTATAATGGCCTAGCACACATTTTAATTTGCTCTGAATAGATATGTCATGCTAAAGCACTAGTTACATACAACCAACAGCACTCCCGCATTCATGCAAGTATAAATCTGAAGACAATTCAATGCTTTTAACTTTTGCAGTAAAAGATTTTGATTGTCTTTTTGACTTTGTATTTTCAGAGCAGTGCCTTGACACTGTGTGTCGTTTGCTCTATGCGAAGCGACCTACTTAATCATAAAATGTTAAGTTTTAGGCAAGAAACCAATGTAATCACAATAGAACATAGCCAGTATGCTGTATTTATGTACTAGACATCTTGACATGAAATTTCAAGCTTTAAATATTTAACAATCAAACGATTTGGTGATTCTAGTAAAAAAAGCACTAAAATTTACTAAAACTTCCTAATCTTCCAGAAGACGTAACAGATTGATTCCAAAATTGTTTGACATGTGCATCACTTGTACTACAAGACAGCATACTGGCTATAATGCAAAGTTTGTTGTTTGCTCTATATATTAGAACTAGCAAAATGTGAACAAAAAAATCCCTAATTAGGTCATTTGGTTGGTACACAGTGTTAATTAAAGCCGTCTTACAAGTTCGAAGTACGGCTATGATCCAAGTTTTACTTTCAGTTTACCTGACCCTGATGACCTTACAATTGCAGGTGCATGCAAACATGGGGCAGTTATCATTAAACACCTAATGGCACCTGTAATAGGTGATCATTCCCAATAATGGTGTGCAGTCATTGTTGTAATGTTAGCAGTTGGACACACACAGTCAGTTCAGGCAAGGAAGTGACTGATTAGGCATTGACATGACATCATTGTGAGGGTCACATCATCTTGACCTGTTGAATTCATAACTTCCAAGGGTTGGGTAGTTACTCCTTAGCCTTATGTAATCAGGTGCACCACAATGCCCTACATAAACAAATCTCCAATTACACCGTTGCTCGAAAATATGGAATACTTCAACATTCTCCATGGAAACTGACAACTTTAGCAACTTCTGCTGGAGCACATGATGGTCTGATTCAATATTAACTACTTCCAATGACCGCAAAAGCGAAGAACATGTTGTAGTTTAAAATGCATGCTGCAGCGTTAACCCCGGGAAAAGTTACAGCAGCACGAAATATGAAAATTCAGGGTGTTTTTTAGGGTGAGGTGCATTCAACCAAAAATTAAAATTCTTGCAAAAAATGTAGTATAGTCTTTAAAAGAGTTATTAGAGAAGATTACTTGACCTTTACAATGGACCTCGCTTACATTCACACTCTGAAATTTACTTTCATTTGAAACTTGTTTTTCAAAAAAGATGGATGGATGGATGATTGGGGCTTTACATCCTGTATTTATGCACTTGGTAGGCTAATTAGGACAGGGGGAGGAAACGGCAATGAGGTGAAGGATAATTGAAACAGCCATCCAACATAGGCCCAGGTGACCCGGCAAGAGCCAGCGATTGGAAGCCTAGCACGCTACCACTAGACCAACCCTCCCCCCTTTCCAAAAAAGTGTTCCATATTTATGATCAGGAGTGTAAATGGACAGATGCAGTATCTGGTTATCATATTGCTTTACAAAAGTTAGAGGAGCAAGATCTGGTGGTTCCCCCACATTACCCTTACAGTTATTTTTCGGGGCTATCAGTAATAAAACAAGACAATCTCATGGCATATCTAATTGCAGAAATCACTTTGATAGGTAATTTGATAAACTATGGTTATGATCTCCTTCATAAGTCACTTTGTAGAATTTGAAATGATTTGGCAATTTGGGAGTTGGCCTCAATAACGCACAATTTTCCACACCTTTTTTTTAGCTTCTTTGGTTTGCTCCTTGTCAATGTTCCCTTCTTGTGAGAGACCATGAGAGCATTATACATTTTAAGTGTGAAAGCATTTCAAATTTCACAGCTTTTTAGTTTGTCTGCAAGCACATGTTATCAAATGGCTTCGCAGCTTTTTGATAACATGTGAAATTGAATTGGATTTTACTCTATTAGAAAACTGCCACCTACGAATTAAAATTATCATAATCAATTTGGAGGAAGACTTTTAAACTACATTTGAACTTGAAGAATATTTTAAATATTGCATCAGGATTGAAAGATGCGACCTTGTAAGGCAAAGGATTATCTTATGAAAATGATCCTTTTTAATGACTTGTCACCTTTTGTTAATTAATTACTGGATTTTGATTTAAATGTTAATATATGACTGCTGAGGTTATTGCAATTTAAGATACCTAACAATATAAGAAAAAAAAGTTTGGTGAGATGATCTTTAAATTTCATCAAATTGTATTTGATATCATGTGATTAATTTATGAATAAAAATAACCGTATACTCACTCTTTAGGCAAATTGTTACAATATTAAATTAATTGTAAGTGAAAGCAATAGTATAATCACTTTTTAGGCAAATTGTTACAATATCACGTTATTAAAAAATGAATAAAGCAACTGTTTACTCATATTTTAGGCAAATTGATACAATATCATGTGAAAATTAATAAATAAAAACAACTGTCTTCTCACTCTATGGGCAAATTGTTATAATATTATGTGACAAAATAAAGCAAATGTCACTCTAATTTTAGGCAAATTGTTACAATATTATGTGATAAAATTATGAATAAAAACAACAGTTTACTCACTTTTTAGGCAATTTCACGACATGGAGAAGATGGTCGTTTCTGTAATCGTATTCATCATGGTAGCAGTTGATGACATCGAAATTGAGAAATATCATCAAAATTGAAGCTATGGAACACAAGGTCCTACCCAGACCCATGATGGAATCAATGTGATTTGGTGAACAGAGGACCTCTCATCTTATTGGTATTCAAAAATGACCTTCATCAGTTGAGCCTGGGGGAAGCATCCCAGGTCATTAAAAATGAGTCATTAAGCATTGTAACCTATGTGAAACAATTGCTGCATATACCTTTGTATGGTAACTCTATAGCCATTGTGAGCTATTGTGATTCTGTGGGCATACTAGGCATGTGTACTAGACACTAGTTATTTTAATAAGGTCAAATTATCCCACGTTAATTGTGAGTTTTAGGTTCAAGGTTGACTTGGGTTCTCCATTCAAACAATGTAACTGTACATCTACGTTGAATTCCGGTTTACCTCAGTACCTGATGAAATGGGCCTAAGTTTGCTTATTTTTTTTTAAAAGGAAGTGGTGTTGAACTGAGTCGCTGTTACTGTTTGAATCTCTGGTTGAAAAATGTTGACATGCATGTGAGGTAGAAAATTAATTTTCTATTGTTTTTTAAAATTGCAGGTTGACTATTATTTCAGTGGTGGATCAAGGGGTGGGGGGCTCGAGGGCTTGTCTCCCCCAAGACAGGGGCTTAACTAGAAAAGGGGCGGGCGTTTGCCCCAATTTTTATACCGCCCCCCCCACCCCGATAAGTCTATGGGACCCGCCACTGTGTTCCTCATTGCTATATGATGAACTCGGTCTCTTTGTTGTCAAAGAAAAATTAATTTTACGAGTCCTTTTGTTCTTCGAGCTCAGTCTGTCGCCCCTTTTAATTACATTATTTTTCATGTTTTTTAGGATATTCAAATACCAAGCACTGACATTTATTAGAATTTACTAACTCAGGAAGGACATTTTTAGTGTCAAGGTCACTTTAACCTCATGGCTTGGTTCAATAAAATTTTTAAGTGTGCAAAATTACTTAAAAATGAGTCAAGATATTTCAGTAATTTGCTTCCTGTTACTGGCAGACATTTTTAACAATGTCATTCTTTAGACATCGGATTTATTGCTGGTGGGATACAATTCATCAAACTACGAATATTGTCATGTGCTTTTTTGTAGTTGGGGATGCAGCCTTTCATTTCAGTATACAATAAAGTTATTTTTTCTAAAATATTTCAGTATTTTCTTACTGTTGCTTTATTGAAACTGTGTAATCACCACATGACCTAATTAAGGATTTTTTTTGTTTACATTTTGCTGGTTCTCATATATATCAATATGGAGCAAACAACAAGCTTTGCCATACAGCCAGTATGCTGTCTAATAGAAAAAGTAAATGTATGCAACATTTGAAATCGATTGGTTAAGTTTTCTGGGAGATTAGGCAGTTTTGATATATGTCAAAAAAAAAAAAAATTGTTGGGAATTTTTGAGATATGAATTTTTTTACTTATCACAGCCTATTCTTAGCACGGGATCTCCATCAAAAAGTGCTAAGAATTGCCAATTGTTCCTATTAGGTAATATCTAATGATATGATATGATATGATGATATAAAATTTACTGTTCAGAAGCAAGAATATGCAGTCATTTTCACAGTAGAAAATAGACACCACTTCATCCAGACTGACAGAGTATGATAAACCTATAACGGTAAACACTTCTGAGGAAATTTATAAAAATTTTTATTTGCCAACTAGTCCTAAGTTTTGTCATTCTTGTGAATAATTGTTGTAGAATCTACCTCACTTTTGAACTCTCTGGTGTATTATTGAAGTCTTTATGTTTTATAAGAAATTTCACCACTGTGAAACAAGCATTTTGCACCCAGATAAAGTGTTGCCAATGTCGAATGAATCATCAGAAAGCGCATGGAAAGTGTGTTTGTAAGCATTTATTAAGTATAGAGTAAAATCCTCTGAAATGCATGCTAAAAATGCAATAGTTGAACATTTGTGCATTAATTTCCTTACCATCTGATTTACTGAATTTATTACATTTTTGTTGTTTTGTACAACTAGATATTTATTGATTTTAAATGCAAAATAACCTACAACTACATTAAGCATCGAAACATCTGTTTTATGTACCCAAAATACATTAAGCACGAAAATTATTGATTTTTATTAGTATTTTATGTTTTTTTTAAATATTGTCCAATTGCAAGGACTTCCATGTAATATCAAAGGATTCATTTTCATAGTGAAGTCCATACTTACAAACATTCTATCCATGTTCTGTCAGAAAATTCAACTAGCTTTTTGTAGGGACCATCTCAGATCTGTGTTGCATACTCCAAATTAGGAAGTAATTGACATGGAAGGTCCCTTACTATTGGGACAAAAATAATCAGCCAAGTGCTATGTGTCATCAATTTATGTGTACTGCAGTGGTGTTCTACTTGAGCGTACACCTTCTTGGACAGCGTTCTTATTGAGTTGTGGACAGCGTTCTTGTTGAGTTGTGGACACGTTCTAGTGGAGTATTTATGAGTAAGTGTCAAAATACTCAAATATTCAACTTCTCACAACTGCTCTAATGTTCATAAGCACATGGAAAGGGTAACAATCCAAATATGCAAGTCAGAATTAATTGTTATAGAAATAGAAATTTCATGTTCATGATAGATAATGTAAAAGGCTCGTTGCCTGGTTTGGTATCTGTGATTCCAACACTTGTATTTAGGCATGCCTAATCATGAGGTAACATTGTAGGTAGGTTTGTTAAATCACAGTTATAGGAACGGTACATTGGAGGTAGATGTAACAGCACATACATAAGAAATCAATAAAATATTAAAGATCTGTGTTTGAAGAACCTCATATTTAATACTAGGTCCCTACTATTCTTTTTTTAAAAAGAATTTCTTGTTTTATCCTTTTACAAAGTCATGAAATGTTTGTTTTACAAGGTAATATATGGATCTACTTACAATGAAAATTATCTATATCTAAATAAAAAATAAGGATCCAATGTACTTTTTCAATTCTCTGATTTGAAACTTGCATTATAATCTTACAAAAAATTAAGTAGAAGGTTTTGTGCAAAAAATGTAAGTAAAATCAGTTAAAATTTAGAGGTTGCACAAAGCTGTTCAAGTTTAACATAATTTATGATTTCCAATCAGCAGACATCAAAATCATCACATCTCCGTTTCCAGAAAATTAAAAAAAAAACCTTTTGCCCCCATTTTACCCCATGTTCCCCTACTACCTTAAAGTTAATCACCCTAAAGTCCAAAAGTATTACCATATAATTGAAATTGCAGTATGATGTTACTGGGCCTAAATGCCGCACATCCAGCAAAAAAAAAAGTGGTCTATCCGCACAAACTTTTTCAGTAGGGCCAATTGAAGTTACATTAAAATGTTAGTAAAAATACTCAAATTATTCGTTTTTATGGATAAAAAAATAGCTAGAGTATTACCGTCTTTTTCAAATTCCAATAAAATGTTCTTTGCTTTATCATCAACAAATTGGTTTTTAAAAAAAGTGCTCCATCCGCATCCGTTTTTGAGCTGTGGTCAGTCAAAGCTACACACACAAGGCAAATTTAGCTGGTCTGTCTCTAATCCACCAGGGGCATGACGTCACAATGGGAGCTTGGTAGATCAGCAGAGCAGAGCTCAGTATCCATCCAATCTTTTCTTGTGCAATTGCTCTGGAGGCCTTAATATCAAGCGAAGCACCTTCTAAGTGCTACCAATGTTTCAGAAATTTAATTTCCTACATTTTAAACTAGGTTTGGACTCTGTACGACCATTCTTTCTATGTGAAAAGTCCGTCCGAAGCACCCGAAGTCAATGTCCGAACTTTTGTTGACATGTTCTTTTTCCTGTCATTTCTCTAAAAATCGGCCTGATAAAAATATTTCAAGTATTCAACAGGTTTTCTAATAGCAAAATCTAGATGCTTCCATTTTTTAAAGATTTTTCAAAGCCTTAAATCACCCCAAAACGATGCCTTGAAGATTCTGTTATTTTACCCAAGCAAAGATGGCGTTGGCCCAGACCTGTGTTTCCAGACCTAGGAGCTTGGCTACTGTGACCTCATCAGCTGTGGTGACGTCACAATTGAACAACAGACAGTCATGTGATTCTGTAGGCTTTGTTTATAGCAACCAGGCAAGCTAAAAAAAAACAACAGGTGTCTCTGGTGTACTTCAGGGTGATTAACTTTAATAAACAAGAAAAGTACCCTTAAAAAAGGGTACCGTATCGATCTTATAATGACCTGTGGGTATGTGGCATGTAATAAAAGGTTTTAATGTCTTAAAGTAGCAATTTCTATGAAATAAATACCCTTAGAAAATCTCCAAAGCCCCTCCCCTTGTTTCATGAAAATATTACATAGCCAAGGATGTGTAAAAAAAAAAAAAAATCTGTTATGTAAAAACTACCTTTTTGGATTAGTTTGTTAATTGCTACATGCATAGTGTACACGACTACATGTTTTACAGTACTAATAGTGTGTGATGTCAGACCTGAAAAATACACCCCCCTCCCTCACAAAAAATCATGAATTTGCCACTGCTAGCTGTGTCCACTGGAACTTTGCATTATGCAGCGTAATGCGCCGAAGAGGTTTTTGCGAAGTTGATATTGCAAATAGAGCAAAATGAATAAGTGAATTGAATTCGGAAGAGTTTAATATATATAAGCAGGTTTGTAAATTTTGAAAATCGGATGTTTATTAAGGTTTTTAGGCCAAGTTTTGCATTGAAAATGATGTACACAATCTTTGGTGACGTTTTACACACAAAAAATATCGCCAGAGAGATTTCCTAACCTTGATGAATCGATGTACTGTTAAGTATACTTATATGTAAGTTTTTTGCAGGTAAAGACATCGATACAAAAAATTGATACAGGGTCTTTACTTTTATGACAGCATGATGACCATTGACCAATGGCTACTTGTCATGTTTAATTGTTTACTTAGCTATAAAGTTATGCAATCACAGACATGAGAATCAAAAGTATGGATTTTAGCCAGACTGACATGGCCCCTCTTTACACCGAACAGCTTCAGATGCGGTGGGGGGGGGGGGTCTCTTCGATTCTCTTGAAAGGGCTGAAGCTTTAAAGGCTTGAGGTTCTGGTCGCCAGAAGCCCCCAGAAGCCAAAAGGTTTCAGGTGATCTTAAATGAATTCAGAGTATTTTAAAGTATGTTTTGTATAGGAAAATAGGCATTTCTGTCATTAAGTGGGTAAAATAACTTGTCAACTTTCCCTGGGATTGCCATATTAGTCATATTCTACAGTAGGTGCAAAACGGTTGAGCACTGAACTTTTTAAAAATTAGAAATGAATGCTTCTATTCTCAACAACCAACATCCACATTCAAGTTATGGACTGCACGAACAGGCCTTCATAGATGTAAAAGTAATAAAAATAGATTTTTTTTCTTTTATGCAGTTTATAACTAAAACTTTCATGTTTTCACAGCTTGATTGTATGATTCATTTGGACCACTCAAAACATTTAGCCAACATAGCTTTATAAACTGAGCACTTTCCGAGACGGCTCAAAATATTGCTTCAACAGAGTTTTCTAATCTTATAGTGTGGGAATTGATATTTGACAATTATTCATTTATTTTCTGTCACTGAATGTCCAGCCACTTTTTTAAATGTTCTTGACAATTATCGAAATCCTCAGAAATGTGGACAAACGAATGATGGATGAATGATTGGGGCTTTACCTCCGGTATTTATGCACTGGTAGGCTAATTAGAACAGGAGGAGGACACGGCAATGAGGCGAAGGGTGATTGAAACAGCCATCCAACAAAGGTGACGCGGCAAGAGCTGGATTCGAACCCTGGACCCAGCGATTGGCAGTCCAGCACGCTACCACTAGACCAACCCTCCCCTCGACAAACCAATGAAATATTCAAATTATGAGTAATTGTCCAGAACCATAGGCGTACAGGACAGGCGTTTCGCACGGGGGGCTGTTGCTATTTTGCCCTAAAATTTTAACATGGCAGGGATGCAATCCAGGGCAGTGGATCTGCCCTGATTGATCAGGATTTGCCCTGATATATGCCATTTTCCCTGACCCCCGCGAAATACGTGTATGTCCAGAACTGTAGTCTTAATAAAAAAATTAATGACAGATTAGCACCTATTTTTTTGACTGCGTGCAAAAATATAGGATTAAAAACCCAAATTAATGGAATCATTTATTATTCATTCCTATCTCTTACAGGAATTAACAATTAAAAGTGTCACTTCTTGCGTAAGGAACAATATATTCGGTTTGAGGCAAATTTCGATAGCACTGCCCAAGGGTATAACTACTTCATTTGATCTGACAATCAACACTCTAATACCTTGCATGTGAACAATATAGATCAGTGCCATACATTAGGCTGGAATTTATCTATTGTTCGTACAGATTGTCAGATTGAGACCTGCGTAGAAAGATAGATAGATAGATAGATAGATAGATAGCTGGATAAATAGATAGATATATAGATAGATTGATAGATAGACAGATAGATAATTGATAGATGGATAGATAGATAGATAGATAGATGAATAGATGAATAGACAGTTAGATGGCGGATAGATAGATGGTTAGATTGATATAATAATAATAATAATTTATTTTTGTTGAGTGCCATTACCTTACAAAACATAATCCCAATGCACATTGACAGCAAAAATGTATCATGCAAGAATTTTCAAAGAAATTGTATATGTGCTAGTTATATCCCGCGTTTGAGGGAATATGTGATATATCCGAGGCGTCAGCCGAGGATTATCACATATTCACGAAAACAAGGGATATAACTGACTTATACCTCAAACAAAACAAAATAAAACAAAAACTTAAGAGATTTAAAAAAGAAAATAAAACAAGAAGGATTTGAGAGAAAAAGAAAACAGTTACAAACAATGTGTCAGTTGGGATTAATTTAATAACATGAAAGCATCTGAAAAGAATCACGTTTTATATACTGAAAATTCTTTGATTAAAAGAAATTTAAAAAAAAAGCAAAATGTGGAAAAAATGTAAGGAAAAAAAATTGATGAAAAAAAAATAATAAAAGAAAATTTGGGGAAAATGGCAACTTATTTGGGGGGAAAATGTTTGTGAAAAAAAAAACAAATTTGGAAAAAAATTAAGGGGGTGGATGGGAAACTAAAAAAAATGTATAAAGAAAAAGATTAGAAAAAAAATAATTTTGGTAAAAAAATTAGGGGGAGGGGAATTAGGAAAAAAAATATGTATGGGGAAAATTGTAGGCAAAAGATAAATTGTGGACAAAAAATTGTTAAAAAATCAGAAGAATATATGCATTTGGATTGTTAGGTTGGAACCATCAGATGAGAAAGGGGGGTTGGAGTTTTAATAGATACAAAATTATTTATTTCATTGAAACTGCAGCAGTAATTGGGCCCATTTATTTTGAGTGTATGACGTCAAATACTTGTTTCTAAATCAAACGAAATACCTCCACCACTTATTTTAAGACTACTCAAAAGGAATTAATTTATCAACAAAACGAGACAGACAAGGAATTATTTATTTAAAAAAAAACAACTTCAAAGCTTCCTCCCCCGCCCTGAGATCTAATATGGTTGACCCCTTAGTTGTGTTATTGACATTAATTGACTTTAAAATCTAAATTGGGGTCAAATTAAAGGATTAACGGATTTGTCATAGGTGTTCCGTTTTATAATACTTTTGTTTTATTTTTGTTGAACTTTTGTTGGTAATTCAGTTTAGTACAGTTTTGCTGTTTGTGTTATGAGCTTTGTTAAACAATGAGGCTTATATATCCTATATACTCCCATGGGCGTATAAGTGAACAACAAAGAATATGGGCTATATACCAGCCAAATACAGGCTTCTGATTGGCTGATGGCTCATAGGTATGGTATAAGTATAGGTTATTCACCTAGGGAGAGGCAATATGTGATTTATCCAGCGAGGGCGTTAGCCCGAGCTGTGATAAACACATATTGCCGATCCCGCGGTGAATAACTGGCTTATACCATAAGACAAAACTGAAACTTGTCATTTTGTTGCTGTGGTTTTTCACAGCTTCACTTATTATTCTCCCATGGGAGGATAACTGGACAACAGAGAATATGGGTTTTATTGCAGTGAAATACTGGCTCATGATTGGCTGACAGAGGTGTCGAATGGTATAAATAATTTTACCGTTTAACAACCTTAACATAGAATCAAACCACTAAACAATTTTAAAATGACATCTAAAAATTAGGATTTATAACAATGAGTAGGCCTAAAATACAAGGTTTTGGGGCCCTTTTTTAAATTTCGTAAAATCTGTGATATTTCTCAACTGTGGGGGAAGATCATTCCATAGTTTTGGACAATTAATTTATTGCAAAGGCCCTGTCCCCATAGTTCTTCAGAGTTTTTATCGATGGTCGCAAAAGTGTAATATTGTTTCTGCTCCGTAAATTGGAGCGTTTTCACTGTTATTAGTTTCTTTAAATAAACCGGAGCAGTGTTCCAATGTATACACTTAAAATAATACAGACAAGCTTACAGTGGGTTGCAGAAGTATACACCCCCCTGCAGTGGTCTTAAATTTTCTGTCATATCTTCCTTCAGAAATGCATCATCAATCCAATACTTCTGCATGGTCATACTAACGTCTCTTGTAATATAACCTATATTCACCATAAAATACTGGGTGGTAAGTCACGGAAGAGTAGAAAAAATAAAACTAGGAAATATTAGTGTTGCGAAAGTATACAACCCTTGAAAGTTGCTGATGTTTTTTCAGTGGTAATAATGTTGTTTTGACCTTAAAAAGTAAAATTATGATATATAAACTCAGCAACATTAAAAACGCACACTTTTAAAAAGGCTAAAAATAGTACATCCTCTTAGGGTATCAAGATGAAAGTTTGCACACTTCTAGTAGTTGCCATGAGGTATATTCACGGAAAATTTCAAATCTCTAAGTGCAGTACTTTGGTGTCAAATTAAATCGTCGTGGTCACTGTCGAAAATGGAAGTCACAAAATTTCAATTTCCTCTGATCATTGATTTCAACAACTTAGCTGTTCTTTCCACAAACTTTTTTGATAAGCCAGGAAAGTTTGTAATTTCGTTACTTGATGAGTTAGGGAAAAGGGATATTTGACCCAACCACAATTAAAGAGGATGAAATTAATAAAAATTAAGTGTCAATGCTGACACGCCCCCTATTGGAGACTTTTGTCAAAACCTTAAAAAATGATGTTTTACTCAGATTTTTGAGGCAATTGATATGGAATGATTGTCTGTGTATTTGTTTCTACCCTGGGCATGCATAAAACCCCCATTATTTAACAGTTCTGGTTCACATGCTTCATTTGAAGATGCGAACTCGTAAAATTTGAGTTTTTAATTCAAAATCTGCTTTATCATTAACTTTTTTTTTCAAAAACTTCCGTGGGTCCTCTTTTGGAAGTCTTGTGCCTGTTATGTGAAAATTTCATAAGATTAATCCCATCCAGTATGCCACAAAACCAATATTTCAAATTGTGCGTTTTGTGTTGAAGTACGAGGGGCGTTCAGAAAGTTCGAGGCTTTTTTTTATATGGACACTTATTTTCAGTCTAGAACTATGAATTTTTCACAGGATAAAATTCAGCATATTTGGAATGGATTTCCAAAATTTTGGACAATTTGGACATTTTTAAGTCATTCTGTTGTTGCCATGGAAACTGAAAGTTGTGCTTCTTGGGGCAGATATTACTGAAACCACTAAAGCCAATGAATTTTGGCTGTAAGAGACCTCTCTCTATCACTTGCATTAGTGAGATTGACAATATTTGACACAAGAAATATAATATTAGCCTTAAAAAATACTCCCAAGCTCACCAAAAGCATTGATTCATACACCTGACCTATTGAAGTAAATGTTCCTTGAAGTTCTCCAAACAAAGTTCTGTGAAAGAATTTCGGTCATCCAAAACCTTTTCTCCTCCAGTGCCTGAAACTATAGCCCCCGTGGACTAAAGTAAGGGAAAACAAGGACTTATGTAAAGCAGCATGTCACGGGAATAGCTAGGATGGATAATGTTGTCCATTTTTGCCCCTCGTTCATACTAGTTAATCCATGCTTTCACAATTCCTTATGTAGTGAGGGAAACACACCTTTGCCTCCTGAATTTCCCTCGCCAAATCTGGCATGCAGGAGTACTTTCCTACATGGGTTCAGTGTAAGAATACATACATTTGGTGTGCTTGAAAGCATATTTAGAAGCTAATACCATATTTCTTGTGTCAAATATTGTCAATCTCACTAATACAAGTGACAGAGAGAAGTCTCTCACAGTCACAATTTCTTGGCATTCTTGGTTTCAGTGTTACCTGCCCCAAGAAGCGCAACTTTCAGTTTCCATGGCAACAACAGAATGACTTAAAAATGTCCAAATTGTCCAAAATTTTGGAAATCCATTCCAAATATGCTGAATTTTAACCTGTGAAAAATTCATAGTTCTAGATTGAAAATAAGTATCCATATGAAAAAAAGCCTTGAACTTTATGAACGCCCCTCGTACAGTTTGTTACTTCCATTTTCGACAGTGCCCACGGCGATTTAATTTGACACAAAAGTTCTGCACTTAGAGATTTGAAATTTTTTGTGAGTATACCTGATGGCAACTACTAGAAGTGTGGAAACTTTCATCTTGATACTTCTAGAGGAAGTACTTTTTTTAGCTTTTTTGAAAGTGTGCGTTTTTAATGTTGCTGAGTTTAAATAGTTGATCTCTGATTGGTTTTTAACATTTTGGATTGTTTTATCCAATTTCTGTAACTTCTATGGTCGACTGTGGATGTATAACATCACACAATCAACCTACTTTGAATAAAAATTGTAAAAAATTCAACATGAAATAAAGAGATATTTAATGATGTTGATAAGCTGAATTTGAGAAGTTGAGAGGTTGAATGGGGAAACAGAAATATTTTGAACCCTAATTACACATCAGCATCCCCCACAGTAGCATCAGAATGAACTGATATTTATACCCGATAAAAGGTGTTGGGATACTCTTTCCTTGGGAACCCCCCAAAAAGCAAGAAAAGGGCTGGACAGGCAGGGACACACCCTGATACAACCTAGAAAAAGTTTCAGTTAAGTATCTGCAACAGAAGTTGAAAATACATATGGTCACAGGAACCTGCGGCGATGCTTAGTTTTGGCCCTCTCTCATTTGATGTCTTGTGTCTTAAAATATGTGTTTTAAATAAAGCTATTGTCCATGTATGGTTCTATCAGCTAGAATATAAAGTAGGTGCGATTTGAAAATGCTCAATGAAGTTTAAGTGATATTTTTACTCGTCTCCCAATTTGTGATAAAATATGAAAATTATCAAAAAAATTTGATCATTCTCATTTTTTAGTTCTATCAAAGATATCCAACTGGAATATGTCTTGGGTTCTATTGGGGTAAGTGTACACCTGTCCAGCTCATTTCCTTGACATTTTCTCATTTGTCTGAGAAGCCGGTTCCAACTTTGTATGACAGGCGAAAACAGCACCCAAAATACATATTTTGGACCAGTCTAGAAAAGAAGGAACTTTCTGAAAAAATACTTAAAACAGCACTAACTGCTTAAACAATATATAGAATCATTAACTTCCGGAAGCTGGAAACTTTTTATAGCTGCATACAATCTCATTACTTGAAGGGGGTGCATACTTTCGCAACACTGATTTTCACTGAATTAATTTTTTCTACTCATCCATGACTTACCACCCAGAATTTTATGGGTGAATATAGGTTGCAAGAGAGGTCAGTATGAGCATGTAGAAGTATTGGATTGATGATGTATTTCTGAAGGAAGATATGACAGAAAATTGAAGACCACTCCAGGGGGGGTGTATACTTCTGCAACCCACTGTATAACTAATGCGATATGAGACAGGCAACCAATGTAAATTCTCCAGTATACTGGAGTCATGTGAATGTGGTCCCTCCTGTGAATCCGACATACCAAATGTGCTGCTGCTGGATGGCCTGTTGTTTTCTTAATTGATTGCTTTGTATGCCTGCAAGTACATTGTTGCAGCAGTCCAGTCCAGACGTTCCAAAAGCATGGGTTAACTTTTGAGTCATCTGTTGGTTCAAAAGATGTTGAATTTTACCTATTCGCCAAAGATAGAATGAAACAGACTTGCATAGTGCATACATATGATACCTGAAGCGACATGGTTGCATTCCTATCAAACGAAACCCCGTAGTTTTCTTAATTGATTGCTTTGCATGCCTGCAAGTACACTGTTGCAGCAGTCAAGTCCAGAGGTTCCAAAAGCATGGATCAATTTTTGAGTCATAATTATGATCTGCTGTCGAATTTTACCAAAGATAGAATGAAACAGACTTGCATAGTGCATACATAATGATACCTGCAACGACATGGTTACATTCCTATCAAACCAAACCCCAAGATTACGAACAGTGCATGGAAGTTTTCATTTTCATGATTTCATCGACACTAATGGTGTTACAAACTGGCAAAGATCTTTTAAATCTTGAGGTGAAACACACAAGCTTTGTCTCAGCATCATTCAAGGCAAGGAAATTTTTACTCATCCAGGTTCCAAGTTCTGATACACAATTTTCTATTCTGGATAGATAGATAGATAGATAGATAGATAGATAGATAGATAGATAGATAGATAGATACATTGATAGTGATAAATAGATAGATAGGTAGATAGATAGATAGACTGATAATAGATTTATGATAATGATAGTGATTCACCAGTGTTTGCGTTCCACCTACTCTACCCATACGAGCTGACATTAAATGAGCCATATTTCGAAATATCAACATTAAAGAAAATTGCCTCATGAATTTGAAATACACACATGTACTGACTTCTGGGAAAGCAATTATTGTTTTGGCCAATGGCAGTATTCTGCCCACCTTATGTTTATTAATTCAATTGAGTGTTATTCACTTGGGTCAAATATATTCTTTTTCACTCATCCGTCACTTCAAGAAAGAAAGCATTACAGCCATGAAGAGAACAAGATTTTTTGTGTTGCTAATTTCTGTAGCTGCATTTTCTTTTTTATGGTTTTTCCGTAGGGAGTATATCGGAAGCTTGGAGTATCTTAAACCAGCAACAAATTTTCGGGATTACATACTCAACACCCAAATGTTTAAAAATGAGAGCGGTGAAGATATCGATTTCAACACTAGTAAGTACATATTGTTTGCACTCAGGGAAATAGACTCAGATAAGACAGTAAAGAATAAAAAAATTTCATAATCCATGGGAAAATTTGAAATGAACGCATTTTGATTGGATGGCCTGTAATCAGTCACTTTTGAGACATTCCCTCGGGAGGAGTTATCTCTGAACAAAAGATTGCACTGGCTTAGGGAAAACAACCGGGCAGTCATGGAGTCTCAAAGACCAGCCTCTTCTGTTTTCTAATTACCATACTCAGCAACTTGCTTGCATCTGATTGGTCTGGGACATGGTAATTCTCAACAAATGTGATCTTTTTTTTAATATGGTGATTGTTTGATGACTCTGATCAATATATACAATGTATCATCGATACTCTTGATCGAGACACAATTTGAACCATGGATCCCCAAATTCAGGATGATCGACATTTTAGAGAAATCTGCTTCCTGAAACCTCATTTTTGGCCCGGAAAGTTGATCTCGCACCAAACCTGATGGCAAGATGACGATGTGCTCAAGGTCAGTTAATGATTTTGTGGAGATTTTCTGTCGAATCTCGGCAATAAAATGCCTTTTTAGCTGGATATAGTATTATTGAACCTAACCGAAAGTGCTACTTTGAAAACCGGTTCGGGAACCAGCCAGACTGTACCGGTACGGCCAGTATTTATCGGACCGGTGTAGACACCTAGTTCTAAAGCGCCTCAATATTTGGCTACATTAAAAAAGTTCAATGAATTAACTCAGTTTTTCTGCTGATAATATAATCATTGGTTTTTGGACAGTGTTCTCTGATGCGACAGGGAGAAAATGCATGAGCCGTGATAAATTCTACTTTTGAGCGTCACCAGCATTCACTAAATGTCTAAGAATCTAAATTAGCAAAAAATATACCATTCAGGCCCATCCATGCCTTATTCTTGGTGTGTGGTCAACCAGGCGACAGACAACCAGGCGACACCATACCACTACCAACTAGGCTACAGAAAATTTCAGAATCACTTATCACTTCTATCCAGGCGACAGACACTTCCATCCAGGCGACAAAGTACTTCCATCCAGGCGACAAACACTTCCATCCAGGCGACAAACACTTTCACTAGGTGACAAACACTTTTACTAGGTGACAAACACTTTCAATTGACTGGGAGACAGTCCAGCCATGAGACAGGATGTTGACAGTTGAAGATCGCTTCATAAAATTCACACCAGAGGGGGCAGATATAGTTCAGCTCTCATTCCTGATATTTATTGTTTGCAATGATAAATGATCGGCAATATGAATAAAAGCAGTATTTATTTAAGTTTTAAGGTTGTTGCTTTGGTCAATTTATTTTGCACCATGATTTATTGATATTTCCAAAGGCACTTGAGAATATCCCATAGGTGGAGTGATCGTTGCAATGAGCGATAATCTGTTGCTTCAGTTTTGCAAATTCTTGTCAATTGGATGAGCTGAAAATTCCTGAAATTAAAGTTTGTCGCCTGATCGGGAATGCGTGTCACCTAGTTGGTATGTCACTGAAAATATCTGTCACCTAGTTGGTACTTGTTGTCGCCTGGCTGGTCAAAACTTGTCACCTGGCTGGTAGTGGTGTGTCGCCTGGTTGGTTGTCGCCCAGTTGGTAGTGATGTCGCCTGGCTGTCTGTCGCCTGGTTGACTGGTAATCCTTATTCTTGATATGTAAGTCATACCAAGGGGTTAGTTGTGCCACCCACTGTTGGATGAAATGAAGAACTGGGTAAAGAAGACTATGCCACCCATACACACTTGGTCAACATCATTACGCACCAAGAAAAAAAAAACTGCCAAATATAATCATATGCAAGGTTACACTAATAAATTTCAATTTTGTCGTTGAAAACTTGAAGTAAAGAGGACTGACATTCTTAGGTATTTGTAATAAGTTGCAATCCCTCTGGAAGGACAGAGTCAGGAGGCATGTCTAGACATTTGTGTTGTTAGATTTAATCTCCAGAAAGTCAATTTGGGGTAAGTTGTGTCATTTTAATTGGGGTGAGTTGTGCCTTTGGCATAGCATAGGCTTTAATTCTTATTCATCTATTTTGGTCTGAATTCTATGCTAAGAAAACATGTTGTAAAATAATTATACCGAGAAGAACAGTTGTTAAAAAGTGCTATATCACCCTCTAAACAATAAATGATTCTAGCTTTTGCAGCATTTTGAATTTTTGCATGAAATGGCTGATAAGTGTTCAATGAGTTTCATGTAACACATGAAAAAAGTTAGTGTTGATTTAATGACATTTGAAACTTAGGGATAGGAATAAGAACATTTCTGTAGAATGACCCACCTATCGTGGCTATCCCAGGTGTCCGGTTGCCCTGAAACTTGGCTCAATTCTGGCAAAGCTTTTATTTTATGATATTTGATATCAATTTTTTTGGAAAATCATCCTGAAGCAAAATGTGACACAACTTACCTAGGTCTCCCCTATCAGGCCTTCAATCATCAGCCCGAAGACCAATTTGAACATTTTTGTGGACGTATAGGGTGGACATTAGTACTTCTTTGCCTGGTCTCATTTGTACACATGAAAATCAATGTAGAGTAGGTCGGGGCAAAAAGCCCGGGCTAGGTGAGAGGCTCCCCCACGATTATGTCCAAACTTACATTTTTGGTGTGTTTATCTGTAGATAGGATTGAAGCTAGAGGCATTTTAGGTGACGTCACAAATTTTCGGGGCAAACAGCACCAAACCATAGTAGAAAATACAGAAACAAAAAAATGTGCATGGTTTTTGTAACTTTGACTAATTCTTTGAAAGGGGTTGTCCGAAATAACTTATAATAAAGTATAATGGATATCTGCATTGCTTCACTTTATGACCATTACATAAATATGATTTGGATAATGTTTTTTGCCTTTAGTTCAAAGTATAGAGGTCAAATTAAGATATATGGGTTTGGGGCGAGAGGCCCCAGATGATGTGGGGCATGAGGCCCTCTTCACTGGGGGGTCAAAGCTGCTTCAGGGCAATTCCGTAAAGTCCGATTTACAGATTTGACACTTTAGCAGCTTGTGTAGTACTACCACCATACCTTAGCTATTTCATTGTTATATAGAGATGAGGCCAGGTAATAGGGGTAACAGACAAGCCAACAACCAAAGCTCCAAGTGCAACAGGAGCTGAGCTACATCAAAATATCAGCGTTTCGGACGTACATTGTGATATGTACGTCCGAAACACTATATATTTTCATGTAGCTCAGCTCCTGTTGCACTTAGAGCTTTGGTTGATGGCTTGTCTGATACCCCTATTACCTGGCCTCATCCCTATATAACAATGAAATAGCTGAGATATAATGGTAGAGCTACACAAGCTGCAAGAGTGCCAAATCTGTAAATCTGAGTTTACGGAATTGCCCTTCAGGAACCATTTAATAATGTGTACTTTACCTTAAATCTTGATAGAATAGCTAATTGAAATAGAAAAAATTTGGCCTGAAATTGAAAAAGGGCAAAAAAATAAAATTAATAAAAGTATGAACAGAAAAATTCTGAAATTCAGAAAAAGTGAATAGAACGCCTTAAAAATGATAGAAGAACCCTAATAAATAACTTTCTAGCTGAATGTGTTCACGAAAAAAATTGCCATAGGATTATAATAGGGGGCTTCTTGCCCGATGGGTGGGGTAAGAAGGCCATTTTAATTTTTTTTACAAAAATGGCCGTAACTCCTTTATTAAAATTGGTAGACATTTGTTTTACTAGTTATTAGTAGAGTCAAGTGATCCCTACCTAATAGCATAAGCATTCAAATAATCGCCCATAAAAAGTAGGTTCATTCGCGCCTTGAAGGTAATTTTTCCATTGCATATTTTGGTAGGAAGACAAGTTATATTCATATAATACCCACATTTCAATCTCAGTGGCCATGTTTGCAGGTATATAATCCATTTATATTACTTTAAAATCAGTTGTGGACGTAACAGACGGACATTGTTTTTAGCCTTTAAAACTCATTTTAAAACATTCAACGGTCATTTGAGTTTGTTTGGTGTAGTTCATTAAAAAATAATCATAACTAGTATAACTGATATTGCCGTACGGCAATATCGGATAATCCCCCGCGGGCCCCGTATGACCCCCAGGCCTGCATACGCTTCTTTTTCAATTCATGTCCATTATTTGTGTGTATTTCCCCTGGCCTGCTTTTTGGGGATGAACTTCTATTCCAAGAGTGCACATTTTAGCATTACTGTAGTCCATGTCTGGTCTAATCAGTTAATAGCACAAATACCGGTTATAAAACCCTGTCGGCAAACTCTTACACATGCCCTTTCAATGTACAATATATATTATTCAAATGTGATGATTAGACTGTGCATCTTTTTGTTGACACTTGTGATGCTGCTTGGACTGTACAATAAGATTAGGCGCAAAAGGTGGCAGTGAGACAGGATGGTACCCACTGCAGACCACATGCATCTGTTAAAAGTTTGTGAATTTTTTTTTTTGCAGATAGGTGGATGTGTTTATACCAAAAAATAGGACAAAAAATTAGGAACATGTCATATGAGTTTTAACTGATTTGATACATTAATTCATGCGGTATAAATGAATATGTAAAATTGTCTATGTAAAATAGACTGTTTGTGTGAGTTAAATGTCCTTATGCAAGTGGAAAGCCTATATTTTTACGCAATTTTTGGTGTTAATTTCATGAAATTTGCATAAGTAGAAGCTGAGTAATTTACATTTCATTTTTGATAGTAAAATATTTCTCTAGCCAAAGCTATTTAATGTAGGTAAATTTCCTTAGAGTACAGTATGAAGAAGTGCTCTAGGCATCCCACAAAAATTATTCATGGACATCCATAAAGAACTTCATTGACTTTTTAGCCTAAAACATTTTTGTAGTCGGAAAATGTGACAACAAATTTTCAATGTCTGACGCGATTCTACGCCACGCGTCTGAGACCATCATGCTATACATCATTGGAAAGCTGACAAACAGACCTTTCTTGTGATATGTCAAACTTTGTTGTAGCTCAAATAGGGACCGAGATATGGCCACTTGAAAATTGCATTTTTGGACGTCCGTAGCGCAAAGACCGTTTGTCCGAGCGGTCCGTAACTTTGTGAAGTTGGTACACTAGGGTACATCTGTATGTTCACCTATTTTCAGCTCTCTAAGAGCATTCCTTTCCTGTTTTTCAAAAAAATTGTGGTCAGTTTTCGGGACATCCAATTTTCAAAAAATCATATCTTAAAATGTGTTCATGAAATCTCCACGATACGCCTTTCAGACCTGGAGACTTTGTCAAGGCATCTTAGAAAAAATCAACAGCTCTCAGTTATGCTTAGGTTCTCAGAAACCTGCGCCGGAAATTTATTTTATATTTTCCTCATAACTCATAAGCATCATGAAATTTGATAATGAAATTTCGTATGAAGTAGCGCGCAATGGAGTCGCATACCACCCTTGACTTGTAAAACAGGATCTTTAATAGTTTTGTAGTAATCACAGTTTTCCTGAGCTGAATAATAATAATAATAATAATAATAAAAGGTAATCGAAGAATATCAATATAATCCCCCGCCCGCAAGCGGCGGGGGATTATAATAATAGTAATTGTATTTCTGCTAAGCTCATTACATTAAAACATCTCAATGCACTTTACAACACAAACAAATAAAAGCGCCATGAAATAAATGAGTTTCGAGTCTTTGTGAAAATAAAATCTGCTATAGACCGAAGGTCTAAAGGCAAGTTGTTCCATAGGGTAGGGGCCTCGATAGAAAACGCATTAGAGCTCTTAGCAGATTTTCGTTGACTGGAAAGATTACTTTTAACACAGTGGCATCGCATTTGACCATTTGGCTGACCAGTCAAATGCCCCTTGTTTCTCATTTTTGTCTTTTTCTAATTTCTAGCTTCTATCAGAGTATTGGACATAGTGAAATGACTAACAGTGATTTGAATAAATCAGTCCAAAAAAAGTAAATAAAGAGTTCTAAAATTAAAGAACTATGAATCACTGAACAGTATGCATGAGCAGACATCATTGAAATCAGGGGCATGCTCAGAAAATGCTACTTTTTGACTGGTTAGTGTACCACGATCATCCTATGTCTCATATCAATGATGTATGCAATATCAGTGATATTATTTAGCCATTGCAGTGGGATACTCTTAACCTTCACATCACTGCTGCATTTATACCTACTTCTGAGAGCAACTGTATTATATAGTTGATATCGCACTATTTAGTGAAGATAAATTTGTGTTCAAATGTCCTGATGAAAAAATCCAAAATACAGTTGAATCACATTGTGAACATTAGGTCAATTATCATATTATTGACCATAAGCAAATCACTTTGGGGAAACATTACATACTACTAAAAATTGTGAAAAAGTATGAGTTTGGCCATTTCAGACTATCAATCCCTGAACATGCTATAAAACACTAATCTTAAAATAATCTCAATGCAATCTATAAACAAAATCAATATTACTGAACAATCAAGACATTATACCAATGTGATATGGTAATTTTGATTTATTTAAATCGCTACTCTTCATGGAGAAAATGAGAAAGATCAAGTCTCGTTTCTTTCACTGACAATAAACTAACTAGCTTCCAGCAAGGGCAAAAATTTCACTATCTGATCAAGAACATTGAAAACGGCACTTATCTCACAATGATTTCTTTGTATACGAAGGAAAGCCAATGAAACACCACCACAACTGCAACAGTTAAATGTTCCACTGCAGAACAAGAGTATAGGCATTTTTATGTTCAGACTATTTCTTTACCTGCCCGATACATAAATCAGACGTGGACATTGAGAACTCACCCACAGTGATTGATATAAATCACCTCAAAGAGAGTAAATGAAACTTCTGTGTTTCTGACAGACATAAAAGTTGGTTTTAGAATTAGGCAATAAGCTACAGACTGACAGTGTATGTCAAGACAGATCTCACCGAACCTTCGCTCCGTCAGACAATATGTCTGACCAATGCCAATACGCTTGCGCGTGCACTAGTCCACATCTCTGGTGGAACGGTACATGCCTCTTTCTCATGAAAACACGAGACTTCATGACTTGGAATATAAAAACCATGCATATCAATGTCCTCCCTTCTGTTATGGTAATGACTTCTGAGATATTTCTCTCCGAGACTCTCCCGCCAATATACTAATTTTTGTTTTTCAAGACAGCCCAAACTTCATAACCCTTCCCAAGTTTGCCACACATCCACAGTACATTTTCTGAAACCTCCCTGCCACCTCAGACTGGTTTCTGTCCACCCCTAATGCATTTTCATGTAATATTATGTGGAGAATGTTGTACTGCTTTCGTCAGAATTAAATGTAAACATCTATTTAAAAATATCAGGTATACAATACATAGTGAACCCTTTTGGGCCTAATTTCATTATGTAACGTTTTTTCTCAGAAGGCATAATTTTTAAGCATATGTGGTAAGTCAGTTAGACATTTCATTCAGTCAGGTGAAGTTGGCTCCCTGGATTTGGCTCCCTGGCAGCTCCCTGGTAGCTCCCTGAGAAAGTGAAGATAGCTCCCTGAACTAGCTCCCTGGCAGCTCCCTAGGAGCTCCCTGGAAATTGTGAACCTGGCTCCCTGAACTAGCTCCCTGATGGCGCCCTCACAGCTCCCTGGAATTTTTAACTGAAAATAACCCCAGCATGGGGGCTACTCACTTGATGCTGATTATCGTAAAAGCTCATCCATACAGGGAGAAGTGCCACCAAACCAGTCATTGTCGGTGACAGCATTTCGAATTGGCTAGAAACCTTACTTGGCCATGTTAATGATAATGACTAGTAAATGACTAAATTGTTTTTACAGGGTACCTGCTCTTTTAATGCATTTTTGTGAAATAAGCCTAAAATATCATGTATCTCTTCATTTTCGAAGGTAAGTCACAGCAAAAATTATCATGAACAAATAATTAAAATAAAGTGCAATTTTGATTTCTAATCTATATTTCTTTAATCAATGTACCTGATGGTACATGGATAAAGAATGAGAGAATGTAGACTCAAAAGCAGCTGAAGAAGAGAAAGAAGTGAATTTGGAAAGGAAGGAAGGATGGGTTCGCAGGAGAGAAAAACTTTTCTTGATGCAACCAAACTACATATATTTCCTTCAATTTCTTTGTACTTGAAAAAGTTCCCTCAGCTTTTTAAACAAACTTTTCAGTTCTAACCAGGAATCAGGTTCTTGTGCACTTCTTTATTGTTTAAAAGAACTATACAATTTCCATAAATGTCCTATAAAATTTTGTTCAGAGTTTAAGAAATTCACTCTGCTTTCAAATAATTATTACATATTTCCTCATTGGGTGAGATTCAAAATCCAGAGAAATCCATCATCACAGCTCCTTCAAGTCCTTCAGCGACTAGGCCTAACTTAAGGTCTTCTTCATAAATTGTATTTGGCTTCTCATTTTGTATCACCATGTAATTTATCAAGTGTCAGCATATCTATTGATCAGAAAATGTTGCTATTCAGGGAGCAGGTTCAGGGAGCCAGCTTCCCCAGGGCCCACCTATGTGAAGTTGGCTCCCTGGATCTGGCTCCCTGGCAGCTCCCTGAACAAGAGGTCATGAACAAATTGAAATTACACAAGAATGAACTGCAAAATAATTCACATGGAGACAATACATGACTTAACTTATGACTTTCTTTAGACCAATTTAATTGTCCATAATTATGCACACATATAATTATATTTATTTATATATGACGGGGGCAGATCCAGAAAGTGTTGGGGGGGGCCCGGGGGGTGGGCCCTGGTTTAAACCGAGAGATGGCTTTGTGAACATTCTTAAAACCGTACTTGTTCATTTTAATGATAATGAGCATAGGTGTAGAAACCGGGGGGAGGGGAGCGGGGGGAGGGGAGCGGGGGCGGCAGGGGCAGCTGCCCCCGTAAAAATCCGGTAACCTTCAAAATTGACAAATGTTGAATTAGGGCAAAGATTTGAAAAATTCGGGCAGAAAGCTCCATTGGGCCAATTGTGAATTGCCCCCCTAAAAGACCACCTCTCTAATGCCTTATAATGACCAGCATGTAACTAAACTTCTTTAACTGTGATATGTCGGTGAACATGCTTTCTTAATGCGTTTGTATACAATGACATTTTAAATCTACCTTGATTTTAAGACTTCATACCTTGCTGTTTTAAAGTGATTTTAGGCCACACCTAATAAATTTTATGGGTGAGAGAATTGCCTCTTTTAAAACAATCAAATTAATATTAAAATGAATTTCTAAAATAATTTACCACCCACATGGATCACAAAAGTCTGTTGAAAAAATTAAATTCCCCATCATGAAAAGATAACCAGAATTTTTACAATTTACTTTACTTGCTCATATATTTCCCATTGACAGGTAGGCTATTTAGAATCCAGAGAACTTAATCTTTACAACTCTTTCGATGAACATGCCTAATTAGATGTGGCTTTCAGTTTCGTATCACATTGTGGAAGTGTAAATTTATTCAAATTCTCCTACCTGAATTAACACTTTCCCAAATTCATCTGAAAAACTTGCTGTTCAGGGAGCTGGTTCAGGGAGCCAGCTTCTCCAGGGCCCACCAATGTGAAGTTGGCTCCCTGGATCTGGCTCCCTGGCAGCTCCCTGGCAGCTCCCTGAACGATCTGTCACCAGTGTTTGGCAAGTTATCAACAATGTTAACTGAGTTAACAAGAACAACTAAAAAAAAAAAGGTGGATAAACAACACAATAAGGTCATATTTTATTGATATAGATAGATAGATAGATAGATAGATAGATAGATAGATAGATAGATAGATAGATAGATAGATAGATAGATAGATAGAGAGATAGATAGGTAGATAGGTAGATAGGTTACACTGCTGTGAGGCTCTTTGATTGACAACTTATTGACAATTTTTTCAACATTTAATCCATTGTACAGATTTTTTACTGTTTTAGTTTTTAGACTGAAAGGTCATGATTTTGGGCTTTGAGACTGAAAAAATATGAATTTGGACTTTCATATATTTTGGATTTGGGCACTTTTTTTACTCTGTCTCTATTTTTTTTTCTCTCTTTCTTCATCTTCTTCTTTTATTACCACTGTACAGTCGTACAGAAGTTTAACACTTGCATTTCCAATTGTATTTGATGGTATACGACCTCAAATAAAATAATACATACAATGTAAACTCAGTAACATTAAAAACGCACACATTTTTGAACAGCTTAAAAACCCACCTGTACAGCAGATATTTTGATGAAACTTTACACTGATGTCTGTTTATATCTCTTGTGGAAGTCCAGATAATTTCATAACGAAAGAAAGTGGAACGGCTGGATTAGGCCACTTTTAGTGGATCATGTCCAAAAACCAATATCACAACCAATGCAAATTGGTCCAAATTGATTGCATGTGAAGTCTGTCACAGCTCAATATTTGGAGTGTGGAAATAATCAAGGTGTTCACTCACGCTTTTTTATGGGGTTTTGTGAGGTTTTCGTTGTATTTTTCTGTCAAGTTGGTGTTTTTCACATTTGTTTGTCACATCATTTTCAACATTTTTTCATCATAAACATTAGAAATTATCATGTCTTTGGTAAAATTTAGAGCTGAAATCTTGATGGACACCTGTTTTGACCATTTGAAATCATTAATAAAGCGAAAGCATATGTACTCTACTCCCCTACCTCTTTTTCAATTTTGCAAATTCCAAATTTGACATTATGTCACAAAAGCATGTCTGGTGCTTAGAAATATCCACGGAACCTGTTCAAACGTTCACAATCTTTATTTGAGAAACTAATAAGCAAATTTGCCAAGGGACATTAAGATAAATGTAGTACTTCAAAAGTTATGATACTCTGAAAATGTGTGCGTTTTTAATGTTGCTGAGTTTAGATTAAACATAATTGTATACAAATGCATTAAAAAAGCAGGTACCCTGTTAAAAAAAATTTAGTCACTTACTAGTCATTATCATTAACATGGCCAAGTAAGGTTTTTAGACTATCAGAAATGACATCACCGACAATGACTGGTTTGGTGGCACTTCTCCCTGTATGGATGAGCTTTTACGATAATCAGCATCAAGTGAGTAGCCCCCATGCTGGGGTTATTTTCAGTTAAAAATTCCAGGGAGCTGTGAGGGCGCCATCAGGGAGCTAGTTCAGGGAGCTAGTTCAGGGAGCCAGGTTCACAATTTCCAGGGAGCTCCTAGGGAGCTGCCAGGGAGCTAGTTCAGGGAGCTATCTTCACTTTCTCAGGGAGCTACCAGGGAGCTGCCAGGGAGCCAAATCCAGGGAGCCAACTTCACCTGACTATTTCATTCTCATGTTTCATCATGCATTCTGTTTTAAATTTCTGTCAGTTATTCTAACTAATTCTTGGAGTGAATGGAGACGTCACAATTTGTTTTTACTATCTTTCAGATATCACCACTGAACCTCTTTTAGGAGTCAAAAGGATATTTTACAACAGAATATACAAGACTGGCAGTGAAACACTGGGTGCCCTTATTCATGAAGTTGGAGTAAAAAATAAAGTGTATGCGAACGATGTGTGGGTGGACCACGTGAAGGAATTTGAAAACAGGTTCAACTCTGCCAAAGGGGTAAAATATAAGGCAGTTAAGGCTGTGACCATGACCATTTAATAATCGGGGGGGGGGGGGTTGGAGTTAAACTCGGTTGGAAATCATTCATTTCACGGTAACTGCGACAGTAATTATTTATTTCAAACTCGTAAAGTCCCCAAATATTCATTCCTAAATCAAGCAACACCTTGTTCTGAAATACCTCCACCCTACACTATTTATTTCAAGACTGCCCAAAAATAATTTATTCCTCCAAGATTGAGCAAGAAATTATTTATTCAAAAAAGACTCCAAGCTCCCCCCTAAAGATTAAATGGTGGCCCCTTAAACAAGATCTATACATTTTGGACATGCTTCTAGTATTGGTTGTTATCAATGAAAATGGCACTTCCAAACAAATTACCGAGCATCCTGACATGCAGAAACCATTTCAAATGTTGTGGAATAACTACATTCACCAGCTAAAGAAACGCAAATATGGACCACTTTTTTTGTAAATAAGCTGTCAAACAAAAGTAAATTTCAGAGTTTGAATGAAATCAAGGTTCATTTGAAGGTCAAGTCACTGTTTGAAAGCCTCAACTACATTTTTTGAACAAATTATTAATTTTTGATTGAATGCACCTCACCCAAAAAACCTCTGAATTTCCATATTTCGTGCTGCTGTAACTTTTACTGGGTCAATGCTGCTACATGCGATTTAAATGACAGCACGTTCTTCGCTTTAGTGGTCATTGGAAGTAGTTGCCATTGAGTCAGACTATCATGTGCTAAAGTTGCTGAAGTTGTCAATTTCAATGGAGAATGTTGAAGTATTCCATATTTTTGAGCAACGGTGTACTATTTTTGGCCAAAACTGAATAAATGGAATTGATTCTATCATCGACAATCATAAGTGTTTCAAAAATCATTCAACTGCGACCATTTCCTGTCTTTCTTTAGTCCGTTTTAACAAATTCAAGATTTTGCACATACAAAGACCTTCACTTTACCTTACAACCAAAAGGAAGGTGTCACCTGAAAACCTACCCAATAAACGATAAAAGGCTGAAATTTACTTTGGTCAACTTCATTTTTAGACTTTACATACACAAACTTTGAAAATTTGCTTTTTGCAAATTTTGAAAGTCCCTCACATTGATTGTGAATATCTTTTTAACAGTTAAATACACCGTTGCTAAAAAATATGGAATACTTCAACATTCTCCATTGAAATTGACACTTTAGCAACTTCTGTTGGAGCTCATGACTGTCTTATTCAATGGTAACTATACTTCCAATGACCGCTAAAGGGGAGAACATGCTGTCATTTAATACGCATGCTGCAGCGTTAACCCCAAGGAAAAGTTACAGCAGCGCGAAATATGGAAATTCAGGGGTTTTTTAGGGTGAGGTGCATTCAACCAAAAATTCAAAATTCTTGCAAAAAATGTAGTTGAGGCTTTCGAAGAGTGATCAGAGAAAATGACTTGACCTTTACGATGGACCTTGATTTCATTCACTGAAATTTACTTTTATTTGACAGTTATTTTCCAAAAAAGTATTCCATATTTACATGTATGAGCAGGAGTGTATTTTGCACTGATTCTTTCATAGAATGCCTTTTGATCCTCACATTTTCAACATCCCATGTCCTTTCATATATATAAATATAGCAAAATACAGTAGTCAACTTTCGAAGTGGATCAAGAATTTACATCGTAGCAATTTTGACATCAGTTGTTGTTGCTGCATAATTTTGCGTGAAATGATAACTTTGATATCTTGGTAATGTGCTTGAACGAGATTGTTAGGCTTCAGTGACTTTGATGGTCACCAGACACGATTGTTTGAAGCAAGGTGCAAAATGACTTGTCACACACTAGTGAATTATACACATAGCAGCACCAAAATAGAGTGGTGATTTCAGAGCTTTGGTCACTCAAACAATGTCGAATTGGACCGAAGGAACCTTAACTCTGAAAATGCTAAAAAAAAAATTCCTCAATTGTCTACTAAATATGATTGAAAAACAAATTTTCTCCTGTCACCCGATGAAGTATGCCCCAGACGGTGGCTCCCCCGCTTGGTGAAATTGTTCATATCCATTGGAAATGCCACCATTTTTTGAAAACAGTGAATGTGGAATGTCAAATCAAAAGTTGAGCTCAATTGAGTTAACAAAACAATGCTTGGTTTATTGCACAGTTACAAAAGAAATGATAACCTGTTTTTAATTAAGGTCGCCATTGCTTATTAGTGTTACAGACCATTTTGCACCTTGTGACAAACAATCATCGTTTTGAAGGGTAAGAAATTAGTGAAGCATGAAGTTTTGTGGACCAAAACATTGTCAAGACATCACACTAACATACTGCACTAAGATTATTTACTCATATTTTTTTGCGTTAATATAAATAATTATATGAAAAATCTTGATCCACTTCAAAAGTTGACTACTGTATGAAGAAAATCTTGATCCAAAAAGTTGATGATTGAATACACGAACACTCAATACTTATTCACTAGACAGACTTGTGCAGCAATCTACACTCTAAAAAATGTCGGGACAAAATTGGTTTTTTAGATTCAAAATGGTTTTTTGAAAAACCAAATTTCAATGCGAAAAACCAACCTGGATTTTTTTTAACCATTTTGAATCTAAAAAACCAATTTTGTCTGAAATTTTTTAGAGTGTATTCAAATGTGAACACACATTATATATATTATATATATATATATATATATTCGGCGATTTTCAAAACAAAATTGATGCATCATTAGCGCAATTTTTTGACTTATTTCAATATTTGACAATATTTCCAGAAGATAGACTTCGCAGGATTATCCTTTGTGAAGAAAAACTATGATCTGACTGTCGTGATCAAGCATCTGGTTTACTTGGATTTTAAAAAGTAGGTGAATATTTCTATATTTATGCTTCTGGTGTGAAAACCATTTTAAGCATAGCATTGCTGAATTTTATAATAAAACCCCATGACAGTATATTGAAACCCCAGCATGGCTTGACAACAATTTCTTTTTGGCTTTTTATCGTTCAGAACAATCTTTTCTTGGAAAAAATTTGCAGCAATCACAATATTTAGACATATTCACGGAATAGAATCTCGTAGGGTTTGACGATGGAGCTGATTCCATATATATACTCTCATGCAGGTAACCCAGTCTGGTGAAAATGAGAATTAACTGCACGCTGCTGCCACCTGGCACAAAAGTTGATTTTGTATGCTACAGCATTGCTGTCCCAAGAAATAGTTCCAATTTCATTGCACATTCACTAAATTTCTATTCAACATTGATGTATACCAGAGTCAGACTCGACAATCACATTCTCTAAGGAAGTAGACAATGCCATCAGCACACTCAGAAACAGCCCCGGTTTCTTCCAGACAAAATTGTGTGAATTCCTCAGACTGAAATGATGTGGACCGCTCGCAAGAGCTTGTGGAATAGCATACTATAGTCCCTAGGTGGCAACACATGACAGCTATGTTCTGATCTGCCAAGGCTGGAAAAGAGGCAATGTAACAGCAGTCCACCTGTAGTCGTAGACAGCAGGCAACCCATGAAGCCACTGACCACAATTCAATACTTTTATGGTGCAAACGATTTTTGCCTAATAACTTTCTTTCTAAAGACATCGCAAATCAAGGATTGATGAGATAACCCTAATATAGATAGGCCTATTGTAATCACCCAGGATTGCAAGCTTCCTAATATACAAAAGGAAGTGTACAGGGTGTGTACTTTTGCAACACTCATTTTCACTACTTGATTATTTTCTACTATTTCATGACTTTTCACCCAACATTTTAAGGTGAACATAGATTACCAGGAAGGTCAGTAGGCCTACATGTATGAGCATGTAGAAGTATAGGATTGATGATAAATTTCTGAATGACGATACAACAGGAAATGTACGACTGCTCCAGGAGGGGTATACTTCTGCCACCCACATCTGTAGGTAAGGTGGCACTGTTGTTGCACTTCCTGTTTGATCATAACAATTTCTTGAGAAAAGCACATGTCTCAAAAAAGCCAAGTTACTAAACTGAACAGCAAAAGAAAGTTGTCAAAACTTTGGTGGAGTACTGTGACCTACCAAACTGTAGGAAAAAACAAAAAATGCATTTGTATGGTTCACTTATCTTTAATGAACAATTACAACACATCAAAGATCGGCTTTCTGTAAAATTAAAGCAGCAACAAACAAAATTAGATGACAAGGTGGAAAAGTGAAAATCACAAAAAACTTAAGCATCAAAAAGACAACAATAAAGGACAATAACAGAGCACAAAATGACAAAAGTCAGTGAAATGCAGTGCTCAATAATGGGTGTGACCTCCCTCTGCCCGGACACAAGGTATTCCAGAAAAGAAAGTTCCAGGTGAATAGTTCCAGGTAAAGTTCTTTATTTCAGAACTGAAATGTCATTCTGAAAATTTCCCACAGGGGGTGCTGTAGTCTGGGACTCCAATACTTCCAATAGTTCAATCAATTGATGCACTATTATTTCTTTCTGGTAAAAATGTTATGAGCCAAGAAATAGGGGTAGAAAACAAGTGTTACTTTCCTGGAAGTAACATTGTGATACTTCCCCTGCTGTTTTTAAGTAACCCTAAACATTTTATAGACCCAGTTGAGAGATGAAAACAGGTACCTCATAAGAGCAATTATCTCAACTTGAAAACAGATAAATGAATAAAATAATTATACAATAATAGTAGAAATAACCTAAAATATTAGGGGAAATTGACTTCAACAATGATATTCTCTAATACAGTATTCCCACCATTGGCAGCAATAAAGGCAGTGATTCTGTTTTCAAGTAAATCTATTGCTCTTACAAGGTCTTTGTCATCATTGCACAGTTGGATTTACACAATTTTGAGGGTTAAAACAGCATCACAATTCCCACTTTTATGCTTCCAGAAAAGTAACACCTGCTTTCTGCCTATTGCCAAAATTTATGAAACCATTGGAGTCCCAGACCACAGCACCCCCTGTGGGAAATTTTCAGAATGACACTTCAATTCTGAAATGAAAAACTTTACTTGGAACTATCGACCTGGAACAGTCTTACTGGAATACCTGTTCAGTCCATCTCTGGACTCAATGATCTGGAACATCCCCTGCTTTGATGCATTTTGTTTGTTTTATCTAAAAATTGCATACCAGTCATGTTAATATGATTTTAAGAACGTGGCCTTCATCGCCGCGAAATATTGTTTTAAACAGTAAATATAGCATTGAAAATTTGTGGCCATTCTTGGACAGCGTAGTTATATTGTCTGAAAATTTTATGTAAAAAGCTCAATTCTAAGGGCCCAAACCATAATGGTTTTGTCTGCTACACTTTCAAATCTGCAAAACCCAAATTTTCAAATTGTCCTGTAAAATTCAAAAATAGAGTTGATATGGTAATTTTTTGCCTTTTATTATCTGTTTGGGCATTGTTTAAAAAGGCGCCATTTATTTTTGGCATAACTTGTTGGTAAAGCCATATTTTATTGCAAAAACTGATATGGGATAAATAAGTCTAAAGGTATACAGGAAATGGTCACAGCTGAGTGATTTTTGGCAATAAGATGCTAGTTGATCATAGGAACAATATAGTATAATTTGTATTGTCCAAAAAGTTTTTTTTGCAAAATTATAAGCCAAAATCAAGCGACAACTTTCTTTTGCTGTTCAGTTTATAAATCTAATTGTTGTCAAAAACATAACACAATGCAGAACTGCCTATGTAGTCATTATTGGCTATATCTATGCAAAATTTCACCTTCAGATTTCTTTAATACTGAATTAAAGGGTTTCAAAATTGTCAGGTGAATTGGCAAAGTTTTCTGTGTTGACATGGTTTTGGGAGAATTTCAATCTCTTACCTTGCATTTTATCGTCTACAGGGCAATATGTTTAATTTGCCCTCTCCAGATATATCCCTTGCAATGAAGGTTTAGTAAGTAGATAGTTCCATGTCGATAAATGGATGTTAAAATGTCCAATTAAGATATTCCTTGGTGAAAAGTGCATGTCTCTGACAAATATTCTTATGTTCTGCCAGTGTTTCAAGAGGCCCTGTTACAAAATAGCAGGCTGGATTATCTTGTTTAGCATTGTTTGGCATTGACTGTTTGTTATAATCACCTGTTTCGCACCTCAGGTCAACAGAGTCTACACTTGAAATGTGATTGGCAAAGCAATAGGTTGTGTGACCATGCACCCACTGTATTTTGAGGGTCAATATTTTATGCATATTTTATACACAGATTTAGACCTCCCTGATGCAGCCTCATATTGTGTTTTATTATGTTTTTTTTTCTTTCAGAATAACGAACACAACTATAGCCTATATTAATATGGTGCGGGAGCCTTATGACAGACTAGCTTCCTTTTACAATTACAAGCGATTCCGGAAAGACAGGCCTTCGAATAATTGGAATATGACCGATGAAATTCGAAATATGGTAAAATATTTATAAGAATTTGTGTTTGCATTATTCCAAAAATATAAAATGATGAATACCCCCTTGAGAAAAAAAAACTGTTAATGTATATATATGTTATCAGAACCTTTAGTATCATAATTAAGAAGCGAATTACATGTATGTGGAATTGGCTTCTAATTACAACAAGAGCAGACCTGTATACTGCCTGCATATCCCCAATGCCCTGCACATCGACCAATACCCACCAGAATTCCAATTTTAGTTATGCCAAATATATCCACCAGGGGCACAATTGTGCATACATGTAAGGATGTGGAGACACCTGTGGGTGGACTTCGCTTCTCAAAATAAACATGGCTGCAGGCCAAAAGCACAGCAACCCAGCTGAAAAAGTATTTGGGATCATGAAATGGTTATGACGTTTATTGATTTATTGTAACATTTGACAGGTATAGGGAGGTCTTTGAATTTTGGGAAATGATGAGCATTATACATGGCGTAGTGTTTTAGATATTAGATGGAAACCACGACAAGGAGACTAAAAGTGGATGCCCCCATAGCATAGCATGCACTGTAAATTTTGAATTTTGAGTTAGCTTAATTGATTGAGTGAGATGGTTGCACAATTCCTTTGAGCCAAGATAGCTTGTTGTTTGCAAGTTATAACAACATAAAGATTGTCATAACTCAAAACGGCAAGCTATCATGGCTCAAACAAATTGTGCAACCATCTCACTCAATCATTTGAGCTAACTCAAAATTTCAAATTTTACAGTGTGGGGGATAAGTACATGCATGCGGTTCCAGAGAGATAGGTCACTTAAAACGAAAGTTATGGAAATCGAGGAACTTTCTGTCAGGATGTGGACAATAAACTGACAATATACGAACATGTTCCCCCTCCCCCCCAACTGCGGACAACCTCAGATGTACACACCATAAGAAGAAGAAGAAGAAGGACAAAGCTGGCGTCAAAGCCTTGTTCATCATCATCATTTATATAATTCAGAAAACAGATTAGATATGTAATCAATATTTTTTACTTCTCCGCTGTTTTTAATTCTACATTTTATTCTTGCGTCTACATACATGGTGACATGATTAAATGCTGTTTTTATCTTCATCTGTGGCACTTTTTAGGAGCTCTGCAGCAAGACAAATTTTATTGTATATTGTGCTTTACCTGAATAAATCTATATTTTAATCTATTCTAAATTTATTCAAGCTACTTGTAGGTGTGTGGTTAAGGTGTCCGACTGCCCCGCTAAAAGTCTGGACCAACATGGGTTCAAACCCTTTGCGGGAAACCCAGAATTTTAAGTGGACATTCCTGAGCAAAATCCCTGCTGGATGTCGTTTTGATGAGACATTAAATTGGTGGCCCCTTGTATCAGTGTCTGTGTTGGGCAAGTAAAAGATCCCTCATATAAGGGTAAAGGTGCAACACGTTGAGGACTCCTGCTATCTCATCTCATCAATCAACCCTAATGAGTACCTGTGAACTGAGCTTAGATAGATAGATAGATAGATAGATATGGTAAGTGCAGCCCTCTAAGCCAATTCTGGGTGCTCACGAGGGTTGATAGAGGACTGCACTTACTATATACACCTATCTATATATTCTATAAAAATACAAAGCTTTCTGTTTTCTTGCAGACCCTTGACGAATGCATCACTTCGAAGTCCTACGAATGTTACCACCCAACGCAAACAAACCAGTTGATGCGATTCTTCTGTGGGCATGACCCACTGTGTCTGTAAGAACAATTCATATGTTTACATTCTATCATTAATCTGCTGTTTAAACATACTTTTTTTTCATGGATTTATTTAGTGATGTGTGTTACATCCGCATTGATTTATAATAAAACCCCATGACAGCTATGAACATCATGAGTGTCAGGTCTGCTCTGAATTTACACGAGTCCGAAGGACGAGTGTTATTCAAAAGGCAGACCTGACACGAATGATGTTCATAGCTGTGAACTACACTATTATGAGGTTTTATTTATATCCCGCAATGACTTTATCAATGGTTTTTATTAAATTTTAGTCTGATAACTTAAAATCTCTCAAGTTTGGAGCAGCAGTTTGTTGTGACGTCACCAGCTGCCCATTGTGACATCATGACATAAACAATTGCTGCCCATTGTTTGCATAACAACGTCAGATAATTTATTTCATGGAGTTCACTAGGATGAACCCAATGGTGTGAACTCAATGGTTTTTTCATGGTGTTCACTCGCAATTGCGGGATATCACTGTAAACTCTTGATCTTGATGAAATCGTCAGAATGATTTAGTAAATTCCATCTAAAACAATATCACGGTACATGTTTCACAATGCTTGTGGAAAGATTTTTTATAATCGGTTTCTACATTTAAAATCGAGTGTACAATTTGGTCATCACTAAATGGTGCGTAATCTCTTTTTTTTTCTGTTTAGCAAAAGTTTCTGCAGGGTCGGTCGGTCTGAGAAGCTAAAAATTAAAACATTCTGGCCTTAGTGACCTTCGTTGCTCGCTCTCATATGGCATTTTACTTTCTGTTGCAAGTAAAAGATCTCGCACATGGTGATATGGAGTGCGTGTTAATGTGTATGATATCCATGAAAGCAACTCAGGGGGGCCGGAATAGGGGGGCAGGGGGCCGGAACAGGGGGGAAGGGGGGCCGGAACAGAGGGGGGGGCAGGAGGGGCAATTGCCCCTCCTGCCCAGTCCAAGGAAGTGAGCCAGGGGGCAAGGTGTGACCTTTTGATATTAACAGAAAAACATTATTCTTATTTTAGTAATTTTAAGCACATTTATCCCCTTATTTTAGTAATTCTAGGCACAAATACGTAACTATATATTCAAAATTAATATTGACTCTCTATTTGAACTTGTTGGCGCAAAATTGGCGCGAATATGACTAGCCCTTTTTTGTCCGACTGCCCCCACCCCCGAATTTCCTTCCGACACCCCCTTCTACAGCTCTCTCTCCCATCTCATCAACAAACCCTCGAAAGCTCCAAGAACCAGGTCAGAGGGCTGCACTTGCCTAATATATATGTCTGTCACACATAATATCACATACCTTACTAGACAAATAAAAACGGCTTCGTAGATCTATCCTTTTTTTCAGTAACTACGATGACGCTTCATTGAAAATTGCAAAAAGAAATATCGTGAAGGATTACATCACTGTTGGACTCTTGGAAAGAATGAAGGATTTTCTAGAAGTCTTGGAATTTTTGCTGCCTCAATTTTTCAAAAGTATTTCCAATCATTACATAAACTGGGGTAAGTTAGACATCACCAAGATACTTATACCATTGAAAAAACCGGTATCTGACTGACAATATTGCATGTTAGCACCCGGCTAGGGATTAACACTGTTTGTAACAGCAAACAAACAATCAGACTATGGTTTATTTTGCTAAAATTATAAGTTAAAATAAATAATATAAGATGTCTAAGTCAGTTAGACACCGATTTGGAGCGTTCTAAAATGCGGTCGGTATCTAACTGATAAAAATGCGTGTCAGAACCCTCCAAATCGGTGTCTATCTAATAAAATTTACTTAAAATTTACACTGCTTAATTTGGCCTTGTATACTAATATGACCACAATTCTAAAAACTTTTTTTTGTGCGTTCCAGAAGAAAGAAAACATCAAAATCGTAATTCCACTCCACGAAAAACTGTAGCCGGTGAAGAAGCTAAATCTATTTTAAAAGAACGATTGAAATTGGACTATAAAATTTATGAATTCATTAAACAACGGTTTGACCTACAATATAAGGCTGTTAAAAAACAAGCCTGAACAATTCTAACATCCTAACAACGATGCTTTTATAAGGTTATTTTGTTGCATTACAGAACAAAATGATACTGCTTACTGACACGTTCCCTGAACATCTAGTAGGGACGTTTACAAGAAAGGACTAGACGCAGTGTATTCTGAATTATTCATGCCAATTGATTTATTAACAGGTTGACACCAGGAGGCTTATTGACTAGTTTAATCACAGACAAAACCAGAGGTGGCCAATGTGTAGTAAAATGCAGACAATGCAGGTAAATCAGTAAAACTGCCACATCTCCGTTTTAAGCAATAAAATCCTATCGAAATAACAAAATCATAAATAGCCAGTAAATCAACAAATCAGCCAAAAGTTATTTACACAACAATAAAAAAAGTTTTGATTAGGCAAATAAAATGTTTCTGCGAAAACTTAGTAAAATCGCAGCATTAAGCTTGAAACAAAATTGGCAACCAAATTCACAAATGGCATTAAAGAGTCTTTCAAATTCACATAAAATCAAATTCAAATTTCAGCGTCCCTATAAATTATCAAGTCATCAGGATGGCCTCAAGAATAGCTTCTTGATCTTCAAAATTCATACGCAGAACTAACACACACAATTTGTGAGGGCTGAGGTTAGTGGCACTTGCCCATCATACAATCACCATACCTGTCAGGCAGGCGATGGTTTCTCCTGGGGCGATCGAGGAACTGCGGCTAAGGGATCGCAGCCGGCTGTCGACATACTTGGGGAACATCGGGGGATTCCGAGGAAGATCCGGGACCTCAGGTTGACGAGGTGTTTCTCCGTAGTCATTTAGAAATGACTCAGGCACACGTGGCGGATTGACACAAGGGGAACAATGAGCACCAGGGGGGGGGGAAACATGGGGTGTGCTCAAATGCTGACGTGGATTACATCAAAGTTCCGATCCTTGACAGACGACAATGTACGATCTTGGCACTTTAAGAGGTTCTTTGATGACACAGGTTACCCATGTACCTTCCACTGGAATCTTATGGAAGCTAGACTCTGCTCATGTTGACGTTTCTAGAGCAATGGTCGAGCCTTGACAACTTTGGGTTTCATTAGATTTTTAGAAGTAGGAATTTTGCCTTTCGTTGCCTTCTCATCGACATCAGATTCTGAGCGGGGATATGGTAAGCCTGATATAGGAGACAATCTATACTGAAGCAACGCAATATAGGGATCTTGTCCAGACATCTCCGCCTTGTTGAGAAGAGCTTTCACAGTCTGTACATAACGTTCCGCTTGGCCATTGGATTGCGGATAGTTGAGACTGGAAGTAGATAGCTTGATGTCCCACTCGATAGCAAAATTCTGAAACTTAACACTTCCAAATGGCATATTGTCCGTAAACAATTCATCAGGTAAACAGGTACAAATGAGGTACATAGGCGTATCGGAGGGGGGGGCAGGCCAACCTCCCCCCCCCCGAATCTTTGAGAAAAGGCCCAAATTCAGGCAGGGAGGCTAAAAATTTGGGCACATGATCAAAGTAATATTACGTGAAATCAGGTGTTTCCAAGCAATGTCATTGGACATGGTATAAAATTTTGATTGTGATATTCGGGCAAATGTCGCTCGCCCCCCTCAACCCCAAAAAATTTGCCCCGCTGTACGCCTAAGGACAGGTACACCATGTCTTGCAAAAATAGATTTCAAGTGAGTTATGACACATTTTGTATTCCTCTCTAATAAAGCAATCTCAGGATGCTTTGAGAAATAGTAAAAAACAACTACAAGAAAATCCTTTCTTCGCCAAGTCATAATATCAGCGGGTAATTTCTGCCAGTCTCTGTGGTACTTTGTGACTCAAAAGAGGTTCCTTCTGCTGCGAATTCCTCTGCGTTTTAAAAGCAAACTTCACAACTAGAAACAGTATCTGTAATTTCTTGGGATATACCTGGCCAAAATAGAACTTGTCTTGATCCAGCTCTGCACTTTTCTACTCCTAAATGACCTTCGTGAATTAGCTTCAGCATCTCTGGGGACATTGCCGGAGGAATTATCACAGAGCTACCTTAGATGAGCACTTCATCCCTCACATTCCAATGATTGGCAAGAGCAGTCTCCTACATTGGAAGCTTGGCAAAAGGAAACTTACAGTTGCACTGGATCACTGGAAGTACATTGGGGTAGACTGTGATGTAGTACACTTGTTCATACTCCCTAAGTGGCTGCACAGGTCGAAACGATTCTCACGAAGTACGGCCTAAAATGGGGGTCACATCGTCATCTGTAATGTAGAACTTGGTGAGTAGACTCAAACCAGCAGCAGTGCATTCTGCTTTCACATTAGCAAATAGACAAAGTGTGTGATTCGGAGGTGATAAATTCTGGCCCGGGAAAAGTTTACACCACAAAGTCTTAGGCAAACGATTTGATTCAGCAACCCACAAAGACTCTACAAAAGACACGACAATACTTATAACAACGTAGAGCTGTAAGGGCTTTACGAGAAATTTGGTATTACTACAATGAAAACGAGAACAAGATATTTTTTGTCATTCGTGTGCAATCTCAATTTTGAGATGATTTATTCAAATCTGATATAACAAAGGACACACAAAAAATAACCTGTTTTCCCAAGGTTTTTGGTGGCTAACAGCCTTATGCTGTAAGGAAGATTAATTTTTTGAGGTCTATATATGAAACAATGGAAGTCAAGCATTCCAGTGATGTATAATAAGTCACATAAATGTATATATAAAATCTCTCAAATTATATGACATCATGACACACAACCTTTTGCAATTGATTACAATACCTTCTTCGAACTTCGTTCACTGAAGGTAAAAATTGTTTTCATAATTAAGCCTTTAATCATACTTAATAACAAGAAAATATTTTTGAAAAAAAAAATGATTTCGCCGACTGAAACCATGCACAGGGCTAAACCAGACATGAATTTTCGTGACAGCTTGTTCACAGATTTAAAAAGAAAAAGATTTGCAAAAATATGAATGATAAGGGGCAGCCATTTGATAATCAGGGAGGGGGTTGTTTTCCTCAGCAGGACATAATTTATTTCAATGTAATGGAGGTCGATTATATGCATCAGGTGCATGAAGTCTGAGAATATTCATTCCTAAATTAAGAAAAATCGTTTCAAGGCAACCCCCCACCAAAAATTATTTATTTTTCGACTGCCCAGAATGAATTTATTTATTTCACCAAAAATAAGCCAGAAAGTATTTATTTCAAAAAACTTAAATGATCTTCCCCTTAATTCATTGTGCATACATATATATGTATCTGTTTGATGCTTTTGATGTCAATAAAATTCTATATATATTGATATTATATATATTACCCAAAAATATCAATAACTGATAAATATTATACTTAAATTTCAAATCAGAAGAAATAGCTTGAATTTATGACAGAGCACTGCCAATTACTCATTCAGGTGGCCACTTTTCACGAATGAATGAGGTGTAGTAAATTTTTGATCGATGAACAATGTGTAGTGAGGTGCTTGACCAATGGGGAATGAGGCATGTGACTAAACTTGGCTGGCCTCGAGGGAAGGGGAGGGGCCAAACACTCACAGTGTAGGGCTGTGGGAGCTGCTGGTGTATTTCTGGGAAATGGCCAAAAAAGGTGTGTCACTTAATCATTGTCTTAAGGAACCCTTCAGAATTTATGCCTGGGGGGGGGATGGGAGTTTTGCTGGAACTTTCCGTCAAACATTGATACCCCCCTTGAGTTTCATGCGGATTTTTAGTACCCCACCCTTAGCTTTCACACGTATTTTTAGTTCCCCCCCTTGAAATACAAAGCAATACACTCATATATACTGTTATACACAGCCACGTGTACAGATTCGCATCATTTCGCGAACTTCTGGGCGTAAAAAAGTCCCAATAAAATGAGTTTATGCGTGTTTTTTTAACTTTTTTCCTTGTTAAAATTTCTTACACCCCCTTGGAAGTGTTGTCAAAAATTAATACCCCCCGTGAAACACGTGTGAAAAGTTAGTACCTCCTCGGCCAAAACTCCCATCCCCCCAGTCATAAATTCTGAACGGTCCTGGACCTAAAGACGTTAAAAAAAAAGGCAGTCAACAGCTGCTATAGTCATTTGTTCACTATGCATATTTGAACAGTGCCTTAAAAATATTATGGGATGACACATGTGATACAGTACATCATGCAACATCTGGTGAACTGAATAATCGAGTCTGATTGCACACCAGATCTTAGGCCACACATAATTGATTCTTAGCTTCGCGGACCCGCCGACACAATAGATAACCAGCCGATGGAAAAAAAAAATTGAAAAAAAAAAAAAAATTATGTGTGGCCTTAGGGAAGGAATTCAAGGAATTATAAACTGTAAATATACCACAAGGAGTGCCCACGAATGTCCAGGAATAATATCGGGGCACCTCCAAGTGGACTATATCGGATCTTAAACTGAATAGCTTCATTGTTAATTATGCTCGTCAAGTTTTAGTTGGAGATTTTTTGATATTCATTAGGCCCAGAATTCGATTTTTTATGTTGTTTTTGACAATTCAGATTTTTTAAAGGTTGCTGGTGGGCCCCCCTTAGGTGGTGGGCCCCAGGGCACTGCCCTCTGGCCCACAGGGCCAGTCCGCCCCTACTTCTGTTGAATAATTTCAATAGAAGTCTATTGATCACCCTTTGTTCCTAGCCCTGGACCCCTTGATTCGGGTAAACTTTCAAGGCTTTCTGAATCAGGTAATTAATTTTTAATGCCTACCAAAAGTTTCAGTAAAATTTCATGTCTGGTAGCAATTTAAAATGGCAATTAACAGGTCAAGTGATGAAACATTTTTAGGGGCAATGTGAGGTCTGACTCAACATGGCCAAATTTTGTCACAATTTAAATTGATTTGGAATGAAGTGGCCAACTAGGCAACCGGCTTTGGTTTGTGAGACTAAAATCTGCTGTCAATACAGTTTTTCAACAAATGCAGAGAAATCACAATTTTGTGTCACACGAAGTTGTGTTGAGGGGTCTTCATTTTTGATAGTATGCTGAACCCTTTGATATGTTTAGCTTGCCATGTTGCTCCTCCCAGCTGATCAGTAACAAACAATAACGCGGTTGGCTGATGACTATTTTAAAATTCATAAACTGGATGGTTTTACTCTCAAACGCAAATTGATCACTGCACAAATTCAGATTGATCACTGCACATTTCAGATTGATCACTGCACATTTTGGAATTGTTGCACGCTTATTTTATACCCTCGTTGGCGGTGCCTGATGTCTACCAGTTAGTTCTTCTAAACTGCTCACACTTAAAAACGCACACTTCCAAAACGGTTAAAAATAATACTTCCTCTTTAAGTATCAAGATGAAAGTTTGAACACATGTAGTAGTTGCCATCAGGTAGATTCATGAAAATGTACAAATCCCTAAGTGCAACACTTTTGTGTTAAATTAAATCTTCATTGTTACTGTCGGAAATGCAAGTCACAAACTGCACTTCAACACAAAATGCACTAATGGAAATATTGGTTTTGTGGCATACTGGATAGGATTAATCTTATGAAATTTTCACATGACAGGCACAGGACATCCAAAAACTGCCCCACGGAAATTTTTGAAAAACAAGTTAATGATAAACCAGATTTTGAATTGAAAACTCAAAATGTGCCATTCAGCATCTGGAAATGAAGCATGTGAACAAAAACTGTTAAATTATGGGGCTTTTTTGCTTACCCAGGGTAGAAACACATACATAGACAATCATTCCATGTCAATACTCTCAAAAATCTGAATAAAGCAAGTTTTTTAAAAAATGTTGACAAAAGTCGCCTGTAGGGGGCGGGTCAGCATTGACGCTTAAATGTTATTAATTTCGTCCTCTTTAATTGTGGTTTGGACAAATATCCCTTTTCCACAACCCATCAAGCAAGTAAAAATGTAAACTTTCCTGGTTTATCAAAAAATATTGTGGAAGGCACAGCTTAGTTGTTGAAATTAATGATCAGAGGATATTGAAATTTTGTGACTTGCGTTTTTTTGACAGTAACCACGACGAATTAATTTGACACAAAAGTACTGCGCTTGAAGATTTGAAAATTTTTGTGAATATACTGCATGATGACAACTTCTAGAAGTATGCAAACTTTCATCTTGATACTTTAAGAGGAAGTACTAGTTTTAACCTTTTTGGAAGTGTGCGTTTTTAAGTGTGAGCAGTTTAGTTCGTTGTCCCCCCCCTATCAGCGTGCCTTGGCGGCCCAAAGGCGGTCCGATGCTGCTGACATCGGACCGACGCCGGGCCAACGCCAGACCGCCGAGGCACGCTGACAGGGCCAGTTGTTGTGTCTACGAGTTGACTATACATCTTGACTTAATACCTGTCAGGTGCTTTCAATTCTAAGTCCGTTCCTTTCTATTCTAAGTCAGATAGACTGACAGATGAACTAATAGATAGACTAATATTTTGGGACATTCTTTGTCTATCACTCCTCTAATGGGGTTATGATGAAGTTATGAATATGACTGGCTGTGACGTCAGAGAAATCTTTTTCATGTATTAATGACTACAAGCCAAATATTTGCTTTTATCATCTCATTAAATCCTAATTCTTGTAAGGTAAATACAGATGTCTACATATTCGATTTATTACCTTTAATTATGAATTAGATATGATAATTGTACTCATAATTAGGCCTTTTATCATACTTTTTTAAACAATGGCAGTCAACAGCTGCTAATGTCATTTGTTCATTATAAAAATTTAACCTTTTCTCAAAATACCACAGGTCAAGCCTAAAGGACCATTCAGAATTTATAACTGGGGGGGGGGGGTGGGAGTTTGGCTGGAACTTCCCGTCAAAAATTGATACCCCCCCTTGAGTTTCATGCGGATTTTCAGTACCCCACCCTTAGGTTTCACGCATATTTTTGGTACCCCCCTCGACATACAAAGCAATACACACATATATACTGTTATACATGTGTAAAAAAGTCCACATAAAATGAGTATTTGCATGTTTTTAAACATTTTTTCTTTGTTAAAATTTCTTACCGCCCCTTGGAAGTGGTGTAAAAAATTAATACCCCCCCTTGAAACACGTGTGAAAAGGTAGTACCCCCTCGGCCAAAACTCCCACCCCCCCCAGTCATAAATTCTGAACGGTCCCTAAAGCAGCCTGTGGTTTTGTGGGTTGGGGGAGGGGTACCACAAGGAAATGAGGGTGGCAGGGGCAGTCTGACGAAGCAGGACAAATCCAATTCATGTGACAAAATTTAATACAGATCCAATGATAATAATTGATATACACAGTGGCTCATAAATATGGAATACATTAACATTCTCCATTGAAATTGACAACTTTAGCAACTTCTGCTGGAGCACATGGTCTGATTCAATTGTAACTACTTCCAATGACCCCTAAAGGGAATAACATGCTGTTGTTCAAAACACATGCTGCAGCGTGACCCCAAGAAAAGTTACAGCAGCACGAAATATGGAAATTCAGGGGTTTTTTTAAAAGTTGAGGTGCATTCAACCAAAAATTAAAAATTCTTGCAAAAAAATGTAGTTGAGGCTTTTCAAAGATTAGAGAAGATGACTAGGCCTTTACATTGGACCTTGCTTACACTCACACTCTGAATTTGCTTTTTTTGACACTTTTTTTTTACAAAAAAGTATTCTACATTTATGAGCAGGGGTGTATACTGACTAACTTGTGCCTAAAATAAGACACATCATACAAAAAATCCAATCTTTTTCGTCTAAATATGATTCATGTATTGAGATAAAGTGACGTAATATAGCCTCTTACAACTCAACAGATAACGGTCAGTTATGGCCTTTGATTGGTCTCCCTCATTGTGATTGATATTCAGTATAATTCATATCCATTTGAATATATATATACTCACCAACAAAAGAAACTCAACACCTGATTTTGGGTGATATTTTTAATTTTTTTTTTGTATGGAACAAAATATATTGATTCTTGGATCAACAAGTGTCTTGGTGCCAAAAATCATTCAGGTGTGACCATTTCCTGTTTACCCTTGGTCCTGTTTAACATTTCAGTTTTTACAAGTAATAGCTCATTAAAAAAGTCAAGGTTTCCCCCCACCCCAAGGTTTCCCCCCATGCCGGATGGATGAATAGGGTTTTACATCCTGTATTTATATATTTGGTAGGCAAATTAGGACTGGAGGAGGACACAGCAATTACTAAATTAGGACCCCTCTGTAGGGGAGAACGCGGCACCATGAGCCGCTTTTTGCCTTTAGTGCCGGTGAACCTAAAGTTTCAGATTTAATCATAGCAAGACCTGATGGCTACAATACTAAGTGTTGTTACATTCTATTTTAATTTTTTAAAGGTCTAAATATTGTCTTTTAAATAATATGTCTAGCAGCTCATGGGGCCCCCAGCCCTGGACACCATGAGCCATGCCCTGGGGCATTTGTGAGCCAACATAGACTGAGCATTCATTTAATAATATGTTAATATATTTTTAATTACATAGGGAAAAAACCTCTTTATACCTGTCGTCATTATCTGTTATGTTTGTCAGACGTGAATTTCAAGACAATTGGTAAAAGGAAAACTTACTAATAAGTGTCATTGACCACTGCCACATCACTGTACTGCATCAGTTCTAACATGTTTATTGGCATCATAATAACGTTAACTGGATATTTCTTTTCATTGTATTAATAAATTGTAATATACACCATTGCTCATAGATATGGAATACTTCAACATTCTCCATTGAAATTGACGACTTTAGCAACTTCTGTTGGAGCACTTATACACATACACATTTTACCAAACAATCATTCATTCAACATTCTTATACTGGCTGGCACAAATGACTTGTGGTATCTGGCCGTGCGGCACTTTATGGATCTTAATCTTTTTGCCGATCGTAGTTTGACATATTTGTGGTTAAGTTGGTGGATTTCATTCTTTACAATAACCTCACACATTTTCTTAGTAGCCTTCTTATAAAGTTCATACAGAGACAAGGCATTACTAACACCTAATTTTGTACATTGTGTTCAAGGGGGGTTTTTAGGGTGAGGTGTATTCAACTAAAAATTAAAAATTCGTGCAAAAACTGTAGTTGAGGCTTTCAGAGAGTGATTAGAGAAGATGACTTGACCTTTACATTGGACCTTGCTTACATTCACACTCTGAAATTTAATTTTATTTGACACTTTTTTTCCAAAAAAGTATTCCATATTTATGGGCAGGAGTGTATTTCTTGAATTAAATAAAATTTACGGAAAATGACTTTGACAATACTCTCAAGATTGATACATCACCTGGAGCTACTGACACATAATCCCATTCAACCAGCTGCAAAGAGACCTCATTAACCGGATAATTTATTTCAATTTTCCATTTGTACAAATTACCACATTACATGAATCGGATGGATTTTATATATTATCAATTCTGAGGATACAACAGATGTGTCCTTATGTCCGCGCTAGCCTAACAGCTGTAGAGATGTTAAAACTGAGCTTCAATTGGACGAGGAAAGCACATTAAACCTTCGTTGAAACTGGCTCAAGGTGATCCATCCCAAATGGCTCATGGTGCCCCATTAGTCAGAGGGACTAGCTCAGTTGCTTGGGGCATCAGGCTCTGTTGGAAAGTGTTCTGCCAACGTGGGTTCGAGCCCCACAGTGGGCAGTTGCAGCATCCAAGAGCTCTATGTACTAAACTGCTCACACTTAAAAACGCACACTTCCAAAAAGGTTAAAAATAGTACTTTATCTTAAAGTATCAAGATGAAAGTTTGAACATCAGGTATATTCACAAAAATTTTCAAATTTCTAAATGCAGTACTTTTGTGTCAAATTAATTCCTCGTGGTTACTGTCAAAAAACGCAAGTCACAAAATTTCAATATTCTCTGATCATTAATTTCACAGCTAAGCTGTTCCTTCCACAATATTTTTTGATAAGCCAGGAAAGTTTACATCTTTACTTTCTTGATGGGTTGGGGAAAAGGGATACATTGTATTTGACTAAACCACAATTAAAGAGGATGAAATTAATAAAAGTTAAGTGTCAATGCTGACCCGCCCCCTACAGGAGACTTTTGGCAAAAAAGATGTTTTAATCAGATTTTTGCGAATATTGATTTGGAATGATTGTCTACGTATGTGTTTCTACCCTGGGTAAGCAAAAAGCCCCACAATTTAACAGTTTTGGTTCACATGTTTCATCTTCAAGATGCTGAGCCGCACATTTTGAGTTTTCAATTCAAAATCTGCTTTATCATTAACTTTTTTTTTCAAAAACTTTTTTGGGGCAGTTTTTGGATGTCCTGTGCCTTTCATGTGAAATTTCATAAGATTAATCCTATCCCTATCAGCATGCATTGGCGGTCCAATGTCGGCCTGAAGCTGGTCCGTCGCTGCTGACATCGCACTGACGCTGGGCCGACTTTGGACCACCGAGGCACGCTGACAGGGATCCAGTATGCCACAAAACCAATATTTCCATTGGTGCATTTTGTGTTGAAGTGCAGTTTGTGACTTGCATTTTCAACAGTAACCACATCGATTTAATTTAGCACAAAAGTACTGCACTTAGAGATTTTGTAAATTTTCATGAAACTACCTGTTGGCATCTACTAGAAGTGTTCAAACTTTCATCTTGATACTTTAAGAGAAGTACTATTTTTAACATTTTTGGAAGTGTGCCTTTTTAAGTGTGAGCAGTTTATAAATGGCTCCTGACTAAGGTCCATTCCATGGGACCTACCAAAAGTGGAGGGGGTTGTATCCAGTGTTCTATGCTGGGGCATATGAAAGACCCTGCACATCCTTGAATTGACTCACAACCTTACCATCACTCATCCATCATACGGCGGTCTCCATGCGGTCTCCATAGGCCAAATATGTGGTCTCTTGGCATTAAACATAATAGGATTTGCAAATTTCACCTATTTATGCATCTCAACAGATTCTGGTTTATCAATGTTATAATATTATCCTGTAGATATATTGCACATAAATATTCTTAAGCAGTCATAGGCTTGTGAAGATGCTAGAAATAGTTAAAATACAGGTGAAACAGTTCCTTCATGAAAAATTTTCAGTGGTCAACGGTAATTTTTCCGATTCTACATTACCTTATCCTACGCTAACAAAGGAGTATATGATCCGCCTATTGAAGTTTTTCAGGATAAGGGAACTTAGCTGGCTACTAAGAACTTATGTCCATTAAGGCTTAGTGGCGGTCACTAAGAGGGGGTAATCAAACTTTTTTATGCAAATTTTTTTTATAATCTTGTTGAATATGTGTGCAAACATATGTTTCGCTTCAACAAACCTGCAAAGTGACTATTATGTTATGCATTACAGAAATCATAACATAAGCATTCAAGGGGACATTCTTAGTAGCCAGCTAAGTTCCCTTATCCTGAAAAGCTTCACTGAGTGATTCTCACACTATCTGCTGTGTAGGAGCCATGGCTCATGGTGCCCCATGGCTCATGTTGCCCTGTGGCTCATGGTGCTCTGTGGCTCATGGTGCCCTGTGGCTCATGGTGCTCTGTTGCTCATGGTGCCCCATGGCTCATGGTGCCCCCTGGCTCATGGTGCCCCCTGGCTCATGGTGCCCTTAGGCTCATGGTGCACTGTGGCTCATGGTGCCCTGTGGCTCATGGTGCCCTGTGGCTCATGGTGCCCTGTGGCTCATTGTGCCCCGCCGCCCCCTATATCTAATGGTTGCACCCTGAGGGACATGTAATTTCAAGATCTGTGCAAACTAACACTATCATTAGCTTAGCCATATCTCGAAATATACAGAGTACTTAAAAAACAATTGGGTTATTTGTCGGTCTAATGATTAAAAAAAAAATCAATTATGATCGCTTTGGCCAATGAGAGCCGACTGCCAACCCAATGTTTGTTAATTCAATTGAGCGTAATCCACTTGTGTCAAGTATGGCCACTTTCATTCATCTGTCACTTTATCGAATGCATTAGTCGGCAAACTAATTACAATGAAAAAGATAGGATTTTTTGTGCTGACGATTTCTTTAGCTTGCTTTTCTTTTCTGTGGTGTTTCAGTCAGTCTCATAAGGAACAATTTGAATACATCAGGACAGTGATAAACTTTCAGGAGCACATGCTCGACACCCGAATGTTTAAAAGTGAGAGCCGTGAAGATATCGATTTCCACAAAGGTAAGTATTGTTTGATGTATTTTGGTGAAAGTGTTTAAAACACACTCAGGTAATCTACCCCAGAAAAATCCCTCAGAAACTTTATATCATGTTATATATATATCAGGTTGTACCATTTTTTGGTACAGTGTCTTGGTCAATATACACTTTTGCCCATAAATATGGAATGCTTTTTTGGAAAAAGAGTGTCAAATAAAATTATAGAGTGTGAAATACTGTGAATGTAAGCAAGTTCCATTGTAAAGCTCCAGTTCATCTTCACTGTAAAATTGGAAATTTTGAGTCAGCTCAAATGATTGAGTGAGATGGTTGCACAATTTGTTTGAGCTAACATAGCTTGATGTTGTGAGTTATGATAATCTTTTTGTTGTTATAACATAAAACAACGAGCTATGATAGCTCAAAGGAATTGTGCAACCATCTCACTCAATCATTTAAGCTAACTCAAAATTCGAAATTTACAGTGTTCTCTAATCACTCTTTGAAAGCCTCAACTGCATTTTTCGCAAAAATTTTTAATTTTTGGTTGAAAGCACCTCACCCTAAAAAACCCCCCGAATCTCCATATTTCGTGCTGCTGTAACTTTTCCTGGGGTTAACGCGGCAGCATGCGTTTCATACGAAATCATGTTCTCCCTTTAACAGTAATTGGATGAAATTTTGATTGAATCAGACTGTCATATTCCCCAGCAGAAGTTCTTGAAGTTAGCAATTTCATTGAGAATATTTAAGTATTCCAAATTTATGAGCAACGGTGTAGCACTTAAGGATAGTCTCGTGGAAATCTGAAATTGCTTGATTTGAGCACATTGCAGTTGAACATACTTAATTTAATTTATTTTCATTAGAGCTAACAATGGTATTGTATAACTTTGTCAATATCAGCCACATGGTTGATACAGACTAGGAATGCCCACAAAGAAAACTGGAATTTGAGCGGATTGAATTTCAGCCTTTGAATCCAGTACATTTATATCCTCCCGCCCTCCCTTCCTCCCCCTCCCTTTGTTCCTTCCAACTTTCCTTCTTTTTTTCTCCCTTTTTTCCTTCCTTCATTCATTCCCTCATTCCTTCCTTCATTCCTTCCTTCCTTCATACCTTCCTTACTTCATTCCTTCATTGCTTCATACCTTCCTTCCTTCATCCCTTCCTTCACTCTTTCTATTGATCCTGCAAACATTGGATCCGACTGCTGCTGTTGGTGCTGGTTTCACTGCAGCTGGTCATTTGAAATTCCTGCCAAAAACAAACACTTTAGTTTCGTAAATAAAAAGTTTAATGTTACAGAAGTTCACTAAAAGTTGATAGAAGCAAGATAAAATTATATTCAGACTGTATACTAAGTTTCAAAGTGATAGGTGTAATAGTGTGACCTCCTATATGGTCAGAGGCTTATCGAAAATTCCTCCTGCAATACAGGCTACAAGCAGCTGTAACTGGAGGCCCCTGAAATACCAGCAGAGATATTTGATAGTATTAAAAATGAAACACTTTTTATAAAACTTGAGATCTATGGTGTTAGAGGAGTTGCTTTGGATAGGATAAAGAGCTATCCATGTAATAGAAGTATTCAAGTTAATTTTGACGGAGCCTTATCACATAAAATCGATGTTAATTATGGTACCCCTCAGGGATCAGTTTTAGGCCCTTTACTGTATATCATTCTCACAAACGATATGCCAAAATGTCTTACATTTTGCAATAGCGTTGTTTTCGCTGACGATACAACAATATTTATTTATTTCTGAAAATAATCTTAAATTTCTTTTTCGAAAACTAAATGAAGATCTGAAACGGCTTGAAAAATGGTTTGATAGCAATTCTCTTACGCTCAATGCTGAAAATCTAACTACATCTTATTTAAAACAAAAAATAAACAGGTTAATTATAACGGAAATGTTGAAATGGATGGTAAAGATATAAAAAAGGTTCCAAGTGTAAAATTTTTAGGGGTAATTATAGATGAATATCTGGACAGGAATTTACATGTTAAATCTGTACTGAATAAATTGGCATGCTAAGCGCTTACTTTATCTGTCAAATGTTCAAAGCCATATCACTCATGCTGTGTCTTCATGGGGTTCTATGATAAGCCAATCTTGTTTAAGAACACTCAAAGTTATGCAAAACAAAGCAATAAGATCAATTTATACTTTAAATAGACGAACTAGCCTTAAGCAATATTATAAGAAAGGTGGACTACTTGTGTTGGAGGATAAAATCCAATTGTCATTATTGAATATTTCTTTTAGATACGTCAATAATATTTTACCAAATCGTATTTTAAATTTATTTGAAGTTATTAGGCATGATGGACATACCAGAAATCGAAATAATCTTTTAACACCTCAGCATACGTTACAAATATACAACAATAGTTTTCTTGGTAGGGCACCAAATCTTCGGTTATTATTGGCAAATAATATAAAGAACAAGACTAGCAGTAAGTCATTTTCTCGATGTTTTCTCAAGCATGTCCTAGACAGTTACAATTAGCTAAAACTTCTTTACAATTTGTTATGTTATAACTTCACTGTTCTCATTATTTTTATGTTACACCAAATTAAGTTTGCCTATTTGGGATTGCTTCAAAACAAGTGAATATGTGTACAAAAGGTTACCTTAATTATGTATAGAAAATGAAATTTAAGATTTTAATTAAGTCCAGTCATTGTGAGAAATATTGAGTGAAAAATAACAAATTATTATTATATATAACCACTTCTATTACCTCCAATTGAATATCAACAAATGTATTTACCATACCCATGGTCACACAACCTATTGCTTTGGCAATCACATTTCAAGTGTGAACTCTGTTGACCTGAGGTGCGAAACAGGTGATTATAACAAACAGTAAATGCCAAACAATGCTAAACAAGATAATCCAGCCTGCTATTTGTAACAGGGCCTCTTGAAACACTGGCAGAACATAAGAATATGTGTCAGAGACATGAACTTTTTGCCAAAGAAAATCTTAATTGGACATTTTTACATCCATTTATTGACATAGGACTATCTACTTACTAAACCTTCATTGCAAGGGATATACCTGGAGAGGGCAAATTAAACATATTGCCCCGTAGATGATAAAATGCAAGGTAAGAGATTGAAATTCCCCCGAAACCTTGTCAACACAGAAAACATTGCCAATTCACCTGGCAATTTTGAAACCCTTTAATTCAGTAACAAAGAAATCTGAAGGTGTACTTTTGCATAGATATATTGCTATTACATATTGGACTAATGTATAAATGTATATCAACAAATCATTTCAAATTTAATTCAAATTTGTATTATTCAACGAAAGTTCTTTTTACCTTCAGCGAACGAAGTTCGAAGAAGGTATTGTAATCACTTGGGTAAAAATGCTGTCCGTCCGCCGGGCGGGCGGGCGGGCGGTCGGGCGGCGGGCCGATAGATCGTTTCCGGCCCAGCACTCGGCCTCTATTGAATGTACGTGGATAAAATTTGGTAAACATCTAGCCTGTATGGTCTAGTTTTGCCTTTTGATGGTCTGATGAATAGATCTTAAATACTTTTTAAAATAATTAACAAAATATAAAAATTATTTTTTTTCGTTTCCGGGCCAAGGCTCGGTCATTATTGCATGTGCATGGATGAAATTTGGTACACATGTGGCCTATATGGTCTAGTTGTGCCTTTTGATGGTCTCATTGACAGATATTCTACACTTTCTGAAAAAAATTGAAAAAGTATAAAAGCATATTTTTTTTGTTTTTTGGGCTAAGACTCGGTCACTATTGCATGTACATGGATAAAGTTTGGTACACATATGGTCAATATGGTCTAGTTGTGCCCTTTGAAAGGTCTGATGGAAAATATTATATGCTTTTTGAAATATTGAAAAAAAGTTAAAACTTAATTTTTTGTTTCTAGCCCAACATCCCGTCACTATTTCATATACTTGGATGAAGTTTGGTACACATATGGCTTATATGGTCTAGTTGTGCCTTTTCATGGTCTGACAGATGGCTATTCTATAGTTTTTGTAATATTGAGAAAAAATATTTAAAAGCATATTTTTTATATCGGAGCCAAAACTTGCCCACTATTGCATATACAGTAATGCAATTTTCCAAACAAATCACTTACGCAATGTAGCAGTGCTCATTGGAAAAACATCAGAAATTATAACAGCATTATATTTTTTGGTTTTTAACCGACACCTCATAACCTGTACTTTGTACATCCATGAAACTATAATATAATATGCGTAAATTAGTCTAATAAGGCCTTTCCCTGATTTTCCAAATCCTGGCAAGCAGATGGGCAGACGGTAGGGCAGCTGGCAAATAGAGATAATTGAAGACCACAACTCGACCGCTATTGCATACCTATAAGCAATTTCGTCAACGCACAAATTTTATGATATTACTGTAATCTTCTAAATGTGTTATTCGCTGAAGGTTTGCTGCTGCGCAGCCTATGTTTTTATGTACTATTGTTTTGAAGTGAATTGTAAGCCCAAGAGGGCTGGGGGCTAGAATGTGAGCCCATTTCACGTTAATAAAGAATTTCTCTCTCTCTCTCTCTCTCTCTCTATAGCCAATAATGACTACATAGACAGTTCTGCATGGTGTTATGTTGCTGACAACAATTAGATTTATAGTAATGTGGCATTTTTTTAGACATGTGCTTTTCTCAAGACATTGTTATGATCAAACAGGAAGTGCAACAACAGTGCCACCTTACCTACACATGCATACCATGTATCTATGAATGGTTAATTTTTCATATAAATATATATTTTAGGAATGAAAAATAGACTATATAATACTGTTTTATTATGCCAGAAAAACAAAAATTGTGAATGAAAATCATAGTTGTATGTGTCACTGTGACAGTGGTAATCATGCATTTTGTATTTTAATTTTATTTTTTAGAATTTGGAATGTTAGATGTATGACTGGATACTTATTATGATAAGATAATAACTTACAAATATTCAAATAGTGTAAATTCTTAACTTTGATGATATATTATTTATTTTTGAAATTGTTTTTATTTATCTGTAATCAATGTCAGGGGGTGCATTTACCTTCGGGTTATAGTATATATACTCGAATGCATCCCCTTTTCACACCACTTTGTAGTTTAACATTTTAATTGAAATATGTTTGTACTTGAAAATTAATGTACCAGGTGTGGGAAAATAAGATAAATCTAATCTAAATCTAAATATTTCAAAAGATAATCGCAAAATTCCAAAGCATATTTAGTTTGGTAAAATGCTATCAGAATGGGGTCCCAAATGAGAGGCTTCTATCACCACAAAATCAAAAACCTGATGGCAAAGCATTGCTTTTCAGCCATTATCATTTTTTAAATTTTTTTTTTGCATCTTGACAGCTGCCACTCTGCCACGTAGGCCAGTCCGCTTCAAAATACTTATCTTCTTCATTATGCCTTTTATGAACTTCCGAAATCTGGTTTCAAAACATATTAAAGGCTCTAGACAGCACATAAGTGTACCTTTGTGTCTCCACTCAGATGTGAACACATGACTGAATTTGCAATTATTTTCACTGAAGTATTGACTAAACACCATTTTTTATTTGTTTCTCAATATGACTTATTACCTCAATTGGTCTTGATTTCAAATCTTAGCTTCGTGTCACTAGAATTGGATTGGATAAATTTATTTACACAACATATGTACTTACAATACAATATATATACATTAGTTATTAATTTATCAATAGTTTAAAGTAGAATATTTACAATGTTGTGCTGAAGGGCACCCGAGCAGAATTTCTGCCATGACCCGATGGTTTGTGAAAAAAGGCAAATGGTTATCTTGTGTCAAGGTAAATTCTTTTGCATAATCAGACTAAGTTATGCTTATATTTTGTACTTTTCTTTGATCAAGTTACCCCTAGAATTGATAAGGAGTGACAATTTGTTAATACACATATCAAACAAATGCCAGAAACTGAAATGTTTTGTGTAAGCACCACTCAAAGCCACCAACCATGCATTTTTCTAGAGCATAGCTTGCAGAATGCACTATCTCAATGGATCAGCAACAAATGTGTTACAATATAACTGTTAATAATAGCCTTGTCAATATATGACAGATGCTAACATTTTTTCATTTAAGACACTGTCATTGCTTCAACAGGTATCATCACTCTAAACTTAAAGCTCAATAGGTTCACAAAATTGGCTATCTTTGTGCCCTCTGGAATCCATAACAGAAACTGCAATCGAACACAGCTTGCTGTGTGAGGCTCTAACAGATTTCAGATTCAGCAACTGTTACTTTTCTACAGTTTTGTGGAGTAACTATTTTGTCTGTTGGATTATGTCTAGAATTGAATATTAAATAACTTTTACTCGGCCGGTGTATGCTTAGAATTGTGTTATTGCTGCAAAGTGGTACTTGTTGAGGAACTTTTTTGTTTGCGGAATCATGCTTTTCCTGGCCAGGGAATTGTGAGTAGTCCCTGTTTGGTAGCCAGCCAGACAGCCACGAGCACTGCCACTTCTCAGTGTAAGCTTGTTAAGCTTTCCCTGACCACAGCATAACACTATTTTGTGAAGTTGTAACAAAAAGATTAACTCTCTTCTGTGTGACAGGGAGATAACAGTTTCAGATCTCTTAAAGCAATTAAGTTAATGCTTAAGTGTTTCATTGTTGTCTGCTTGTTGTTTCAATTAGTTTCTATGTAGAAAACCAAAAACAATCAATTAGTGTTGTCTGTGTCACTGCAGTTTGGCCACAGTGAAAGGCTGACAGTAAGTGCATGTCCACTCATTGATTGCAATTGTTTAACATTGTTGATTACAATTTGTTTACATGTTGCTGGCAGCACAGCTGTGCGTATGAGCACAAGTGATGAGGTCCCTCTGCCTGGTTAAATGACCTGACCTATTTGAATATTGATATCTGTGTCACCTGGAGGTCATCCGATTTCTGGCAGACTCTCCAGCTGTGCTGTTCGTTTAGAGTCTGTGAGCAGACTGGTTGAAGATAATGCAGTAGTTCTATGAAAATGCTGCGCGAATTCCATGGCAGTGCCATTTACATATTAATTTCCCACCCGTGGTTCGAACCCTTGCAGGCAAAAAACAAACATGGTTTTTTTTTAAAAATCCATGTTGGTTTTGCATTGAAATTTGGTTTTTCAAAAAACCATTTTGAATCTAAAAAACCGATTTTGTCGACATTTTTTAGAGTGTGGTCTCAGTCAGAAATCCTTAAAATTGCAATTGTGCCTCCTGTTCCGAAACCCTTATATCAGGTAGATCCAAGCTTTTCCAAATTGTAACAACATCGTAACAACTTGTTCTTTTTTTCTTTCAGATATCACGACACAACCTGTTTTAAATGTAAAAAAGATATTTTACAACCGAATATTCAAGACTGGTAGTGAAACTTTACGTGACCTAATTCGAGAAGTTTCAGTAAGAAATAAAGTGTATCTGAAAAATATTTACTCGAAGGAATTTGAAGACAGGTTCAACTCAACCAAAAAGGTAAATTGTTATAAAGGCAATTATTTTACTTTTTTCCAGATTTGCTATTTATTATCGACTTTCACTTAGTGTTTCCAATGAGACCGTGAATTAACGAAAGGTCTCAAGATTAACAATGCCTCAGCATCTCTCGTCTCGCTGAGCGAGTCTCGAGAATCAAAATGTTGATCATTTTTTGACATGCAGTTCATGAGTTAAATGTTACAGTCCTCGTTATATTTACATGGAATAAAGTTCTATTCTATGCTGTTGAACTTCGATGTCAGAGATGACTCTATTATAGCATTGCAATATACATAATGTGATGTGATTTTAACCTAAGTCAGATTCCCCAACTTCAGCACAAATTTTTACTTATTTTCAAAATGTTTGGTGACATTTTTAACAAAATATATTTATACGTCATGGGTACAATATGTTTTACTTATTTCAATATTTTACAATACATTTTCAGAAGGGAAACTTATCATTTGTTTTACTTTATTCAATATTTGACAATATATTTTCAGAAGGAAGACTTATCATTTGTTTTACTTTATTCAATATTTGTTTTACTTATTTCAATATTTGACAAAATATTTTCAGAAGGAAGACTTATTATTTGATTCATTTTATTCAATATTATTTTCAGAAGGAAGACTTATCATTTGTTTTACTTTATTCAATATTTGTTTAACTTATTTCAATATTTGACAATATATTTTCAGAAGGAAGACTTTACAAAATTGTTTTTTCCTAAGACAAAACATAATCTGACTGTCATAACCAAGCATCTGGTCCACATGGATTTTAAAAAGTAGGTGGATTTTTTATAATCGTTATTTTATAGCATGAATGCCACTGCGACTGCTAATGAATTTTTTTCTAGGTGTGTTATTCTGTTTGGAAAAGTAATGGCATGAGTTGTTGTTGTTCTTCGCAGTCTAATGGTTGTAGCAGGTGACTCCGAATCCACTGGCCTGAGAGGAAATGGGTTGGAATCCAAGTACTGGAACTTCATTGGAGAGAGTTAGATGTTGGATGGATGGATGATTGGGGCTTTACGTCCTGTATTTATCCACTTGGTAGGCTAATTAGGAGAGGAGGAGGACACGACAATGATGTGAAGGATGATTGAAACTGCCATCCAACACAGGCCCAGGTGAACCGGCAAGAGCTTGATTTCGAACCCTGGCAGTCCAGCACGCTACCACTAGACCAACCCTTCCCCCTGATAAACCAGATAGTCCCATTGCTGGCCGATACCGTGCAATGCTGTTCTTTGGAGTTACCCCCCTGAGAGAGTTGGAGGTAGTTGTGGCCGGGGGAAGGGTGGCCACTGTGGAGGCAGGAGTCATCCTCCTGTCTGGTGTATGCGACAATGATACCCCAGCGGCCAGCCGGATTTCACCTAGATTGCTGGAAAATATCTATGGATGAACCACAACTCAGTGGAGCCAGGCCATGTCAAAGAGAGGATGCTTGAAGACACCAGCACAGAAGAAGACATTGTCCATTTAATTGTTGTAAAGCACACCGGAGTGTGCATTCAGTTATAACTTACAATATGTAGTGCTATATATATGTAATAATATTAGTCATAATAAGATTTTTGAAGTCACTTTTCCCCATTGGATACAAGTCCACAAAAAAAAAAGTCTATTCAGTCTCAGTGACTACATATATATAAAATCATCTGTATTGGGGAATAAGTTGTTCTTGGTTTTCAAGTTCATCCATGTATAATATTTTCACACAATTTAAGGGAACAAGAGGTTTCTTCGTTATTGTTGCCAGTAATGTTCAACGAGATATAATCCATCAAATTGAATGTCTGAGCACGTTGAGATGCGAGGAGATCAGTTGCAGCAATTTTATTAAATAACAAAAGGTCTGCTGAACTCTAACCTCAAATCCTATCCTTAACCTAACTTTGATTGTAACCCTAATTTTAATACAAACCCTGGGTCTTAATATCGGATACGTTGACCTCATTAAATTTAAGTTTAAAAATCCTTACATGATCACTATTTTTTAATAGTTCTTTCATATTTAGTTGAAACCGCCCTAACTGGAGCTAACTATGATTGCCGCCTTGCTCCCTTAAGTAATGTGAGGTGTATATTTCTGATGCAACTTTAGGCCAACCTCATGCGCTGTCAAATCTCATGATTTCTGTTTTGTCAAATTTTGTTTTCAGAATAACCAACACAACCATAGCCTATATCAATATGGTGCGGGAGCCTTACGAGAGACTAGCTTCGTTTTACAATTACATGCGATTCCGGACAGACAGGCCTCATGAAATGACCGCCGAAATTCGAAATATGGTAAAATATTTGTCTTTGCATTATTCTGAAAATGAAAAATGATGTCCCAAATAAGCTGTTACAAGATGCCCAACAAATTTCTTTATTATCGTTTTCATAGCTACGTGTTTTTTAAGTTTGCAATTTGCTTCATTCCAAAACTGTGATGTCGGAGATTTAGTTGAATAATTTTGTTTATTACAAGCACAGATTTCAGGAAACTGACAAAGTGCGGCTGAAAGATGCTTCAATCAACTGTAACTGAACCAAACGGACTACTTAGCCTCAGGAGAGTTACAATTAATGAAAAAAAGTTGATTGAAGTTTAGACCAATCACATTGACAGATATCCGATGATGTCACGGTTTGACTGCAAAAGGAAGTTTTCAAAAAACGCGTAGCTATGAAAACGATAATAAAGGAGCCAAGAACCTGAGACTTCACTGACAACACAGGTTCCTTGGAAGCGAAATAAAAATTGTTCTTCGAATGTAGTAGCAAATATGTGCTTCCAAGCAGAAATTCCAAATAAATGAAGAAATGGCAATAATGCAGGTGTAACTTTTAAGTATAGTAATATGCTCATATTTGAAATAACACTTCTACAGTATACGGGCGTAGCCCCCCCCCCCCCATTGATTTACTTTGTCATTGGGCTCAAAAATGTGACAGTCTGCCAGATAGGTAAAGTTGGCTACCCGAGCCTGGCTACCCGACAGCTACCCGATAGCTACCCGAAATTTTTGTAAAATTGGCTACCCGAACTGGCTACCTGGCAGTTACCCGGCAGCTACCTGAAATGTGGTAAAGTTAGCTACCTGACCTGGCTACCTGGCAGCTACCTGTCAGCTACCTGAATATGCTCAAGCAATGAAAAATATTAAAGAAAGGGAAATCAATAGGCTATACTACAATAAAAAAATGAAAATATGTGACATCCTGTGGTGGCATTGGGGAGCATGTATTTCCCCCCCCCCCATAAATCTCTGTCCACCGGAATACCGGGAAAGCCCCTTTTTGTGCAAAAACCTCTCTAGGTCAAATTTGTTCCTTCCTACGTAGCTTTCAGAGCTTCTCTAAGTGATTTTATAGCAAAACGAGCTAATTAATGGTTACTGCAAGGTGTCAAAATTGACTTTTTCACTTCACCGGAAAACTAGGCAACCGGGAAAACCGGTTTTGCTACAACTGATTATTTACCCAGTGGCCTTTTAAAACATATTTTTTTCGGAAATCCAAAAAATTTATTTTTCGAGCAATTATCAAAAAACACATTCTACTGGTGACTCCTGCCATATCTATTCTATCGAAATAATGGAAAGGTGCATCTGTACGGTCAGGTAAGAAATGAAATTTCATTCCACAAGGTTTTAACTAAAATTGATTAAAATGTCATAAAAAGCAGTTAAATTGGTGTAAATAAGCAAAAGATTCAGGTAACTGCCGGGTAGCCAGCTTTTGTCAGAAATTTCTTTTCCGTTTTCCCGGATGAATGTAGTACCGGGACATCGCGTTTTGGTGAAAATACGTCCGATTCCCAAAGACTCGGATGTGAATGTCTTTTTCGGAACCGAAATATGTGGAATAGCTGCAAAACTAGCAAAAAACTGAAAAATGAGTACTTTTACCGGACTGGGGGTTGAAAAATAACGGAGCATCACACCTATTCCGGTCATGCAAAAAAAAATTATTTAAATGTACCGGTTTTCTTTCCGGAACGAAACAGAAGCAATAATTCTACGTTTATTGGGTGAAATTAAGCAATAGATTCGTGTAACTGCCGGGTAGCCAGCTTCATTTTCACCGGTCCTGGAAAAACCGGAGTACCGGGAAAGCCCCTTTTTGTGCAAAAACCTCTCTAGGTCAAATTTGTTCCTTCCTACGTAGCTTTCAGAGCTTCTCTAAGTGATTTTATAGCAAAACGAGCTAATTAATGGTTACTGCAAGGTGTCAAAATTGACTTTTTCACTTCACCGGAAAACTAGGCAACCGGGAAAACCGGTTTTGCTACAACTGATTATTTACCCAGTGGCCTTTTAAAACATATTTTTTTCGGAAATCCAAAAAATTTATTTTTCGAGCAATTATCAAAAAACGCATTCTACTGGTGACTCCTGCCATATCTATTCTATGGAAATAATGGAAAGGTGCATCTGTACCGGTCAGGTAGGAAATGAAATTTCATTCCACAAGGTTTTAACTAAAATTGATTAAAATGTCATAAAAAGCAGTTAAATTGGTGTAAATAAGCAAAAGATTCAGGTAACTGCCGGGTAGCCAGCTTTTGTCAGAAATTTCTTTTCCGTTTTCCCGGATGAATGTAGTACCGGGACATCGCGTTTTGGTGAAAATACGTCCGATTCCCAAAGACTCGGATGTGAATGTCTTTTTCGGAACCGAAATATGTGGAATAGCTGCAAAACTAGCAAAAAACTGAAAAATGAGTACTTTTACCGGACTGGGGGTTGAAAAATTAACGGAGCATCACACCTATTCCGGTCATGCAAAAAAAATTATTTAAATGTACCGGTTTTCTTTCCGGAACGAAACAGAAGCAATAATTCTACGTTTATTGGGTGAAATTAAGCAATAGATTCGTGTAACTGCGGGTAGCCAGCTTCATTTTCACCGGTCCTGGAAAAACCGGAGTACCAGGAAAGCCCCTTTTTGTGCAAAAACCTCTCTAGGTCAAATTTGTTCCTTCCTACGTAGCTTTCAGAGCTTCTCTAAGTGATTTTATAGCAAAACGAGCTAATTAATGGTTACTGCAAGGTGTCAAAATTGACTTTTTCACTTCACCGGAAAACTAGGCAACCGGGAAAACCGGTTTTGCTACAACTGATTATTTACCCAGTGGCCTTTTAAAACATATTTTTTTTTGGAAATCCAAAAAATTTATTTTTCGAGCAGTTATCAAAAAACACATTTTACTGGTGACTCCCGCCATATCTATTCCAGCGAAATAACGGAAAGGTGCATCTCTACCGTTCAGATAAGAAATGAAATTTCATTCCACAAGGTTTTAACTAAAATTGATTAAAATGTCATAAAAAGCAGTTAAATGGGTGTAAATAAGCAAAAGATTCAGGTAACTGCCGGGTAACCAGCTTTTGTCAGAAATTTCTTTTCCGTTTTCCCGGATGAATGTAGTACCGGGACATCGCGTTTTGGTGAAAATACGTCCGATTCCCAAAGACTCGGATGTGAATGTCTTTTTCGGAACCGAAATATGTGGAATAGCTGCAAAACTAGCAAAAAACTGAAAAATGAGTACTTTTAACGGTCTGGGGGTTGAAAAATAACGGAGCATCACACCTATTCCGGTCATGCAAAAAAATATATTTAAATGTTCCGGTTTTCTTTCCGGAACGAAACAGAAGCAATAATTCTACGTTTATTGGGTGAAATTAAGCAATAGATTCGGGTAACTGCCGGGTAGCCAGCTTCATTTTCACCGGTCCCGGAAAAACCGGAGTACCGGGAAAGCCCCTTTTTGTGCAAAAACCTCTCTAGGTCAAATTTGTTCCTTCCTACGTAGCTTTCAGAGCTTCTCTAAGTGATTTTATAGCAAAACGAGCTAATTAATGGTTACTGCAAGGACAGTGCAAGGTGTCAAAATTGACTTTTTCACTTCACCGAAAACTAGGCAACCGGGAAAACCGGTTTTGCTACAACTGATTATTTACCCAGTGGCCTTTTAAAACATATTTTTTTCGGAAATCCAAAAAATTTATTTTTCGAGCAATTATCAAAAAACACATTCTACTGGTGACTCTGCCATATTTATTCCAGCGAAATAACGGAAAGGTGCATCTGTACTGTTCAGATAAGAAATGAAATTTCATTCCACAAGGTTTTAACTAAAATTGATTAAAATGTCATAAAAAGCAGTTAAATTGGTGTAAATAAGCAAAAGATTCAGGTAACTGCCGGGTAGCCAGCTTTTGTCAGAAATTTCTTTTCCGTTTTCCCGGATGAATGTAGTACCGGGACATCGCGTTTTGGTGAAAATACGTCCGATTCCCAAAGACTCGGATGTGAATGTCTTTTTCGGAACCGAAATATGTGGAATAGCTGCAAAACTAGCAAAAAACTGAAAAATGAGTACTTTTAACGGTCTGGGGGTTGAAAAATAACGGAGCATCACACCTATTCGGTCATGCAAAAAAATATATTTAAATGTTCCGGTTTTCTTTCCGGAACGAAACAGAAGCAATAATTCTACGTTTATTGGGTGAAATTAAGCAATAGATTCGGGTAACTGCCGGGTAGCCAGCTTCATTTTCACCGGTCCCGGAAAAACCGGAGTACCGGGAAAGCCCCTTTTTGTGCAAAAACCTCTCTAGGTCAAATTTGTTCCTTCCTACGTAGCTTTCAGAGCTTATCTAAGTGATTTTATAGCAAAACGAGCTAATTAATGGTTACTGCAAGGACAGTGCAAGGTGTCAAAATTGACTTTTTCACTTCACCGGAAAACTAGGCAACCGGGAAAACCGGTTTTGCTACAACTGATTATTTACCCAGTGGCCTTTTAAAACATATTTTTTTCGGAAATCCAAAAAATTTATTTTTCGAGCAATTATCAAAAAACACATTCTACTGGTGACTCCTGCCATATTTATTCCAGCGAAATAACGGAAAGGTGCATCTGTACTGTTCAGATAAGAAATGAAATTTCATTCCACAAGGTTTTAACGAAAATTGATTAAAATGTCATAAAAAGCAGTTAAATTGGTGTAAATAAGCAAAAGATTCAGGTAACTGCCGGGTAGCCAGCTTTTGTCAGAAATTTCTTTTCCGTTTTCCCGGATGAATGTAGTACCGGGACATCGCGTTTTGGTGAAAATACGTCCGATTCCAAAGACTCGGATGTGAATGTCTTTTTCGGAACCGAAATATGTGGAATAGCTGCAAAACTAGCAAAAAACTGAAAAATGAGTACTTTTAACGGTCTGGGGGTTGAAAAATAACGGAGCATCACACCTATTCCGGTCATGCAAAAAAATATATTTAAATGTACCGGTTTTCTTTCCGGAACGAAACAGAAGCAATAATTCTACGTTTATTGGGTGAAATTAAGCAATAGATTCGGGTAACTGCCGGGTAGCCAGCTTCATTTTCACCGGTCCCGGAAAAACCGGAGTACCGGGAAAGCCCCTTTTTGTGCAAAAACCTCTCTAGGTCAAATTTGTTCCTTCCTACGTAGCTTTCAGAGCTTATCTAAGTGATTTTATAGCAAAACAAGCTAATTAATGGTTACTGCAAGGACAGTGCAAGGTGTCAAAATTGACTTTTTCACTTCACCGGAAAACTAGGCAACCGGGAAAACCAGTTTTGCTACAACTGATTATTTACCCAGTGGCCTTTTAAAACATTTTTTTTTCGGAAATCCAAAAAATTTATTTTTCGAGCAATTATCAAAAAACACATTCTACTGGTGACTCCTGCCATATTTATTCCAGCGAAATAACGGAAAGGTGCATCTGTACTGTTCAGATAAGAAATGAAATTTCATTCCACAAGGTTTTAACTAAAATTGATTAAAATGTCATAAAAAGCAGTTAAATTGGTGTAAATAAGCAAAAGATTCAGGTAACTGCCGGGTAGCCAGCTTTTGTCAGAAATTTCTTTTCCGTTTTCCCGGATGAATGTAGTACCGGGACATCGCGTTTTGGTGAAAATACGTCCGATTCCCAAAGACTCGGATGTGAATGTCTTTTTCGGAACCGAAATATGTGGAATAGCTGCAAAACTAGCAAAAAACTGAAAAATGAGTACTTTTAACGGTCTGGGGGTTGAAAAATAACGGAGCATCACACCTATTCCGGTCATGCAAAAAAATATATTTAAATGTACCGGTTTTCTTTCCGGAACGAAACAGAAGCAATAATTCTACGTTTATTGGGTGAAATTAAGCAATAGATTCGGGTAACTGCCGGGTAGCCAGCTTCATTTTCACCGGTCCCGGAAAAACCGGAGTACCGGGAAAGCCCCTTTTTGTGCAAAAACCTCTCTAGGTCAAATTTGTTCCTTCCTACGTAGCTTTTAGAGCTTATCTAAGTGATTTTATAGCAAAACGAGCTAATTAATGGTTACTGCAAGGTGTCAAAATTGACTTTTTCACTTCACCGGAAAACTAGGCAACCGGGAAAACCAGTTTTGCTACAACTGATTATTTACCCAGTGGCCTTTTAAAGCATATTTTTTTCGGAAATCCAAAAAATTTATTATTCGCGCAATCATCAAAAAACACATTCTACTGGTGACTCCTGCCATATCTATTCTATCGAAATAACGTAAAGGTGCATCTGTACCGGTCAGGTTAGAGATGAAATTTCATTCCACAAGGTTTTAACTAAACTTGATTAAAATGTCATAAAAAGCAGTTAAATTGGTGTAAATAAGCAAAAGATTCAGGTAACTGCCGGGTAACCAGCTTTTGTCAGAAATTTCTTTTCCGTTTTCCCGGATGAATGTAGTACCGGGACATCACGTTTTGGTGAAAATACGTTCGATTGCCAAATACTCGGATGTGAATGTTTTTTTCGGAACCGAAATATGTGGAATAGCTGCCTTTTAAAGCATATTTTTTTCGGAAATCCAAAACATTTATTTTTCGAGCAATTATCAAAAAACACATTCTACTGGTGACTCCTGCCATATCTATTCTAGCGAAATAACGGAAAGGTGCATCTGTACCGGTCAGGTAAGAAATGAAATTTCATTCCACAAGGTTTTAACTAAAATTGATTAAAATGTCATAAAAAGCAGTTAAATTGGTGTAAATAAGCAAAAGATTCAGGTAACTGCCGGGTAGCCAGCTTTTGTCAGAAATTTCTTTTCCGTTTTCCCGGATGAATGTAAGACTGGGAAAGTCAAGTTTCCCCGTAATATAATATTTTAACATTGTATTTCCCCATGCACATGGCTTAACATCATTCCAATATCATCATCCATAAAGGTTGGAGGCAAGCTTTTCTGAAAAACGTCTCATCTAACCTAGCTGCCTCTCCCCTACTTTGCAGTATTATGAAAGGGGGGGGGGGTGCGGTGGGGTCGGAAAAGCCTTTAGTGGAGCAGCAGAGGAGAGTATTCTTTGAGGCAAGTGATCACCGGAGTAGAACACAAAGTGTCATACACCAAAATTTTCCCCAGAATTTCTACTTTCAGGAATTGATTTTGAAAATGTATGGCGAAACCTGAGGGAAGGGGTGAGTGACAAGATATGGACTCCCCCTCCCCCAAACATTTTTTTGTTGTTGTCAGACTTGAACTTAGACGTTTTTTATGATTTCAAAGGCCTCATGACAGGATACACCCCCTACCTAGGCCTCATGACAGGATCCATCCCCCGCTCCCTTTTGTTATTCCCGTAATATCTGCTACCCCCCATTTTACCCCCATTTTGCCCCCTGCTTCCCCCACTAACCCCTGGCTTACCCTCAACTTGCCCTCGCTTATCCCCCATTTGCCCCCACTAACACCCCGCTTCCCCCTGCTTACCCCCCACTTCCCCTCACTTCCCCCGCTGCCCCCCCCCCCCGCTTACCCTCCACTAGCCCCCGCTTTCCCCCGGGGGGGGGGGTTCACACCCCCTCTTTCTAATGCATCCTCCCCCCTCCAGGCTAACACCCCCCCCAAATATCATATTTCACTTTCATCAAAATCTAAGTGTGGAAACACATCGAATCCGAGAAGCTTGGTGACTGTAACGTCCGTGGTGTAGTGGTAGAGCACTTGCTTCACAAACTAAATTCAATTCCCGGTCGGGTTGAAAATGTTGTTTTTCCTCATTTTATTCAAAGACAAGAATTTAAGCCTTCTAAATTAATAAATACATTTTTACTTACCAGTAACACAAAACTAAAGCTGAAAAATAGCCTTTTGTTGGCTTCTTGCTTAATTTTCAGTCATCTAAAACATGCAAAAATGCAAAAACGTTTTAGTGGCTCAGTGGTTGTTAAAGGCATAAATTTTCCTAATTCTTTTAATTTCCATGCTACATTTGCAGCCTGCAAGCTTTATTGCATGCAGAAAGCTCACATCTAGCAGAAAGCTCATATCTAGCAGAAAGCTCATATCTAGCAGAAAGCTCATATCTAGCAGAAAGCTCATATCTAGCAGACGACATGGGTTCATATCTAGCAGACGACATGGGTTTTATAGGATTAAGGCAGGGAGAAAATAGAAAGCTGTGCTCTGATTGGTTGACTTAATGCAGGTGAACTTCGAAATACAGGCTGTAGGCCGGTAACTACCATGGAAATTTGTTAAAATGGAGTAGATCAAAATTACTATGGCCATTCCATGGGCTAAGATTGCGTCGGTGACAGGTCATTGCCGAAAAACAGCAGATTTTTGGTGGGAAAAGCTAAAACTGCATTTTGCAGGTGCCAGTGGCAGTTTCATGCCTTTCTGGACGCCTTCTTTCTCAAATTGCATAATTACTTATTAACACTAGAGAGGTTTTCGCACAAAATCGGCTCTCCCGGTACTCCGGTTTTTCCGGGACCAGTAGAATGTGTTTTTTGATAATTGCTCGAAAAATAAATTTTTTGGATTTCCGAAAAAAATATGTTTTAAAAGGCCACTGGGTAAATAATCAGTTGTAGCAAAACCGGTTTTCCCGGTTGCCTAGTTTTCCGGTGAAGTGAAAAAGTCAATTTCGACACCTTGCAGTAACCATTAATTAGCTCGTTTTGCTATAAAATCACTTAGAGAAGCTCTGAAAGCTACGTAGGAAGGAACAAATTTGACCTAGAGAGGTTTTTGCACAAAAAGGGGCTTTCCCGGTATTCCGGTTTTTCCGGGACCGGTGAAAATGAAGCTGGCTACCGGCAGTTACCCGAATCTATTGCTTAATTTCACCCAATAAACGTAGAATTATTGCTTCTGTTTCGTTCCGGAAAGAAAACCGGTACATTTAAATAATTTTTTTTGCATGACCGGAATAGGTGTGATGCTCCGTTATTTTTCAACCCCCAGTCCGGTAAAAGTACTCATTTTTCAGTTTTTTGCTAGTTTTGCAGCTATTCCACATATTTCGGTTCCGAAAAAGACATTCACATCCGAGTCTTTGGCAATCGGACGTATTTTCACCAAAACGCGATGTCCCGGTACTACATTCATCCGGGAAAACGGAAAAGAAATTTCTGACAAAAGCTGGCTACCCGGCAGTTACCTGAATCTTTTGCTTATTTACACCAATTCAACTGCTTTTTATGACATTTTAATCAATTTTAGTTAAAACCTTGTGGAATAAAATTTCATTTCTTACCTGACCGGTACAGATGCACCTTTCCGTTATTTCGCTAGAATAGATATGGCAGGAGTCACCAGTAGAATGTGTTTTTTGATAATTGCTCGAAAAATAAATTTTTTGGATTTCCGAAAAAAATATATTTTTATAAGGCCACTGGGTAAATAATCAGTTGTAGCAAAACCGGTTTTTTGGGTTGCCATGCAGTTTTCGGTGAAGTGAAAAAGTCAATTTTGACACCTTGCAGTAACCATTAATTAGCTCGTTTTGCTATAAAATCACTTAGAGAAGCTCTGAAAGCTACGTAGGAAGGAACAAATTTGACCTACAGAGGTTTTTGCACAAAAAGGGGCTTTCCCGGTACTCCGGTTTTTCCAGGACGGTGAAAATGAAGCTGGCTACCCGGCAGTTACACGAATCTATTGCTTAATTTCACCCAATAAACGTAGAATTATTGCTTCTGTTTCGTTCCGGAAAGAAAACCGGTACATTTAAATAATTTTTTTTGCATGACCGGAATAGGTGTGATGCTCCGTTATTTTTCAACCCCCAGTCCGGTAAAAGTACTCATTTTTCAGTTTTTTGCTAGTTTTGCAGCTATTCCACATATTTCGGTTCCGAAAAAGACATTCACATTCGAGTCTTTGGCAATCGGACGTATTTTCACCAAAACGCGATGTCCCGGTACTACATTCATCCGGGAAAACGGAAAAGAAATTTCTGACAAAAGCTGGCTACCCGGCAGTTACCTGAATCTTTTGCTTATTTACACCAATTTAACTGCTTTTTATGACATTTTAATCAATTTTAGTTAAAACCTTGTGGAATGAAAAATTTCATTTCTTACCTGACCGGTACAGATGCACCTTTCCGTTATTTCGCTAGAATAGATATGGCAGGAGTCACCAGTAGAATGTGTTTTTTGATAATTGCTCGAAAAATAAATTTTTTGGATTTCCGAAAAAAATATGTTTTAAAAGGCCACTGGGTAAATAATCAGTTGTAGCAAAACCGGTTTTCCCGGTTGCCTAGTTTTCCGGTGAAGTGAAAAAGTCAATTTTGACACCTTGCAGTAACCATTAATTAGCTCGTTTTGCTATAAAATCACTTAGAGAAGCTCTGAAAGCTACGTAGGAAGGAACAAATTTGACCTAGAGAGGTTTTTGCACAAAAAGGGGCTTTCCCGGTATTCCGGTTTTTCCGGGACCGGTAAAAATGAAGCTGGCTACCCGGCAGTTACCCGAATCTATTGCTTAATTTCACCCAATAAACGTAGAATTATTGCTTCTGTTTCGTTCCGGAAAGAAAACCGGTACATTTAAATAATTTTTTTTGCATGACCGGAATAGGTGTGATGCTCCGTTATTTTTCAACCCCAGACCGGTAAAAGTACTCATTTTTCAGTTTTTTGCTAGTTTTGCAGCTATTCCACATATTTCGGTTCAGAAAAAGACATTCACATCCGAGTCTTTGGGAATCGGACGTATTTTCACCAAAACGCGATGTCCCGGTACTACATTCATCCGGGAAAACGGAAAGAAATTTCTGACAAAAGCTGGCTACCCGGCAGTTACCTGAATCTTTTGCTTATTTACACCAATTTAACTGCTTTTTATGACATTTTAATCAATTTTAGTTAAAACCTTGTGGAATGAAATTTCATTTCTTACCTGACCGGTACAGATGCACCTTTCCGTTATTTCGCTAGAATAGATATGGCAGGAGTCACCAGTAGAATGTGTTTTTTGATAATTGCTCGAAAAATAAATTTTTTGGATTTCCGAAAAAAATATGTTTTAAAAGGCCACTGGGTAAATAATCAGTTGTAGCAAAACCGGTTTTCCCGGTTGCCTAGTTTTCCGGTGAAGTGAAAAAGTCAATTTTGACACCTTGCAGTAACCATTAATTAGCTCGTTTTGCTATAAAATCACTTAGAGAAGCTCTGAAAGCTACGTAGGAAGGAACAAATTTGACCTAGAGAGGTTTTTGCACAAAAAGGGGCTTTCCCGGTATTCCGGTTTTTCCGGGACCGGTGAAAATGAAGCTGGCTACCCGGCAGTTACCCGAATCTATTGCTTAATTTCACCCAATAAACGTAGAATTATTGCTTCTGTTTCGTTCCGGAAAGAAAACCGGTACATTTAAATAATTTTTTTTGCATGACCGGAATAGGTGTGATGCTCCGTTATTTTTCAACCCCCAGTCCGGTAAAAGTACTCATTTTTCAGTTTTTTGCTAGTTTTGCAGCTATTCCACATATTTCGGTTCCGAAAAAGACATTCACATTCGAGTCTTTGGCAATCGGACGTATTTTCACCAAAACGCGATGTCCCGGTACTACATTCATCCGGGAAAACGGAAAAGAAATTTCTGACAAAAGCTGGCTACCGGCAGTTACCTGAATCTTTTGCTTATTTACACCAATTTAACTGCTTTTTATGACATTTTAATCAATTTTAGTTAAAACCTTGTGGAATGAAATTTCATTTCTTACCTGACCGGTACAGATGCACCTTTCCGTTATTTCGCTAGAATAGATATGGCAGGAGTCACCAGTAGAATGTGTTTTTTGATAATTGCTCGAAAAATAAATTTTTTGGATTTCCGAAAAAAATATGTTTTAAAAGGCCACTGGGTAAATAATCAGTTGTAGCAAAACCGGTTTTCCCGGTTGCCTAGTTTTCCAGTGAAGTGAAAAAGTCAATTTTGACACCTTGCAGTAACCATTAATTAGCTCGTGTTGCTATAAAATCACTTAGAGAAGCTCTGAAAGCTACGTAGGAAGGAACAAATTTGACCTAGAGAGGTTTTTGCACAAAAAGGGGCTTTCCCGGTATTCCGGTTTTTCCGGGACCGGTGAAAATGAAGCTGGCTACCTGGCAGTTTCACGAATCTATTGCTTAATTTCACCCAATAAACGTAGAATTATTGCTTCTGTTTCGTTCCGGAAAGAAAACCGGTACATTTAAATAATTTTTTTTGCATGACCGGAATAGGTGTGATGCTCCGTTATTTTTCAACCCCCAGTCCGGTAAAAGTACTCATTTTTCAGTTTTTTGCTAGTTTTGCAGCTATTCCACATATTTCGGTTCCGAAAAAGACATTCACATCCGAGTCTTTGGCAATCGGATGTATTTTCACCAAAACGCGATGTCCCGGTACTACATTCATCCGGGAAAACGGAAAAGAAATTTCTGAAAAAAGCTGGCTACCCGGCAGTTACCTGAATCTTTTGCTTATTTACACCAATTTAACTGCTTTTTATGACATTTTAATCAATTTTAGTTAAAACCTTGTGGAATGAAATTTCATTTCTTACCTGACCGGTACAGATGCACCTTTCCGTTATTTCGCTAGAATAGATATGGCAGGAGTCACCAGTAGAATGTGTTTTTTGATAATTGCTCGAAAAATAAATTTTTTGGATTTCCGAAAAAAATATGTTTTAAAAGGCCACTGGGTAAATAATCAGTTGTAGCAAAAACCGGTTTTCCCGGTTGCCTAGTTTTCCGGTGAAGTGAAAAAGTCAATTTTGACACCTTGCAGTAACCATTAATTAGCTCGTTTTGCTATAAAATCACTTAGAGAAGCTCTGAAAGCTACGTAGGAAGGAACAAATTTGACCTAGAGAGGTTTTTGCACAAAAAGGGGCTTTCCCGGTATTCCGGTTTTTCCGGGACCGGTGAAAATGAAGCTGGCTACCCGGCAGTTACCCGAATCTATTGCTTAATTTCACCCAATAAACGTAGAATTATTGCTTCTGTTTCGTTCCGGAAAGAAAACCGGTACATTTAAATAATTTTTTTTGCATGACCAGAATAGGTGTGATGCTCCGTTATTTTTCAACCCCGAGGCCGGTAAAAGTACTCATTTTTCAGTTTTTTGCTAGTTTTGCAGCTATTCCACATATTTCGGTTCCGAAAAAGACATTCACATCCGAGTCTTTGGCAATCGGACGTATTTTCACCAAAACGCGATGTCCCGGTACTACATTCATCCGGGAAAACGGAAAAGAAATTTCTGAAAAAAGCTGGCTACCCGGCAGTTACCTGAATCTTTTGCTTATTTACACCAATTCAACTGCTTTTTATGACATTTTAATCAATTTTAGTTAAAACCTTGTGGAATAAAATTTCATTTCTTACCTGACCGGTACAGATGCACCTTTCCGTTATTTCGCTAGAATAGATATGGCAGGAGTCACCAGTAGAATGTGTTTTTGGATAATTGCTCGAAAAATAAATTTTTTGGATTTCCGAAAAAAATATATTTTAAAAGGCCACTGGGTAAATAATCAGTTGTAGCAAAACGGGTTTTCCCGGTTGCCTAGTTTTCCGGTGAAGTGAAAAAGTCAATTTTGACACCTTGCAGTAACCATTAATTAGCTCGTTTTGCTATAAAATCACTTAGAGAAGCTCTGAAAGCTACGTAGGAAGGAACAAATTTGACCTAGAGAGGTTTTTGCACAAAAAGGGGCTTTCCCGGTACTCCGGTTTTTCCAGGACCGGTGAAAATGAAGCTGGCTACCCGGCAGTTACACGAATCTATTGCTTAATTTCACCCAATAAACGTAGAATTATTGCTTCTGTTTCGTTCCGGAAAGAAAACCGGTACATTTAAATAATTTTTTTTGCATGACCGGAATAGGTGTGATGCTCCGTTATTTTTCAACCCCCAGTCCGGTAAAAGTACTCATTTTTCAGTTTTTTGCTAGTTTTGCAGCTATTCCACATATTTCGGTTCCGAAAAAGACATTCACATTCGAGTCTTTGGCAATCGGACGTATTTTCACCAAAACGCGATGTCCCGGTACTACATTCATCCGGGAAAACGGAAAAGAAATTTCTGACAAAAGCTGGCTACCCGGCAGTTACCTGAATCTTTTGCTTATTTACACCAATTTAACTGCTTTTTATGACATTTTAATCAATTTTAGTTAAAACCTTGTGGAATGAAATTTCATTTCTTACCTGACCGGTACAGATGCACCTTTCCGTTATTTCGCTAGAATAGATATGGCAGGAGTCACCAGTAGAATGTGTTTTTTGATAATTGCTCGAAAAATAAATTTTTTGGATTTCCGAAAAAAAAATGTTTTAAAAGGCCACTGGGTAAATAATCAGTTGTAGCAAAACGGGTTTTCCCGGTTGCCTAGTTTTCCGGTGAAGTGAAAAAGTCAATTTTGACACCTTGCAGTAACCATTAATTAGCTCGTTTTGCTATAAAATCACTTAGAGAAGCTCTGAAAGCTACGTAGGAAGGAACAAATTTGACCTAGAGAGGTTTTTGCACAAAAAGGGGCTTTCCCGGTATTCCGGTTTTTCCGGGACCGGTGAAAATGAAGCTGGCTACCCGGCAGTTACCCGAATCTATTGCTTAATTTCACCCAATAAACGTAGAATTATTGCTTCTGTTTCGTTCCGGAAAGAAAACCGGTACATTTAAATAATTTTTTTTGCATGACCGGAATAGGTGTGATGCTCCGTTATTTTTCAACCCCCAGTCCGGTAAAAGTACTCATTTTTCAGTTTTTTGCTAGTTTTGCAGCTATTCCACATATTTCGGTTCCGAAAAAGACATTCACATTCGAGTCTTTGGCAATCGGACGTATTTTCACCAAAACGCGATGTCCCGGTACTACATTCATCCGGGAAAACGGAAAAGAAATTTCTGACAAAAGCTGGCTACCCGGCAGTTACCTGAATCTTTTGCTTATTTACACCAATTTAACTGCTTTTTATGACATTTTAATCAATTTTAGTTAAAACCTTGTGGAATGAAATTTCATTTCTTACCTGACCGGTACAGATGCACCTTTCCGTTATTTCGCTAGAATAGATATGGCAGGAGTCACCAGTAGAATGTGTTTTTTGATAATTGCTCGAAAAATAAATTTTTTGGATTTCCGAAAAAAATATGTTTTAAAAGGCCACTGGGTAAATAATCAGTTGTAGCAAAACCGGTTTTCCGGTTGCCTAGTTTTCCAGTGAAGTGAAAAAGTCAATTTTGACACCTTGCAGTAACCATTAATTAGCTCGTGTTGCTATAAAATCACTTAGAGAAGCTCTGAAAGCTACGTAGGAAGGAACAAATTTGACCTAGAGAGGTTTTTGCACAAAAAGGGGCTTTCCCGGTATTCCGGTTTTTCCGGGACCGGTGAAAATGAAGCTGGCTACCTGGCAGTTTCACGAATCTATTGCTTAATTTCACCCAATAAACGTAGAATTATTGCTTCTGTTTCGTTCCGGAAAGAAAACCGGTACATTTAAATAATTTTTTTTGCATGACCGGAATAGGTGTGATGCTCCGTTATTTTTCAACCCCCAGTCCGGTAAAAGTACTCATTTTTCAGTTTTTTGCTAGTTTTGCAGCTATTCCACATATTTCGGTTCCGAAAAAGACATTCACATCCGAGTCTTTGGCAATCGGATGTATTTTCACCAAAACGCGATGTCCCGGTACTACATTCATCCGGGAAAACGGAAAAGAAATTTCTGAAAAAAGCTGGCTACCGGCAGTTACCTGAATCTTTTGCTTATTTACACCAATTTAACTGCTTTTTATGACATTTTAATCAATTTTAGTTAAAACCTTGTGGAATGAAATTTCATTTCTTACCTGACCGGTACAGATGCACCTTTCCGTTATTTCGCTAGAATAGATATGGCAGGAGTCACCAGTAGAATGTGTTTTTTGATAATTGCTCGAAAAATAAATTTTTTGGATTTCCGAAAAAAATATGTTTTAAAAGGCCACTGGGTAAATAATCAGTTGTAGCAAAACGGGTTTTCCCGGTTGCCTAGTTTTCCGGTGAAGTGAAAAAGTCAATTTTGACACCTTGCAGTAACCATTAATTAGCTCGTTTTGCTATAAAATCACTTAGAGAAGCTCTGAAAGCTACGTAGGAAGGAACAAATTTGACCTAGAGAGGTTTTTGCACAAAAAGGGGCTTTCCCGGTATTCCGGTTTTTCCGGGACCGGTGAAAATGAAGCTGGCTACCCGGCAGTTACCCGAATCTATTGCTTAATTTCACCCAATAAACGTAGAATTATTGCTTCTGTTTCGTTCCGGAAAGAAAACCGGTACATTTAAATAATTTTTTTTGCATGACCAGAATAGATGTGATGCTCCGTTATTTTCCAACCCGAGGCCGGTAAAAGTACTCATTTTTCAGTTTTTTGCTAGTTTTGCAGCTATTCCACATATTTCGGTTCCGAAAAAGACATTCACATCCGAGTCTTTGGCAATCGGACGTATTTTCACCAAAACGCGATGTCCCGGTACTACATTCATCCGGGAAAACGGAAAAGAAATTTCTGAAAAAAGCTGGCTACCCGGCAGTTACCTGAATCTTTTGCTTATTTACACCAATTCAACTGCTTTTTATGACATTTTAATCAATTTTAGTTAAAACCTTGTGGAATAAAATTTCATTTCTTACCTGACCGGTACAGATGCACCTTTCCGTTATTTCGCTAGAATAGATATGGCAGGAGTCACCAGTAGAATGTGTTTTTGGATAATTGCTCGAAAAATAAATTTTTTGGATTTCCGAAAAAAATATATTTTAAAAGGCCACTGGGTAAATAATCAGTTGTAGCAAAACGGGTTTTCCCGGTTGCCTAGTTTTCCGGTGAAGTGAAAAAGTCAATTTTGACACCTTGCAGTAACCATTAATTAGCTCGTTTTGCTATAAAATCACTTAGAGAAGCTCTGAAAGCTACGTAGGAAGGAACAAATTTGACCTAGAGAGGTTTTTGCACAAAAAGGGGCTTTCCCGGTACTCCGGTTTTTCCAGGACCGGTGAAAATGAAGCTGGCTACCCGGCAGTTACACGAATCTATTGCTTAATTTCACCCAATAAACGTAGAATTATTGCTTCTGTTTCGTTCCGGAAAGAAAACCGGTACATTTAAATAATTTTTTTTGCATGACCGGAATAGGTGTGATGCTCCGTTATTTTTCAACCCCCAGTCCGGTAAAAGTACTCATTTTTCAGTTTTTTGCTAGTTTTGCAGCTATTCCACATATTTCGGTTCCGAAAAAGACATTCACATTCGAGTCTTTGGCAATCGGACGTATTTTCACCAAAACGCGATGTCCCGGTACTACATTCATCCGGGAAAACGGAAAAGAAATTTCTGACAAAAGCTGGCTACCCGGCAGTTACCTGAATCTTTTGCTTATTTACACCAATTTAACTGCTTTTTATGACATTTTAATCAATTTTAGTTAAAACCTTGTGGAATGAAATTTCATTTCTTACCTGACCGGTACAGATGCACCTTTCCGTTATTTCGCTAGAATAGATATGGCAGGAGTCACCAGTAGAATGTGTTTTTTGATAATTGCTCGAAAAATAAATTTTTTGGATTTCCGAAAAAAAAATGTTTTAAAAGGCCACTGGGTAAATAATCAGTTGTAGCAAAACGGGTTTTCCCGGTTGCCTAGTTTTCCGGTGAAGTGAAAAAGTCAATTTTGACACCTTGCAGTAACCATTAATTAGCTCGTTTTGCTATAAAATCACTTAGAGAAGCTCTGAAAGCTACGTAGGAAGGAACAAATTTGACCTAGAGAGGTTTTTGCACAAAAAGGGGCTTTCCCGGTATTCCGGTTTTTCCGGGACCGGTGAAAATGAAGCTGGCTACCCGGCAGTTACCCGAATCTATTGCTTAATTTCACCCAATAAACGTAGAATTATTGCTTCTGTTTCGTTCCGGAAAGAAAACCGGTACATTTAAATAATTTTTTTTGCATGACCGGAATAGGTGTGATGCTCCGTTATTTTTCAACCCCCAGTCCGGTAAAAGTACTCATTTTTCAGTTTTTTGCTAGTTTTGCAGCTATTCCACATATTTCGGTTCAGAAAAAGACATTCACATCCGAGTCTTTGGCAATCGGACGTATTTTCACCAAAACGCGATGTCCCGGTACTACATTCATCCGGGAAAACGGAAAAGAAATTTCTGACAAAAGCTGGCTACCCGGCAGTTACCTGAATCTTTTGCTTATTTACACCAATTTAACTGCTTTTTATGACATTTTAATCAATTTTAGTTAAAACCTTGTGGAATGAAATTTCATTTCTTACCTGACGGTACAGATGCACCTTTCCGTTATTTCGCTAGAATAGATATGGCAGGAGTCACCAGTAGAATGTGTTTTTTGATAATTGCTCGAAAAATAAATTTTTTGGATTTCCGAAAAAAAAATGTTTTAAAAGGCCACTGGGTAAATAATCAGTTGTAGCAAAACCGGTTTTCCCGGTTGCCTAGTTTTCCGTGAAGTGAAAAAGTCAATTTTGACAGCTTGCAGTAACCATTAATTAGCTCGTTTTGCTATAAAATCACTTAGAGAAGCTCTGAAAGCTACGTAGGAAGGAACAAATTTGACCTAGAGAGGTTTTTGCACAAAAAGGGGCTTTCCCGGTACTCCGGTTTTTCCAGGACCGGTGAAAATGAAGCTGGCTACCCGGCAGTTACACGAATCTATTGCTTAATTTCACCCAATAAACGTAGAATTATTGCTTCTGTTTCGTTCCGGAAAGAAAACCGGTACATTTAAATAATTTTTTTTGCATGACCGGAATAGGTGTGATGCTCCGTTATTTTTCAACCCCCAGTCCGGTAAAAGTACTCATTTTTCAGTTTTTTGCTAGTTTTGCAGCTATTCCACATATTTCGGTTCCGAAAAAGACATTCACATTCGAGTCTTTGGCAATCGGACGTATTTTCACCAAAACGCGATGTCCCGGTACTACATTCATCCGGGAAAACGGAAAAGAAATTTCTGACAAAAGCTGGCTACCCGGCAGTTACCTGAATCTTTTGCTTATTTACACCAATTTAACTGCTTTTTATGACATTTTAATCAATTTTAGTTAAAACCTTGTGGAATGAAATTTCATTTCTTACCTGACCGGTACAGATGCACCTTTCCGTTATTTCGCTAGAATAGATATGGCAGGAGTCACCAGTAGAATGTGTTTTTTGATAATTGCTCGAAAAATAAATTTTTTGGATTTCCGAAAAAAATATGTTTTAAAAGGCCACTGGGTAAATAATCAGTTGTAGCAAAACCGGTTTTCCCGGTTGCCTAGTTTTCCGGTGAAGTGAAAAAGTCAATTTTGACACCTTGCAGTAACCATTAATTAGCTCGTTTTGCTATAAAATCACTTAGAGAAGCTCTGAAAGCTACGTAGGAAGGAACAAATTTGACCTAGAGAGGTTTTTGCACAAAAAGGGGCTTTCCTGGTACTCCGGTTTTTCCAGGACCGGTGAAAATGAAGCTGGCTACCCGGCAGTTACCCGAATCTATTGCTTAATTTCACCCAATAAACGTAGAATTATTGCTTCTGTTTCGTTCCGGAAAGAAAACCGGTACATTTAAATAATTTTTTTTCATGACCGGAATAGGTGTGATGCTCCGTTATTTTTCAACCCCGAGGCCGGTAAAAGTACTCATTTTTCAGTTTTTTGCTAGTTTTGCAGCTATTCCACATATTTCGGTTCCGAAAAAGACATTCACATCCGAGTCTTTGGCAATCGGACGTATTTTCACCAAAACGCGATGTCCCGGTACTACATTCATCCGGGAAAACGGAAAAGAAATTTCTGACAAAAGCTGGCTAACCGGCAGTTAGCTGAATCTTTTGCTTATTTACACCAATTTAACTGCTTTTTATGACATTTTAATCAATTTTAGTTAAAACCTTGTGGAATGAAATTTCATTTCTTACCTGACCGGTACAGATGCACCTTTCCGTTATTTCGCTAGAATAGATATGGCAGGAGTCACCAGTAGAATGTGTTTTTTGATAATTGCTCGAAAAATAAATTTTTTGGATTTCCGAAAAAGATATGTTTTAAAAGGCCACTGGGTAAATAATCAGTTGTAGCAAAACGGTTTTCCCGGTTGCCTAGTTTTCCGGTGAAGTGAAAAAGTCAATTTTGACACCTTGCAGTAACCATTAATTAGCTCGTTTTGCTATAAAATCACTTAGAGAAGCTCTGAAAGCTACGTAGGAAGGAACAAATTTGACCTAGAGAGGTTTTTGCACAAAAAGGGGGCTTTCCCGGTATTCCGGTTTTTCCGGGACTGGTGAAAATGAAGCTGGCTACCCGGCAGTTACCCGAATCTATTGCTTAATTTCACCCAATAAACGTAGAATTATTGCTTCTGTTTCGTTCCGGAAAGAAAACCGGTACATTTAAATAATTTTTTTGCATGACCGGAATAGGTGTGATGCTCCGTTATTTTTCAACCCCCAGTCCGGTAAAAGTACTCATTTTTCAGTTTTTTGCTAGTTTTGCAGCTATTCCACATATTTCGGTTCCGAAAAAGACATTCACATCCGAGTCTTTGGCAATCGGACGTATTTTCACCAAAACGCGATGTCCCGGTACTACATTCATCCGGGAAAACGGAAAAGAAATTTCTGACAAAAGCTGGCTAACCGGCAGTTACCTGAATCTTTTGCTTATTTACACAATTTAACTGCTTTTTATGACATTTTAATCAATTTTAGTTAAAACCTTGTGGAATGAAATTTCATTTCTTACCTGACCGGTACAGATGCACCTTTCCGTTATTTCGCTAGAATAGATATGGCAGGAGTCACCAGTAGAATGTGTTTTTTGATAATTGCTCGAAAAATAAATTTTTTGGATTTCCGAAAAAAAAATGTTTTAAAAGGCCACTGGGTAAATAATCAGTTGTAGCAAAACCGGTTTTCCCGGTTGCCTAGTTTTCCGGTGAAGTGAAAAAGTCAATTTTGACACCTTGCAGTAACCATTAATTAGCTCGTTTTGCTATAAAATCACTTAGAGAAGCTCTGAAAGCTACGTAGGAAGGAACAAATTTGACCTAGAGAGGTTTTTGCACAAAAAGGGGCTTTCCCGGTACTCCAGTTTTTCCAGGACCGGTGAAAATGAAGCTGGCTACCCGGCAGTAACACGAATCTATTGTTTAATTTCACCCAATAAACGTAGAATTATTGCTTCTGTTTCGTTCCGGAAAGAAAACCGGTACATTTAAATAATTTTTTTTGCATGACCGGAATAGGTGTGATGCTCCGTTATTTTTCAACCCCCAGTCCGGTAAAAGTACTCATTTTTCAGTTTTTTGCTAGTTTTGCAGCTATTCCACATATTTCTGTTCCGAAAAAGACATTCACATCCGAGTCTTTGGCAATCGGACGTATTTTCACCAAAACGCGATGTCCCGGTACTACATTCATCCGGGAAAACGGAAAAGAAATTTCTGACAAAAGCTGGCTACCCGGCAGTTACCTGAATCTTTTGCTTATTTACACCAATTTAACTGCTTTTTATGACATTTTAATCAATTTTAGTTAAAACCTTGTGGAATGAAATTTCATTTCTTACCTGACCGGTACAGATGCACCTTTCCGTTATTTCGATAGAATAGATATGGCAGGAGTCACCAGTAGAATGTGTTTTTTGATAATTGCTCGAAAAATAAATTTTTTGGATTTCCGAAAAAAATATGTTTTAAAAGGCCACTGGGTAAATAATCAGTTGTAGCAAAACCGGTTTTCCCGGTTGCCTAGTTTTCCGGTGAAGTGAAAAAGTCAATTTTGACACCTTGCAGTAACCATTAATTAGCTCGTTTTGCTATAAAATCACTTAGAGAAGCTCTGAAAGCTACGTAGGAAGGAACAAATTTGACCTAGAGAGGTTTTTGCACAAAAAGGGGCTTTCCCGGTACTCCGGTTTTTCCAGGACCGGTGAAAATGAAGCTGGCTACCCGGCAGTTACCCGAATCTATTGCTTAATTTCACCCAATAAACATAGAATTATTGCTTCTGTTTCGTTCAGGAAAGAAAACCGGTACATTTAAATAATTTTTTTTGCATGACCGGAATAGGTGTGATGCTCCGTTATTTTTCAACCCCCAGTCCGTAAAAGTACTCATTTTTCAGTTTTTTGCTAGTTTTGCAGCTATTCCACATATTTCGGTTCCGAAAAAGATATTCACATCCGAGTCTTTGGCAATCGGACGTATTTTCACCAAAACGCGATGTCCCGGTACTACATTCATCCGGGAAAACGGAAAAGAAATTTCTGACAAAAGCTGGCTACCCGGCAGTTACCTGAATCTTTTGCTTATTTACACCAATTTAACTGCTTTTTATGACATTTTAATCAATTTTAGTTAAAACCTTGTGGAATGAAATTTCATTTCTTACCTGACCGGTACAGATGCACCTTTCCGTTATTTCGCTAGAATAGATATGGCAGGAGTCACCAGTAGAATGTGTTTTTTGATAATTGCTCGAAAAATAAATTTTTTGGATTTCCAAAAAAAAAATGTTTTAAAAGGCCACTGGGTAAGTAATCAGTTGTAGCAAAACCGGTTTTCCCGGTTGCCTAGTTTTCCGGTGAAGTGAAAAAGTCAATTTTGACACCTTGCAGTAACCATTAATTAGCTCGTTTTGCTATAAAATCACTTAGAGAAGCTCTGAAAGCTACGTAGGAAGGAACAAATTTGACCTAGAGAGGTTTTTGCACAAAAAGGGGCTTTCCCGGTACTCCGGTTTTTCCAGGACCGGTGAAAATGAAGCTGGCTACCCGGCAGTTACCCGAATCTATTGCTTAATTTCACCCAATAAACGTAGAATTATTGCTTCTGTTTCGATCCGGAAAGAAAACCGGTACATTTAAATAATTTTTTTGCATGACCGGAATAGGTGTGATGCTCCGTTATTTTTCAACCCCCAGTCCGGTAAAAGTACTCATTTTTCAGTTTTTTGCTAGTTTTGCAGCTATTCCACATATTTCGGTTCCGAAAAAGACATTCACATCCGAGTCTTTGGCAATCGGACGTATTTTCACCAAAACGCGATGTCCCGGTACTACATTCATCCGGGAAAACGGAAAAGAAATTTCTGACAAAAGCTGGCTACCCGTCAGTTAGCTGAATCTTTTGCTTATTTACACCAATTCAACTGCTTTTTATGACATTTTAATCAATTTTAGTTAAAACCTTGTGGAATAAAATTTCATTTCTTACCTGACCGGTACAGATGCACCTTTCCGTAATTTCGCTAGAATAGATATGGCAGGAGTCACCAGTAGAATGTTTTTTGATAATTGCTCGAAAAATAAATTTTTTGGATTTCCGAAAAAAATATGTTTTAAAAGGCCACTGGGTAAATAATCAGTTGTAGCAAAACCGGTTTTCCCGGTTGCCTAGTTTTCAGGTGAAGTGAAAAAGTCAATTTTGACACCATGCAGTAACCATTAATTAGCTCGTTTTGCTATAAAATCACTTAGATAAGCTCTGAAAGCTACGTAGGAAGGAACAAATTTGACCTAGAGAGGTTTTTGCACAAAAAGGGGCTTTCCCGGTACTCCGGTTTTTCCAGGACCGGTGAAAATGAAGCTGGCTACCCGGCAGTTACACGAATCTATTGCTTCATTTCACCCAATAAACGTAGAATTATTGCTTCTGTTTCGTTCAGGAAAGAAAACCGGTACATTTAAATAACTTTTTTTCCATGACCGGAATAGGTGTGATGCTCCGTTATTTTTCAACCCCCAGACTGGTAAAAGTACTCATTTTTCAGTTTTTTGCTAGTTTTGCAGCTATTCCAAATGTTTCGGTTCCGAAAAAAACATTCACATCCGAGTCTTTGGCAATCGGACGTATTTTCACCAAAACGCGATGGCCCGGTTCTACATTCATCCGGGAAAACGGAAAAGAAATTTCTGACAAAAGCTGTCTACCCGGCAGTTTCCTGAATCTTTTGCTTATTTACACCAATTTAACAGTTTTTTATGACATTTTAATCAATTTTAGTTAAAACCTTGTGGAATGAAATTTCATTTCTTATCTGAACGGTAGAGATGCACCTTTCCGTTATTTCACAAAAAGGGGCTTTCCCGGTATTCCGGTGGACAGAGATTTATGGGGGGGGGGGAATACATGCTCCCCAATGCCACCACAGGATGTCACATATCTTCATTTTTTTATTGTAGTATAGCCTATTGATTTCCCTTTCTTTAATATTTTTCATTGCTTGAGCATATTCAGGTAGCTGACAGGTAGCTGCCAGGTAGCCAGGTCAGGTAGCCAATTTTACAAAAATTTCGGGTAGCTATCGGGTAGCTGTCGGGTAGCCAGGCTCGGGTAGCCAACTTTACCTATCTCAGTCTGCCCTCTGGTGTGTTATCACAACCTTGTGCATCATAATTGAGAAACTGACTTGCACTACATGTAGTTAAAGGATAAAATCTTTATTTTCTTTCAGACGCTTGATGAATGCATCAATTCAAAGTCCTACGAATGTTACCATCCGACACAAACAAACCAGTTGATGCGATTCTTCTGCGGACACGACCCAATGTGTCTGTAAGAACAATTCATACATATGCTTTTATCATTAATGTCCCGTTAAAAGGCCTCATGACAGGATACACCCCCCACTGGCCCTATGGGGTAACACTAACATTAGAAGATGTTATTAGGGGGAAAGGTGAGGGAATTTGGGGAAAGTATGAGGTTATGCGGGAAAGTGGGGGGCAGTCAGGTGCAAGAGGGGGCAAGTGGGGGTAAGTGGGGGCAAGTTGGGGTAAAAGGGGACAAATTCTGGGCAAGCCAGGGCTAGTGAGAGGCAAGTGGGAGGTAAGCAGGGACAAATGGGGCTAGCGGGTGGCAAGTGGGGGTAAGTTGGGGTAAGTGTGGGATAAGTGAGGGAAAAGGGAGTAAGTTGGGGAAAAGGGGGGAAGAAGTGGCAAAAAGGGGGTAAAAGGGGGGACCGTAACTGATATTAGGGGAATAACAAAAGGGAGCGGGGGATGTATCAAGCCAAGGAGGCCTGTTAAAACATACTGTCTTAACATGGATTTATTTAGTAATGTGTTTAACATCTGCGTTGTCTCTTTGCGTGGTATTTCGCAAAAAGTACTTTTTATTATATAACTCCTCTGCAACAACAGAAACATTTTTGTGCTCCGTTAGACAATTTAGAAACTTACATTGCTCACCTGAGACCTTGGAAGATGTTTCTATATTACCTTGAGACTACTCTTACCACAGAAATTCTTTTTTGCTCCTCAGAGAAATCTTGATATTCTTTTTGACTTACGAAGTTTCGTATATTACAACGGTTCATTTTCAAGCATTTTTTCCTTAAAACAGGAGCACATTTCACTTACCATGAATAACTGATCAAAAATAACACCCAGATATCACTTTGCCATGCCAAGTTTATCATAAAGTTATACTAAAGACAACGCAAAGAAATATTTACTGTGCAGAAAGATTTGGAATATTGACTACTTCAAAGGCTTTGTGCCATTTCACGTGTATTTGTTATACTTATACATGTGGTCCTCAGTTTCTACTTTCAAATTGGGGATTTTAGAAGATTTGATTTTTCTAATACAAATTTGAACCACCCTAATACTTTAATATCTTTCCTAGTATTACATTGTACGTGACTCACTTGACAGAGCGTCATAAATCTTTCTTTTTTGCAGTAACTATGGGGACGATTCATTGAATATTGCAAAAAGAAACATCGTGAAGGATTACATCACAGTTGGGCTCTTGGAAAGAATGAAAGATTCTATACAAGTCTTGGAATTTCTGCTGCCACAATTTTTCAAAAACCTTTCCAGTCATTACATTAATTGGCGTAAGTTTGGCCCTATACATTATTGATTTACTGATTTACAGACATATTCAAATTTATTAAAATTTTAAGGGGGACTTAGGGATGTATGACTGGGGGGGGATGGGAGTTTCGCCAGATGTTCCCGTAAAAAATTGATACCCCCTTTAGTTCCATGCAGATTTTTAACACTTCACTTTCATGTGTATTTTTAGTACCCCCCTCAAACTACAAAGTATACTTACATATATTTTATACATGTGCCCTTTGTATCAGTGGCTCAACTACCATGGGGGCTGGGTAGGGCTGCCCTACGGGCCCCCACCCCTCAGGGGGCCCCCACCCCTCAAGGGAGGCCCCCACTCCCAAAGTGGGGTAAAAAAAATTAAAAGCAAAATAAAAAATTATTAAATTTCATTAGGGGTCAATCATGGATGAATTAGCATTGTATCTGCATTAATTTCTAAAGAAGTGACACGTCAAATATAAGACAACTAGGTAACCAAAAACTCTGAAGTGGGGCCTGGGGCCCTTTAAATTATCTAACGTCGGTTTGATAGAATTATAGAATATAATACATTATTGGTCAAAAAAATGTTGAATTCCTTTAGGGGCCCCCAAAGATAAAAAAATATATAAGCTTTCTTTCAAAAGAAGGGACACATCAAACAAAAATTGAAAGAGGTGGCGCAGTGGCTCAACTACCTGAAAATGTTGGAATAGTTATGGGGCAACCCTGCAGTCTTTTAACATGAATGAGGGATTAGTGGGGGCCCTTTAAAGTAAGTCTATAAGTCAAGAAGGAAAAATTATATATCTTAAAAATGTTGGATTAGTTCGGGGGCCAACAGAATCTTTCACCATGAATGAGGTATTAGTGGGAGCCCTTCAAAGTAAGTCCAAAAGTGAGGCAGGCAGAATTACGTGTCTGAAAATGTTGGAACAGTTCGGGGGCCCCCAGAGTCTTTCAGCATGAATGAGGTACAGTACAACCCAAAAAAATTTCCTAAATCCCATGCCCTCAGGAAGATGCCCTCACTCCCAACCACTCACATCTCTGCTGAAGCCCTCACTTGCACTCACTTCCATGCCCTTCTGGGGAAACCCCCTACACTCCTGTCATCTAGTGCTAATCACACACAACAGCAGTGAGTGCTGCTGTTTAGAATCTTGTTCTACTGGTTAAACAAATTAAAATATCCTAGAATTATATTGATAGATAGATCAGAAAATATTACACCTCTTTAAAACCGGGTCTTTTAAAAGAATTAAAAAAAAATACTCAAGACATAAAAAGTGTCAATGAGATAAAATATTGAGCAACATTAAATATTGTTTCTTTGTTAATCAAAAGTGAACAGAGCACGAGAGAAAATATTAGTTCTTTGCAGATTATCTTAAAAAAAACAACACATTAAAGTTGGCCATATGACAGAACGTTTTCATGCTATCTGTCAGTTTTTATTTCATTTCAATATCTTTTTGTAGTGCCCAGAATTCGTTAGAAATACATATCAAAGCTGGGCAGGGCAGATTTACTAAAAATTAAATAGAATATAAATTTATTGCAAGTATAGAAATGGTTATTTCGTTCAGCTAAGAATATTTTTCGTTAGATAAAATCATAATATAGTATTAGAAAGTTAGAAGAGACTATGCCCTGGTAGCCTGCACAAGAAACATTGATTTATAGACTTTTTATACAATTTGTGTTTAATACACAATGTTTGTATGCACACTTTTCAATTTAATAAATAAACGAAAATAAACTAATATAAACATGCCATGTATAATTGAACAAATGTTAATTATAAATGTGATCAATTTCAATTCACTAATTCATTAAAATCACACTTTTTAGAATTAAGATAAGCCTATGGACTAAACATTGTTTTCCGATTTCCGTCAAAGCGCCGATTTAACCAAAAAAAGGTTAAAACGGAAACGTCTCTTGTTATGGTTAAAATAAGGCTAGAAACATAATTTAAAAACGTAGATATATCATTTAGAAGTTACTGAATACACTGGTTTAAGTAGAAATGCTTTATCTTTAACGATAAGGCCAGTATTTGTATGTAAATTATGATGTTTTGATTTGCGTCAAAAGGTGTGAAAAAAGCAAATGGTGGCGATGAGGTCAATTCACAATCAAATGGTGTATCCTTGGAGTGCTTCAAATATGATCAAATATATGTTTTACTAAATAAATAATTAACTGAAATTGATTTGGAAAATAGGCATTGTAGTTATATTGATGACAACATAACATATTATGCAGACTTCAAATAAACAACTTCGTTTTTTTAGTGTTAAGAGAGCTTTTTTGATTAAATTACTCCAGGAGGGACCTGCAATGCCTCAAAAGTAAAAACAAAATACGAGTTTTTTTTTTACTATTAAAACAATTTATAGATGCTTTTGTAAAGAAATACTTTTTTTGCATTTTTTAAAGAATAGCATAGTTGAATCAGGTAATTGCATCAAATTGCAATAGATGGAGACACCAGCCAGTTGCATGCTTGTTTGTTTGCTCAAGAGGGAAAGAGCATGCAAGTGAGAGCAAAGTAGCAGATGTGCTGGGGTGTCTAAGTGAGTGCAAGTGAGAGCTTCAGCTCGGAAAATTTATTGGGTTGTACTGTATCAGCGGAGGCCCTTCAAATTAAGTCCAAAAGTATGGCGGGCAGAATTATGTCTCTGAAAAATGTTGGAACAGTTCGGGGCATGAAAGTGGCTGGGATGTTTAGTGTATAGATGGTTGTGAACTTATTAGGATGAAATATTTAATAATCTTAGTATATGCTTGCGGAAGGTTGAAAAAAAAAACCAGCCATTTCAGTATGTCAAATTGTCAATGAAATAAGATAATGTGGTAGTGGTTAGACAATATCTATATTTATTTGTTTGTGTACATCTGACTGCAGTGCAAGGCCCTTCAATGGTGGACTAAAGTAACTTGAGATTGATAAAATTTTAATTTGTACTGATAAGGTAATATTAAATAGGCATAATAAACTGTGTCTGAGTCTGACTGAGTCTTTTATGCTTTTCCAAGTGTAGGCACATTAGTGAAATCTGTGGGCTTTAATTGAGTACATACTTCTCAATCTACCCTGGTAGCCTACCTAATTTCTCATAAATCAGACAGGCAATAGCCAATGATATATTTAGCTGAAACAAGAATAGAAGATTTGTCCAATAAACCAACATAAATTTTCAACCGATGACCAGCCCTATTAAATGACGTCCGATGGTGCGGGTAGGAGCCCCCAGCCTTCCTGTTCCTACGGGCCCCACAACCTCTAGTTGAGCCCCTGCTTTGTATAGTGACGTGTACAGATTCGGGGACTTTTGCAAGTAAAAATGCGCGGTCAAACTGAGTATGTGCGCTTTTTTAAACATTTTGTTTTGTTAAATGTCTTACCCCCCCCCCCCCCCCGTTGGACAGGTTGTCAAAAATTAGTACCCCCCAGTTGAAACATGTATGAAAAGTTGGTACCCCCTTGGTCGAAACTCCTACCTCCCCCCCCCACGGTCCCCTCAGTCATAAATTCTGAACTGTGACTTACTCATGTTGAATCATTTAATAGTACTAATACTGATATGAACACGATAATTGTCTATTGCACATTAACTTTTTTGCGTGTTTTCCAGAAAAAAGAAAACGTGAAAAACATAATTTCACTCCGAGAAAAACCGAAGCTAGTGAAGAAGCGAAATCTATTTTAAAAAATCGGTTGAAATTGGACTATAAAATTTATGAATTCATAAAACAACGGTTTGACCTACAATATAAGGCTGTCGAAGAACAACTCAACAGTAAAGATGTCAAGCCAATGAAACCATTATAATATATTGGTGAATAAACGGGCCGCTTGTAGTGTAACCCTGTTCAACCCGTATGACAGGCATAATATGGAAGGTTAGTATGTCAAGCACCCTCTAAATAAAAGGCATACACTTGGGAGGGCAAGGACTTACATCACAAGAGAATTCCCTTGACAGCCAGTCACAACTCAAGAAATGGGAATACCCCCTAACCGATCCTGCACAAGCAGCAGACATAGAAATACATAGAACGGGCATGAGGCTTTAGCAGATGAAGCAACCAAATCCACCATCTTGGAACTGCCTGGCAGCCTGGAATTTGGTAACCGTGACGTCACCAATAATAGTGATGTCACTAGTAACAATGGCACCATGTCACGCCACAATCAGCCAAACACAACATCTTGTTGCTGCTGTTGTGATGTGACAATGACGTCATGTCTCAGGGCAGTTCCAATATGGCAGATTTGGTAACCTCATCTCGAGATGCTGTCATACAGCCTCATGTCCGTTCTATGTATTTCTATGGCAGCAGAGGACAAAACAAGATATTCCATTTCTTGAGTTCTGATTGGTTGTCGAGGGAATTCCCTTTGATGTGGGCCTACATCTTTGCCAACTCAAGTTGGCAATAGAATCTGATGTAATAGTGTTAAGGTTAAGTTTTAATTGGTACCAACAATCAAGAGGTGTGCCAGAATGGGTAGGCCTATAATATGCGTCAGTGAACTTGAAATTCTCACAAATTCATTCCCGCTCGAGACAATTTTGGACATCTTACCAGATCTTACGTAATATATAGTTTTCCAATGATACTCACCAGGGGAGCTGCAGAAATCCAACTTACATCTGTTTCCTATACATACAGTAGTGAACTACACAATTCTACTGACAGCCTGTGGTGAACATGTCATTTCACAGAGAATGGTGAACAATAAATTTTAAGATCTACATAGTGTTGCTTTTAGGTTATTTTGTTGGACTTGCAGAACCTGTAGAATGAAGCGGCATTGTCCCTCATGTGCAAACAGATTTAGATGAATATTGACTTCTTAATTCCAGTGGCATAATTACAGGCATGAATGATTCTTGTTCTCTATAAAATCCACCTGTGTCTTTGCCACTTATAAATATGTTTGACACAAAAACAACTGAGACACGCGGTTGAAGTTTTACAAGCAGCTTCTTGCAGATCCAAATGTTTCTTGTGAATGTCAGTGTTACTCACATCGCTGGCAACATAAAATCAAACACACAGTGTTGTATCAACACCTTTCACACTTTAAAAAAAGTGTCTGTTCACAACTTTTAGCTGAGAATACTTGCTAATCCACTGGCTATTGCTGTCTCATTCGGTTGCTTGCTGCATCATGGTCACACAACTCTTCGAATGAGAATCTGAGGCAGTCTGGTGAAAATGAGAACTGCATGCTGCTGCCATCTGGCAAAAAGTTAAGTTTTGTATGCTGCAGCTCCAAAGAAATAGTTCCAATTTCATGGCACGTTCACAAAGTTTCTATTCAACATTGAGGTACACCGGAGTAACACTCAGCAATCATATTCCCTAAGGAAGTAGACAAGGCCATCAGCACACCCAGGAACAACTCGACAATCAGATTATGTGTCTGTTCGCAGGAGCTTGCCGTACTCGCCCTAGCCGAGAGCCAGTTCGTTAGAACTGGCACTCGCATTTGACGCTTCACAGTGATAGGGTGCATGAATATGGCCGTATTATGCATGTAAACAGAGTGTTTACTCACAACAAATAGTGCGTGTGCCTCTGGTTATCCCGTATTTGGACACAATTGTTGGTGCTGTTGAATCACTTGGAAATACCGGTAACAAGCTGCTGCATCTATCCTTGATTAGGCAGTGTTGGCAATGAATTGCAAAGTAACAGCTTCGTGACAGCATGGCTGCCCTGCTTACAACGTTTTTCAATGGCGGCCGTTGCAACGGTTAGGGTCCAATGAGAAAATTACCCAAAATTCAGAGCATATACGAGTGACGGATTCCCTCCGAGAATCCGAGCAAGTGCGAGTTGGGGAGCTTGCAGAATTTCACACTTGCCACTAGGTGGCAACACCTGACAGCATATGTTCTGATCTGCCAAGGCCTGAAAAAGCAGTGGCAATGAAACAGCAGTCCACTTGTCGACAGAATCTTATACTTATCATTTAAATGGGGCTTAAATAGGCCTGGTGTCAAGTTTAGAGTCTTTAACCTGAAGCTCAAGACAGGGGATTATAGCAATCAGTGTGAAACAACACAACAAGATTAAAATCCAGCCACCTCTTTATACAGCCTCATGAACACTGTCAAAGCAGAAGACATTAGAGCTGAGCCATCGCCTTTCGGCCAAAGATTTCTTAATTGGGGCATTTTAACACATATTTATCGACATGGGACAATCTATTTACTAAACGTTCATTGCAAGGTTACAATGCTAGGGATATACCTGGAGAGGGCAAATTAAACATATTGCCATGTAGTTGATAAAATGCATGGTAAGAGATTAAAATTCTCCTAAAACCATGTCAAAACAGAAGACTTTTGCCAACTCACCTGACGATTTTGCAGTCATTTAATTCAGTATCAAAGTAGTCTGAAGGTGTACTTTACCTTCGCAGACAATCATGTTTGTCCAATTTCTGTCAGAGGTGAAAATACCTTCAGTAGACATCAGAGTCAGACCTAATGCAAATAGATTGCGTAAAATGTTGACACAATTTCAAACATTAATACGTACAAAATTACATTGATACAAATGATACATACTGTATCTGTCAATTAGGTTATAAGTCCTTCTAATCTCATATGCCTTCTGATCGATTCATTAACATTTCGCATCGCCCGCCATTATGGCGTCTTCTACCCATAATGCATTGACATTGTGACTAGGACTTTGCAACGTTCAAGTGTACATTGTGTAAAGTTTTTCAATGCAAATAATAACATTGTCAGTTTGGAGGAAGGGATTCTTCTTATCTAACATTTTACCAAACGTCGGACATTCTTGTGGGATATTCACTCTAATTTTGTGGAGTGTTTGGAAGCGCATGGATAGAACCCCAGAATAATGACTTGATCAGCTGATTGAGATTTTTTGTGATTTATTGTGGACTGAAAAGTAGACATATATATACCTCCTGTTTACAAGTGGACTGCTGTTTCATTGCCACTGTTTTTTCAAACCTAGGCAGAACTTATGCCTTCATGTGTTGCCACTTAGTGGCAAGTGTGAAATTCCGGTCCATATAAGGGTCATTCTCAAATTTCGGGACAATTTGCCTCACTCTAGCTCCCTGACATTAATATGAATGCGATAAATATCTGAAGCGTCACTCTGCATCTGTTATTCATATTTCCACTTAGAACCACTGCATTTGGAGCAAAAAGTCATTCATTAGACTTTTTTTTATGCATTATGTCCGGAAATCTGTGCAAAATCAATGGTTTTTCCCTGTCACTGCACCTGACAGAACAAAATCAAGTGTTCATTTTCCTCCAAATATACCATTATTTTCAAAGTTTCTTTGCACGATTCATGGGAATATAGACTTGAATTTATATTTAGTTCATATTCAATTTTTTTTGGGTATAATTTCACTGATTAAATTGATACAATAGTCGTGTCACTAATTTATGTCAATTTTTTTGTCCCCTCCGTTACTTGCCATCGCTCTGTTTGTTATTGTTTTTTATGAGCTATTTTCACTGAATATCATCAGACGCATGTGCGCCATAGTACCACTGCCTTGCACACTTCATAAAACATGTATTCAATAAATTATGACATAATGTTCATGAAAAATGTTTTTGGTCCCACTAAAATGTCCCCTCCGTTTCCTTCATTTCCAAGCTTACCAATGATAATTTTACAGAGCGATTTCATGTATATGTTGCTGAGATTGGCAGGTTTTAATATTCGGCAATTATTTTGTCTAATCTCCAAAATAAAACGCAGTAATGAGCGAAAAGCAAAAAATTGTTCCCCTCCGTTACCGTCCACTCCGTTACCAGATCATGAGCAAGAAATCGACATTTGGACCAAAAAATCTACTGATACGAGATGAAGTACTTCTGAAAATAATAGTTACATCAATCTTTTATCATTTTTCCTTTTGTTGCTGTTCCTACAGTTGGTTTTTTACATCAAAATTCCCCTCCTTTACCACATTGTCCCCTCCGTTACAGGACAATTTTCCTATACCCGTTGTCCCGAAATTTGAGAATGGCCCATAAACCTATTTTGGAGTCTGCTGGTGGCCTTGTCTACTTCCTTAGAAGTAGAACATGTGATTGGCGAGTCTTACTCTGGTTTACCTCAATGTTGAATAGAAACTTTGTGAATGTACCAAGAAATTGGAACTATTTCATTTGAGCTCGATGCAGAAGCATGCAAAGCTAACGTTTGTGCCAGATGGCAGCAGCATGCAGTTCTCATTTTCACCAGACTGATATACCTCGGAAGGCTTGGATTACCATATCAAGGACTCTTACACTGCGTTCCCAATTATTATGCAACTATAATTTTGTCCCATTGAAATAGCATTGTATATGGGAATGATCTGAATTCATTGCAAGATATCGTTCAAGTGCAAAGGAGAAATTTGATTTTCTTTGGTTTGGGGGAGAGTTCTAGACCTTAGGAAAGCAGAGTATGAGGATGATAGTGATTCCATAATTTGTCTTGCTGACACAGAGCTTTTTTGCAAAAAGATTGCAAATTCCATGTTATTTCAATGCAAGGGAATATTATCATTTGCTTACATGTAAAAACACCAACGTTTCAAATGGTGCTTCTATTTTTCATTCAGTGTCAATGGGTAATTAAGTGTTCATGGTATTTTAAGATCAGTTTGATTGATTTTGGGTGGTAATGGGTGCCCTTTCTTGAAATTGCATAATAATTGGGAACACCGCAAAATGTTATTATATGGTATAATTCCTCATTGAGCAAACATAATTGAACAAAATTTATAGGATATTGGCTCCATGGCACACACATCATTTTTTGTAAAGGAAATCCTTATAGTGTTATTTCGCTTCAAGATATCACAAAAAACAGTGGTTGCATAATAATTGGGAACACGGTGTAGAGTTGGACATGGATTCACCTCAGTGAATGACGGTTTCACGGCTTATGGACTTTCAAGCCTTGGACATGAGTGAGGCATTTTGACAATTATTTGGATTGCTCGCATGGGACTCAGGGGCGAATCCAGAAAATGTGGGACGGGGGCCAGAATTCATCTTCGGACCCCAGCGCAGGAGCGAAAGGTAAGTGAACTGATGGCAATGTTTCTAATGATTTCTTAGATATTTTATTTTTATGCGGGAACTGTATTATCTAGCTGCATTTTATTTCCCAATGAACGAGTCAATATGATCATATTTTGTCAGAAAGAAAGAATTGAGCCAACTTTACCCTGCATTTTTATCAAATCTATAGCTCAAAAAATTGAGAATACATTTAATTTCTTTGTCTCACCAACGGACCTTGGAAACTTACCTGAGCAGATGAGAAGCCGAAAATCGGTGAGGTCTGCAATTATTGAATCTATAGCTTAAAAAATTGAGAATACATATTATATAGCTTAAAAAATTGAGCATACTTTTTTTTTCTTCATCCCACCAACGGACCTTGAAAACTATACCTGACAGGTTCAATGAGGTCTGGCCTGACAGGTTCAATGAGGTCTGGCCTGACAGGTTCATTAACCACAAGCAAAAATGTAATGGTCCATCTGCCACAAATATATATTAGACCGTTTGTAAAAATTAATGTGATGTGAGTTTAAAATAATCATTTAATTTCTTTGTCCCACCAACCGACCTTGGAAACTTACCTGAGCAGATGAAAAGCCAAAAATCAGTGAGGTCTGCAATTATTGAATCTATAGCTCAAAAAATTGAGAATACATTTAATTTCTTTGTCTCACCAACGGACCTTGGAAACTTACCTTTGCAGATGTAAAAAACCGAAGGTCAAATGAAGTCTGGCCTGACAGGTTCATTAACCACAAGGACAATCTCATCCCAGGAACTCACTTGAGTCCGAGCCCATGGGACATTAAATGGATCCAGGTTGTATTCAGTTTTCTATGGTGGAGCAACTGGAAGACCCTGGGCATCCCTGAATTAATAGGGTATGTGCCAGACTCACAATCTTCTCATCTCATCATCATACAGTGTACGGTGACCGCCTGCCTCGATATAGCCCACTAAGGTGCTGCAGAGCCGTAAAACACAAACAAACAAACAAACAAACCACAAGGACAAATGTAATGGTCCATCTGCCACAGATATAAATTAGATCGTTTGTAAAAATTAATGTGATTTGAGTTTAAAATAATCGATTTTGATCTTAATCTTAGTTACACAAATTTGTTGTCTTACATGTAAATATCATCAAATCAAGATTTTAACATGAATAATGAACTTGGGGAAATCAATTATTACGGGGGGGGGGGCCATTTAATAATTAGGGGGGCCTTGGAGTTTTCCTTGGTGGGAAATTATATATGCTCTCGGCAAGGACGGTTGTAATTATTCTTGTTTCAAGCGTGCGCAATCCCCGAATATTCATTCCTAAATCAAACAACACCTTCCTAAGAAATCCCCACACCAGAAATTATTTATTTCAAGAAGGTCCAGAAACAATTGATTTATTTCACCAAAACTACGCAAGAAGTTATTTATTTTGAAAAAACTCCAAGCCCCCCCCTCCTGCATTGATATTAAATAGTCTCCGCCTTACCACATTTGGTGAATTAAATATTTCCTCACATAGATTTCTGTATAGTTAAAAAACCATTAATTAGACACAAAGCACAGATGTTCAAAAATGTATTTTCGCTAATCATCTTCGATCAAATAATAGAAATACTCAAACATGTCATACATTCACATAATCTTTCAACATAATAATACATCATTCATCGAATGTCATTACAATGAGAAAGGTCATAGTTTTTGTGCTGGTAATATCTTTCACTGGATTTTCTTTACTATTGTGCTTCAGTCAAAATGTGTACATGGAAAAATTCCATTACATGAGACAAGCGGTTAATTTTCAGGATTATTTATTCCAAAATCCAATTCCGAAAAAAATCAATGCTGATGATATAAATTTCCAACAGGGTAAGTAGGATTATTTTTGGTGTCTTCTTCTTCTGGTGTGTGCTAGATATATCCCCGATCGTTGGGTAGCTTCAGTCTGCAAGGGAAAAGAAACAGGTTTATCATATATTTCCCTTTTAGACCTTAATGTTTCCTTCATAAGAAAAAGAAACTGGAAAAACCTTTATTGAGTTATGCCGCTACTATTTGTTTGGTTGAACTGCCTCTCCTTGGCTGAGCCTCTCCCTAACAATAACAATTCTAGATGGGCACATCGTCAGCGGCAAGTAGTTGCTTTAGGGGTGTCCTCCTACCCTGTCAGCATGCCTCGGCGGTCCAACGTTGGCCCAGCGTCAGTCCGATGTCAGTAGCATCGGACCAGTTTCGGGCCGACTTTGGACCGCCGAGGCACGCTGATAGGGATATACTCATGTAATGCTTGTTTTTTGCTTTTTTTAAAAATCTATGTATACTGTACAGCCATCAAACATCATAGAGTATATATTTCATGCATTTCATGACAAATAAACTTCTTGAGTCTTGAGTCTTAGACCAATAAGTGGTCTTTGCGACTATTTGCAAGGTCAGATCCCTACTGGGATAGGTTGCCCGCATTACGACTCTGACTCTGGCTCCTGACTCCCCCTTATCAACATGGTTAGCAGGAGGAGAACAAATAATTCTACAAAATGTTCATAGGATTATGATACATGAAAATAGTAAATTAAAATTGTGTAAAATTTGGTAACCGAGTTTTTATAAATTATATTAATTATAACAAGGAGTTGGGGGGGTGGATTGGTCTAGTGGTAGCATGCTGGGCTGCCAATCGTTGGGTCCAGGGTTCGAATCCAGCTCTTGCCGGGTCACCTGGGCCTATGTTGGACGGCTGTTTCAATCATCCTTCACCTCATTGCCTTGTCCTCCTCCAGTCCTAATTAGCCTACCAAGTGCATAAATACAGGACGTAAAGTCCCAATCATCCATCCGTCTAAGAGTTAGGAGTCACCGATTTCATTTTCGATCTGAAATCAAAGAAAGACTACGACACCACCAAAAAATCTCTGACTCTCCAACTTCTGATGCCGATTCTGAAGCCCTACTATACTAGTAATAACTATTTGGCTATTTGGAAAATGGTCAAATAACCCTAAAATGCTGTTTGGGCTATTTCATCGACACCAGTTTGGTCAGATGATAATGCATCGCAAGCTTTGTCCATCTCATCAGAAGCTTTGTCATCTGCCCTATGTTCACCAAGTTCCAAATAATCCAGGAGAGGGCTCTTCAACTTCGGAGATCATGTTCCTGTGCTGCTCTACAATTTACATGGAGCACCAACTTATGTTGTAGACAAATGGGCAAATCCAAAATGTGTCCGAATAGTGTCTCAAACCAGCTGGACACTATTTGGATTTACCTCTTTGTCTAACCATATAGCTTCCAATGGAATAGTACCAACCCTTGTGAGCACCCATAACTGAGCTTAGAGGGCTGCACTCACCATATCTACATGTATCTGATGAGTACCTATCTATCTTATCACATTCATCTCATGATTGTCTTGTGCTTGCTTTCAGATATCATCACTAAACCTCTTCTAAATATCAAGAAAATATTTTACAACCGAATATACAAGACTGGCAGTACAACACTGCGTGATCTTTTTCGTAAAGTTGGCGCAAGAAATAAAATGTTTCTCTACAATACCTATAAGAGGGAATTTGAAGACAGGTACAACTCCACTAAAGAAGTAAATATTCCTCAACTAAAAAATCATTTTATTTGTCTTTTTGTATAGTGGTTGGCCCAATGTCACAAGTTGGTATTCTTTCAGTTTTGGCCCAACATGGTCCAACATGGTCCTACAATTTAGGCCATACCTTCCCGCCTTCTCTCCTCTCCTTTCACTCCTAGGGTGGTCCACATTTCAATGGGAAAAATCAAATCTCCTAAAACCCCCAATTTGAAAGTGGAAATTGATGACCACATAAGTAAAACAAACACATGCAAAATTTCAGCCAAATCGGGTAATGAGCCCTCGAAGTTTATAATGTAATTCCTCATTCGAGCAACTGAAAAATTGGTCAATTTCCCAGATCTTTCTTAGAAGTGAATATTTTTTCCTAATTTTTGAGTGTATGATAAAATGGGCATGGCAAAGCAATATCTGGAGGTTATCTTTTATTTATTATTCATAGAAAGTGAAATATTTGCCTGTTTTTATGAAAAAAGGCTTGATAATTAACATATGAAATATCAATGCTGACCCGCTACGAAATATTGTAAGTCAGAAAGAATATCAGGACTGGACTGGGCATCATGGACATAATAAAAACTAGAAACCGGGTAACCGCGATGCGGTGACAAAACTTCACCTATCATAGTAATTATTGACCGTGAAATTAACGTGAGAAAACACGGACATGATATTGGAAATGATATTGGAAATGATATTGGAAATGTTATTGGAAATGACATTGGAAATGACATTGGAAATTACATTGGACTTGAACATGAACTTGAACAATATCACTAACATACAATATCACTTGCATGTAAAGTTACATGCAATGTATCATGCTAAATCATATCACATGCAATATTAATTTATTACCTGTAATTTTGCATGTCAATTAAAATGTACATAGTGTGCACAGATATATGGAAGTACTTATAAACTATCTGTCCGTGGACTAGTTATGATGTGACATATAGTCAGCAGAGAGATAAACCCTGCAATAAACCCTTACTGAAATATGTCAATCGGTTTGTGGCCATACGCTGACTGATACACTGACTGATACACTGACTGATACACTGACTGATACACTGACTGATACACTGACTGATACACTGACTGATACACTGACTGATACACTGACTGATACACTGACTGATACACTGACTGATACACTCACTAAAACAACAATATTCTGAGGGTCAGGGGAACTTTTAAACCGTCAGAGCTACAAGTAAAAAATTCAGAGAATGAAACTAGAGTAGAATTTGAGCTTCATGAATATATATATAGAAAATAACATGGACCAGTACATGGTCCAGTGCATGAACAGTGTATTGACCTGTAAATTGACCTGTAAATTGACCTGTAAATTGACCAGTGCATTGACCAGTACTTGAACCAGTGCTTGAACCAGTGCTTGAACCAGTGCTTGAACCAGTGCATCACTCAGTTCATCAATCAGTACATCAACCAGTACATCAACCAGTACATCAACCAGTACATCAACCAGTACATCAACCAGTATATCAACCAGTACATCAACCAGTACATCAACCGGCTTTCCAAATCTATAATCAGATTCTCTGTAACTTTATTAGGACCGGAGATACACTGTACGACAGATTGAAATGATGGTACAATTTAGCAACAAGGACTTCAGAAATTTCTGAAAAAATGTAGTTTTTAACTTTAAATTACTCTATAGAACCAAAACAATTCAATGAAAACATATATAACTTACTAGTTTTATGTAATCGAAATATGAAAATATGCTCAGATAGCTGCATTGAAATAAAATGATTATTTCCTTGTCAAAATGATGATAAATTGCGAAAATTTGACAAAAAACATGAATTTTTCAGGGTCCAGCGATCTTTTTAACAATCACAGCTACGGTAAAATGTTCAAATATGCCAGCTAGAGGTGAAAGCGTGCTTTTCGAATCTGTTTTCAGATTTTCTGTAACTTAAATAGGACTGGAGATACAGCGGATTGAAATGATGGTACAACTCAGAAATATCGCCTCTAAGTTATGGCTGAAAATATGCAGTTTTAACTTGAAATCACTCTAGAACCAAAACGGTTCAATGGAGATATATCTTACTTGGCAGGATTATGTAAATAGAAGTTAGAAATATGTCTAGGGAGGTTCATCACAAAAGAATGATTCCTTCCCTGACAAAAAATTGATAAATTGTGAAAATTTGACAAAAAACATGAAATATTGAGGGTCCGGCGATCTTTTAAACTGTCAGAGCTATGACAAAATGTTCTTATATGAAAACTAGAAGAGAATTTGGCCTTTCCAAATCTCTTTTCAGATTCTCTGTAACTTAATTAGGACCGGAGCTAGGACCGATTTAAATAACGCTATAATTGAGAAATGTGAAAAATGTTCGTAAAATTTTCCCTAATTTTTTGACCTTGTGACCTTTACGGTCTAACGGAGGTCAATCAGAGGACCTTGAAAATTTACACAATGCCTCTAGACTATTGTAGCAAGTATGTGTGACATTTTTGCAACAATATTTTGATTCCTTGCCTGTGTAAAAAAATCAAATGTCAAAAAGGTAAAATTTTTCGTCATATTTGACCTTGAATTTGACCTAGAAAATAAGTTTCTGGGTCAAAACACTTACAATTTTCAGAATCGGGATGTAAAAATGGGGGGATCAATTAATTATTGTTACTCACTCGGATCGATATTTCTATGTCAAAAAGGCGATAATTTGTCAGTTTTCAACATTCTCCGGTTTGCGATATTTGGAATTTTGTAGAAAATTAAGGTATAATGTTAGAGGAATTTGCTTTGCATATTTCAAATACACATGTTTTTGTCTGTCTAGAGAAAAAATATCAAAGTGATATCATGAAAAAAACATAATTTTCAGAATTTTTGAAAATGAGCCCTTTTTGAACTTTAATCGGCAAAACGACCTTGAAAAATGAGGTCAAGGTCAAATTTGAAGGTGGATATGGGGGTTTTAGGGGTATCTTTGGGGGGGTTCACTATACATTGTTATGGCCTAAAATCAATATTTCAGGGAGAAAATACCAAGGTCACTGGTTTTGATGACGCGGTTGATATTTAAAATTACGTATCTGAAAAACTAAACATGGAGTCATTACAACAATGAGTCGCTGCATTGCGTACGTCATTTGGGCAACTTTTGGTGTCAAGCCTGTAACTCTGTGACTTGCGGATCCTGACTTCCCGTGCCGAGACCTCTGGGACTAAAATTTCACCTGTGCAACATTGACCTTGACCTACTTTCTTGAAATTGGGTCATATTATGTCATTTACATGTAAGGTATGTGACATAATTGGAAAATGAAATTTGCTTGTAATTTCATGTGATATGATCACTTGATATAAGTGAAATTATGAACTTTGAAATGGTCTGTGACCTTGAAAAATAGTTCAAGGTCACCGAAACTGGGTCAGTGTAATTAGGTCATGTAATACTATATATGTGATTTTTTTGGGATTTTTTTGACGAAATTAGGGTGGCCGGAATAATAATAAATAATAAGAATAATACCGAAAACAAGAAACTTCACCTATGTAATAGGTGAAGTTTAATAAGGTCACTTGATCAAAATAATACGCTGTTACAGCAAGATTCGCATATATCGATGATTTTGAGGTCTGCCGATGGGCAATCGCATGTTAAACTTCAACAGCCTTGTGCCACCTCTAAATATTTAATTGATTTTGCAGAAATTTGTACACAATATCTTCTATCCATATAAGATAAGAATGCAAGATTCAAATTACAGAAATTCTGAAGAAAGTGTTTTTGGACCACCCTATTGTCTCCCCTACCTCCTCCATCCTACCTTCTCCTTCCTCCCTTCTCCTTCCTCCCTTCTCCTTCCTCCCTTCTCCTTCCTCCCTTCTCCTTCCTCCCTTCTCCTTCCTCCCTTCTCCTTCCTCCCTTCTCCTTCCTCCCTTCTCCTTCCTCCCTTCTCCTTCCTCCCTTCCTCCCTTCTCCTTCCTCCCTTCTCCTTCCTCCCTTCTCCTTCCTCCCCATCTCCTCTGCCTCCTCTCCCCTTCCCTCCCTCCCTCTGCCTTCCCTTCTCCCTTCTCTATTCTCCTATCTTCTTCCTTCTGCCGCCTCCCTCTCTCCTGCCACTTCCCATCCGTCCCTTCTTCTGTTCCAGTGGTGAAGCCAGGTAAGGGGGGGGGGGAGGATCTGCTTCTCTTTAGCCATTCTTGACCCTTCTTTCCCAGTAATGATTATTGACAATTCTTGATTTATTTTCCGATGCTATACAACCACTTACCGGAATGTTATTTCTGTATATCCCTGGCCTATCCTCTGACACGTACCCGGTTATGCTGCTCCTCACTTCCTTGTTCCTTTCTTCCTCCTTTCTCCCTTCCTCCTTCCTCCCTTGCTTCCTTCCTCTTTTCCTCCCGCTCTCTTATCCTTCCTCCCTTTCTTCCTCCTTTCTTTCTCCTTTCTCCCTTCCTCTTTCCTCCTTTTTCCTTCCTCCCTTCTTTCTCCCTTTTTCTCTTCATTCTTCTCTCCCTTCCCCCCTTTCTCCCTTCTCCTTTCTCCCTTTCTCCTTTCTCCTTAATCCCCGCCTCCCATCTCCCTTCCTCCTTACTCCTCCAAGGGCCAGTAAAACTTTTGTATCGCCACTTGTAACAGCTGCTACATTCTTTAAGCTAGCTTAATGAATACGTTTAGCCCTTTTTGCTAATAATATAATTCAATATCTAACTTATTTCCAGAAGGAGGATTTCACAAAACGATTTTTTGCGAAGAAAAAGTATGATCGAATTGTTGTATCCAAGCATTTGGTCTACCTAGATTTCAAGAGGTACGGAATTTGGAAATATATAGGCCCTACATTGGGCCACAACCTATCCACCTCTATCCTATTTTTGGGGTCCCAGCAAGAATGGAGAATTAAAAAATCAGCAAAATCTCTGTAAAACCATTTCCAATAGAAATTCTGTAATTTCTTGTCACTAGTGTTATCTTTGTTTTTGAAGTTTACATAAGAAATATTTTTTTTGGATTCATGTTTTTTCGATCATGCAACCTAATGCTAAATCACATCATGAACACCAATGGCAGAAAGTTTGGGAAGAAAGTGTTGTTTCAACATTTTAAAACTAGGTAGTAACAATTAACAGCCCTTCATGTATTGGAGGGGATGCACTTTTTGAAATTGTTTTGTTACTAAAATGTCTGTAACTGCCATAATTTAATAGATAGAAAGTTATGTCACTACTCTGTCTACAAGTTGACAGGTATTTGCTGTCACCTAGGGTGCAAAATTCACGAGCTCCTGTAAGTGGTCAACAGAATTTCAATCTCTGGAAGAAACCAGGACAGTGTCTGGAAGAAACCAGGACAGTGTCTGGAAGAAACCAGGACAGTTCCATCATTTAGTGATGGTCTAGTTTATTTCCCCAAAACTCTGTAAGTGTCTAATCTGACTTTGGTTGGCTTCAATTTCAAGCAGACAGCTTGTAAATACCAAAATAAGTTGGAACTATTTTCTATCATAGAGGATGTATACATTGTAGCTCACACATAATGCCAGTATAGAGGGGGAAAATTGTGGCATGGACAAGACATTTTGTTGAGTGTTACAAAACTTTTATGAAATTGTAAATTATATTGTTGTCCTAGTTAATAAATCTCCATAAAGTAACAGAATAAATGCAAATGAGCATTTTTGATATCACAAGCAAAAACATTGGCTTTGTGTGAACATGTGAATAAGTGAGAGAGCATTCTTTTTGGACACTTTTCTGACCACAATTTACCATGCACTATATGGCATAAGTAGATTGAATACCATCAAACTTCTGATGAGTAAAATCATCCCTTTCCCAGGCAAAGTTTATGCTAAAGTTTCAAAACTTTCTTATTGTCACATGATTTCCAAGCATTTTTATTCAAAGCAGTGGACTGGATCTTTGCCAGCAGCCATGCTTTGTGAAAGTAGCAGTAATATGGATAGCTTTTGCGCGACCTGATCTTGTGATCTGTCCAAAATAGATCAAATGATTGTTGACCCAATTCGATTTTCCAGGGACTGTCAGCATTCTTCTGCCACTTGTCAGTACCAAACAGAGACAGGTCACAGGTCACTATTATTTTGTGAGGAGAGTCAAGTCAGGAGAGTCAAGCATTTCAATAATTGACCCTCAAGAAAGGCCTCATCTTAGGATACACCCCCATCCTATGGGGTAACACCAACAAAATGTTATTTGGGGTAGTGAGGGGATATGTGATCGAAGCAGGAGCAAGTGGGGGGAGCGGAGGGCTAGTGGGGAAAGTGAGAGGAAGCAGTGTCAAGTGGAGGCAAGGGGGGAGAGGGGGCAAGTGGGGGGAAGCAGGAATCAAATGGGGGCAAGTGGGGCCAAGTTGGGAGCAAGTGGGGAGTAAGTTGAGGAAAAGGGAGCTAAATCGGGTGGAAATCAGTGGTCAAATGGGGGGTAGCTGATATTGCGGGAATAAGAAAAAGGAGTTGGGTTGCATCCCGTCATGAGGCCTATAGAAGTAGGTCAAATGGCACTTAAAAATTCATGGGTGCTCCCCGGTGTACTCTACTCATTGGAAAAACAGCAACTTATTTCCAAACTTTTAGTTCCCGGGTGACCTAATTGGTAAGTGCACTTGTCAACTGGCTTGAGGGAGTGGGTTCAAATCTCACCCCGGGAAATCACTTTAGTCCGAGCCCATGGGACATTAAATGGAGGCAGGTTGTATCCAGTATTTTATGCTGGGGCAACTGAAAGACCCTGGGCATCCCTGAATTAATAGGGTATGTGCCAGACTCACAGTCTTCTCATCTCATCATCATACGGCGATCACCTGCCTCGACATAGCCCACTAAGGTGCTGCAGAGGCGTAAAACACAAACAAACAAACATTTCCAAACTTTCAATCGGCAGTGTATTACTTTTGTTTCCAAATCTTGTTTTCAGTTTAACCAATTCCAGCATAGGGTATATTAATATGGTACGTGATCCTTATGAGAGGTTGACATCGCGATATAATTTCGTCCGATTTAAGGGTCTCATAAAGGATAAAAAATTACACACCATGGTAAGGAATATCTGTGTCTTTTGAAATGAGAATAGAACTATAATCCATAAACAGGCTTAAAACTTAGTTAATAACTTAACACAATGACTGTTAGCTTTAAGCATCATTTGAATATAAGGGTAATTTTTTGATACTCAATCACAAGTGCATCTTCAATGTTCTTCATGAGCAAAATCCCAGCTGGATGTCATTTGGATGAGAAATTATATCGGCAGCCTCTTGTATCAGTGTCTGTGCTGGGCAAGAAAAAGATCCCTCACACGGGGTAAATGTGTGACTTGTTGAGGACTCCCTCTCTCTTTCCCATCTCATCAATCAACCCTTCAGTTAATTAAAAATTTGTTTATGAGCACCCAGAACTGGGCTGCATTTACCATATATTTATTTATAACAACGGCACATACAGCTTCTCGCAAACACAAGTAACAATTGTTTATGATTGCTATCCACCTTTGTTTGCGTACATACTGTGACAAAAAATTTCCGTTTTCTTTCAGACGCTTGATGAGTGCATCAATTCAAAATCCTACGAATGTTACCACCCAACACGAACAAAGATGTTGACGCGATTCTTCTGCGGCCATGACCCCTTGTGTCTGTAAGATGTTCAAACACAACCCGCTCTAAGGGAGAGACCATCTAATATCCAGGAGGGGGAGGGCGTAAGACACTAAAACACAACCTGCTCTAAGGGATAGACCATATAATATCGGGGGGGAGGTTGTAAGACACTAAAACACAACCTGCTCTAAGGGAGAGACCATTTAACATCCGAGGGGGAGGTTGTAAGACACTAAAACACAACCTGCTCTAAGGGAGAGACCATTTAACATCTGAGGGGGAGGGTGTAAGACACTAAAACACAACCTGCTCTAAGGGAGAGACCACCTATTATCACCTGGTTGGCTGTGAATATCCCTGTTCAGAGTCAAAATATCAGGGCCTATGATATTGTAAAAAATACCACCCTTCAAGGGCGATATTTTTTAACAATGGTTATGACATCACCGACATTTCAGATGCCTGATGATGTCACAAACTAAGCAATGGGCAAAACAATAGGATTGTGACGTCACATCCATTGTTGCTCCATGGTGATGTCATATTTTTTTAATGGCAGAAAATAGTCCTTCTCTATAATTGAAAATTTGAGGTAAAACCAGGTGATAAAAACAAAACAACCACGCGTCAGGGCACTTCGTACAATATCACTCGCTGTTGTGTGAATTAATATCACTCTTGCCTGCGGGCTCGAGTGATATTAATTCACACAACAGCTCGTGATATTGTTACTCAGTGACCCTGACTTGGGTTGTTTTGTTATAATATCCAGGAGGGGGAGGGTGTAAGACACTAAAACACAACCTGCTGTAAGGGAGAGACCATCTGATATCCAGGAGGGGGAGGGTGTAAGACACTAAAACACAACCTGCTCTAAGGGAGAGACCATTTAATATCCAGGAGGGGGAGGGTGTAAGACACTAAAACACAACCTGCTCTAAGAGAGAGACCATTTAACATCCGAGGGGGGGATGTAAGACACTAAAACACAACCTGCTCTAAGGGAGAGACCATTTAATATCTGGGAGGGGGGAGGGTGCAAGATACTAAAACACAACCTGCTCTAAGGGAGTGACAATTTAATATCAGCTCAATATCTTGGGGTGGGGGGGGGTGTAAGACACTAAAACATAAACTGCTCTAAGGGGGAGCTTTCAATTCACTTTTTTTCTAACATGGTATTTTTATTGATTTTTTTGTTGGTATATGGCCTATCTGAGTACAAAACCACAACGTGTAAGCGCCATGTTAATTATTTGATTGAGGGGAGGGCCTAGGGGGGGGCATGGCCGAGTGGAGTTTACGTTAAATGACAAATGACAGGGATTTCCTAAATCTTTTGCAGTAAATATGACGACGCTTTGCTGAAAATGGCGAAAAGAAATATAGCGAAGGAGTACATCACAGTTGGGCTCTTGGAAAGAATGAAAGATTCTCTGCAAGTCTTGGAATTTTTGCTTCCACAATTCTTCAAAGATCTTCCCAGTCGTTACATAGAATTGGGTAAGTTACGATCTAAAAAATGTCGGGACAAAATTGGTTTTTTAGATTCAAAATGGTTTTTCAAAAAAAACCAAATTTCGATGCAAAACCAACATGGATTTTTAAAAAAATCCATGTTGGTTTTGCATTGAAATTTGGTTTTTCAATACACCATTTTGAATCTAAAAAAACAATTTTGTCTGAAATTTTTTAGAGTGTAGGTCTGATACCATTACAGCCTTGGGAACACAAGGCAAGGGACAACATTGAAAATCTCCACATTCTTCTTGCGGGGGAGGGTTAGCCAAGCGATACTGTTCTGGGCTACCAATCGCTCTTGCAGCATAAATGCACAGCGGATACAAGGTTTTGCAGTTACACCATCAATATTAATTAAGAGATTCTGGAAAAACTGGTCTCCCGGTGATACCTTTTTTTGCAAATCTGTCCAGATTTGCCACAGGTTCTTTTCATGTTATGAACACCCATAGAAATACATAGAACGGACATGAGGCTGTATGATGCCACTTCGAGATGAGGTCACAAAATCCGCCATATTGGAACTGCCCTAAGACATGGCATCATTGTGAAGTCACAGCAGGAGCAACAAGATGTTGTGTTTGGCTGATTGTGACGTGGCATGATGCCATTGTTACTAGTGACGTCACTATTATTGGTGATGTCACGGTTACCAAATGCCAGGCTGCCAGGCAGTTCCAAGATGGTGGATTTAGTTGCTTCATCTGCCTGAGCCTCATGTCCGTTCTATGTATTTCTATGTGAACACCTGTAACTTCACTTTGAACAGGGTTACTGGGGAAATAACTTAGCCATGTTTTAAGCTGACCTCATGTCACATAATGACTACATTATTTTCCCAGTAATCCAGCTAAACTATAATTTATCTGAACCTGGTACAGACGGTCACGAGTCTCAGGAAGATATTATTACGTAAATACATTCCTAATGTGATGGTCGTGACCTTTGCAAGAACTTCTCTGGTTGGCAAATTTCAAAACTGACCTATTTTCTGTCCAGAAGAAGTAAGCACTAGTAGTAGTAGTAAGTAGTAATAATTTTATTGACAAAAAGAGTCATATAAGACTCATAAGTCAGTACAAATATGAATATAAATAAATAAATAAATAATATAAATAGAACAACAAACATATTTACATACTTATATACAAAGCAAATGCCAATGGAATCATCAAAAAAGTCATGATCATGCAGTTAAGAGTAGGCTACCTCAGTTATCGGTAGCATAAGCAACATATCAACATCATTACAATTTAATTATTAATTTAAGCTCCTCATCATAAGTCCGCATCCACATAATAACTGTCTCACTTATAAATTTTTGATACAAGTACATATTTATAACACAGTCGATTGTTTTTCCATGACTAGCAATGCAATGTATTGGTCTCAGTATTACACCAAATGTACCCAGGGAAATAAACACCTATGTATATAAATGTTCTATCGTTATTGGAATAATAATCATTATTTGAGCTGCGTACAAAACTCATCCAGAACTAGCAAGCCCAGGCAGTATGAGCAGCCATGGCCACTAAAGTCCATGGGAAAATGACTGTATTACCAATTAGACTAAGAGTATATATAAATGCCCAATCGTCAATTGGATTAGGCATCGTTGCCTGGGCTGTGTACAAAATCCATCCAGAACGATAGCGAGCCGAGGCAGTATGAGCACTGAGCAGCCATGGCAGCCCAAATATACATAATGATGTATATAGTGTATATATTTTAAAACTGTCTTGATCTGAACAAAGAACCTGAATGAGGTCAAATCAGGGGCGTAATTGGGGGTTCTCGAGCGTGGGGAGGGCACCTGGGGGGCACTCGATTCTCTGGGGGGGCACCCACTATACTAATTGTATAATTATTTTAGCCAGAGTTGTAAAGTTCATATGGGGGGCACCTGGGGGGCACAGGTCCAATATGGGGGGCACGTACCCCCCCATAGGGACGCCATTGGGTAAAATGACCGGCGTTCCGCCTATTTCCTAATGTTCTTTACAACTCTGGAGGGACGTCAACTCACATTCTACATCAAAAGACTTTGCACACAGGCCTCAAGATTGTGTTAATGTAGAGAATAGTAAACTTTTTGGCAGAAATTCAATGTCAAAAATTAATAAAGTCATCTTTTTTGGCAAATATATATAAATGACTGGCTGGTAAATATACTTTGTACATACAAGGCTAATAGGGAGAATGCGCAGGTCAATAAAAAACTATATAAACACAATTTTGAACATGTTTTGTTTGTATATGTTCCAGAAAACATGAAACGAGAAAAACACAATTCGGCCCCTCGGAAAACTGAAGCGAGTGACAAAGAAAAAGCAATTCTAAAAGAACGATTAAAAATGGACTTCGAAATTTATGAATTCATAAGACAAAGGTTTGATCTCCAGTATAAGGCTGTGGAAAAAGAAATCAACAATAAGGAAAATACTGAAGCAATCCATCCAAAATAATATTGTGGTGAGCATAGCTCAAGTATTTTTATCTGAACAACTTTTTAAAGAGAATGACAAACAATATTTTAACATCCGAACAGTCATGCTTTTATAATATTATAATGAAAAGTCATGGGAATCGCATATCAATGGACCAGGCTGGGTGAGACCTCCCTTGTGGGTCTGCCGCAGACCTTAAACTTTTATTTGTATCACATCAACTGATGTTGAATTGATAAACAAGGAGAAAATACTAGTAATTTTTAAGATGACAATTTAATTTGATGAGCTATTTGTCCATTTTGTACAGTTGGCAGCAAAATTATTCAACCCCTTTGTGTTTTCCCATTGAATTCAACAGTGGACAAGTTTTGCAAAAATGAGGGCAGTGACATGAGCATGCACCAAATCATGAAGGAAAAAAAACGTGCCATATTAGACAACAAAATGCCCAACTGCTGTGAAGCAGACCTAGATTTGATAGGTAGTTTGCATTTCCAATGGGGGTCAAACATTTGCGAAATTATTCAACCCCCTTCCTTCCATTGGAATACACTTCGAGTGGGGGGTTGAATAATTTTTTGAAAGTTGTGACCGATATGTGAGATGGAGCCTGCCATTCATATTAAGTTATACCACAGAGCAGATTTAGTATATTATGTTGTCTAGTATGTGGTACTGTCACACTTTTTATGATTTGATACATTCTGATATTACCACACTCATTTTTGCAAAACCTGTTTACTATTGGAGTCTATTCATGAGAAAGCATCAAAGGGGTTGAATAATTTTGCTGCCAAGCGTAAGTACTTCTTTATGCATACATGTATACATATAATATGTATACTTTCTTCATAACTCATGTAAACTCTCTTCTTAGATCATTATGACCATCAATCATGATAATTGACTCTGCTTCATGGTGCAATGAAAGCATTGACACCATGCAATGCAGCAATTAATGAAAGATAGGTTTCAAAAGATTCCAGATATATGTTATATATGGAAATATAAGACTTAATTAGTATATTTTGATCAATGTGATACGGTTCAACATCATGTAAGAAAAGATGTACATTCGCTGAGACAAAGAAAAAGTTCTGCGCAATTTGTACGTTGTTCTATCAGTTCTTCAGTGTGCATAATGTCTATAGCATAGCTAATCCGACATGGTATAACGTGCGCTGCATGTGCAGCGGTAAAAATCTTGTGCTAGTAAAATCCTCTTGGATAAAAGCTTCTTTTTTTAAATCATAAAATCCGTTTAATTAGTCAATAATTTTGACATTTGAGAGCGGCCAGACATAGTAAATTAAAATTATCCACGGTCGCAGCTGTCACTGCCCTTAATGGCAGGTTGTTCCACAAAGGAATCGTTCGCACAAAGAAGCTGTACTTATATACATTCAGTGTTGCTTGTGGCACTAGCTTGTGCTGATGGTGGTTATGTCTTGTTGACTGCAGGGGAGTCAGCTCGACAGATGATGGAAAAGGAATCCGAACGATGTTATTCTGGATCTTATAGAAAAGTGCTAGGTCAGCTAGTTGACGTCTTCTCTGAAGGCTTTCCCATTTCAGCTTTTTGACTAGCTCCGAGACATTTTGATGGCGGTCGTAGTTTCTGTGGCAAAAGCGAGCTGCTCTGTTTTGCACTACCTCCAGCTTTTTGATGTATTTAGTCGTGTGGGGATACCACGCTTCGATGGCGTACTCAAGCTATGGTCGCACTAGGGTTGTGTATGCTTGGCTCTTCACCTTTGTCTCGCAGGAGTAGAGATTTCTTCTGATCATGCCCAAGGCTTTTGATGATTTTGCGATGACTTGTTCACAATGTTTGTTCCAGCCAAGGTCCTCGCTGACTTTCACTCCGAGGTAATCATGGTCTTTCACTCTAGGGATGGTCTCGTCATTCAGTTTGTAGTCGAAGATAGATGGAGTTTTCTTCTTAGTGCAGGAAATGATGGCGCATTTCTTAACGTTAAAGCTCATTTTCCAGGTCTCAGCCCATTTTTGTAGTTTAAGTAGATCGCGCTGTAGTTTCTGATGGTCATCTGCGTCTAAATAAATAAATAACTACACTGAGCGCCTATTGCAAAATGGCTAAACAAGTCGTACTGTCTCAAAATATCACGACGATGTTTTGCACACGCTTTGTTGTTGCCACCAGGTACACTCTAAGAAAAAAATTGGCATAGGGTGGAGTGAAACACCTGTAGGGTTGATTAAAAAACTTATGGGGTGCTAATGAGGTGAGAAGGTGCATCAGCACTGGTGTGGTGCATCACACAAGAGCGAGAGGTATATCACAAATTCTAGGGGGTATCACAGTAAGCACAGTGTGTCACTCTAATGCACCCTACAATGTGTGATTCACCAATCATGGATGCTATTAGATAAATAGGTGGCTTGATTGTTGCATAAATTGAAGGGCAGTGCCAAACTGACAATTTCATGAGTCCAGTGTATTTCTGGTCAGGATATTGGGAGTCTTAGACACTGCTGCCCTCTTTTGGAAATTTAAACTAGAAACCTCAGATGACCAGTTTAAGGCCCTTGTCCGCAGTTGCAGACATTTCTAGTTCCACACTCTTCTATATGTGACATTAAAGGCCAATGTCTACACTCTTAAAACAGATTGGTTGATTTTTGAGAAAAGACCAACCACTCAATTGGTTGAGGCAAAATCAATCAATTATTATTGTTGAAACTACCTTTTTGACTGGTTGAGGGCAACCCACTAGATTTGGTTGAAAACTATTATCTAATCAATGGTCAGAAAAATGGTTACGTCATATTTGTTTGAATAAAGTATCTCTCCTCTACCCAGCAGAATAGAAGCCCATTAAAATAAAGGCTGCCCTAAATACAGCCAGGAAAAGTTGTAATAATGTATATGTCAAGACATGCACGAAAGCTGCTTGAAACAAAGGTCCATAACTCTAAAATAGAGAAAGGATGAGGGAGGGGATCTATTCAAGTTGATGTGGTACACAGAAGTTTAAATGAACAAGTGAGAGTGAAGACTATGAAGGATCAGCAAGGAATCATTGAACTTATCAACAATAAAAGCCTAACTGAATTGCAACAACAAACAAATTGTATAATCTGATAATTTGTGCTACGATCCCGGCTTACACATCACCGCTGACTTAAAAATTCAACAATTCCAAGGTGGTGTAATAAATAAGATCATCCAAGGAATTGTTAGCATTTCACAACGGAAGAATCATGAGCAATAGAGAGTTTGTTTGTTTGTTTGTGTTTTATGCCTCTGCAGCACCTTAGTGGGCTATATCGAGGCAAGCGATCGCTGAGCAATAGAGAGCCGAGTGTCTTCATCTATACCCACTGTCAAGTCAAGTTTAGTGTGTAACTTTGAAATTATAAAAATCCTGCAGGATGCACAGGCATGTTAATTAAATAAATGTGTCACATAATTATAGATACACTGTTTCCAAAAAAATATTAAATGAATAGCTTTTAAATGTGAAAGATTAGGTAAACTAAAAATTTTGTTGGAGTATCATGGTGACCAAGAACTTGAACAGTCACTCACATACAATTGTTCTAGATCCCACAGGAATGTCCCATGGCAAGGTATGTGTATTTTATTATCTAAGTAGTGTGTGAATGGATCATAGACTTCTTGGTAAAACAAGGAAGAAAAGTCTACTGATTTTTAGAGCCATCTCCAGTACCTTCTGGTGGATAGCTAAACTTTCTCTATCTCTCTGTCCCCGGCTCCCCGCATATCTTTATCAATGATAAACAGTTTTTTTCCGTTGTCTCTTTAATCTTTTTTCTCTTTTCAGATCTCAAGGCATAAAAAAACGAACAACCCTCTTCCGAACAAATAAAAAATACCCCCCCCCCCCTCAAAAAATGAAACCCTTCAGGAGTCAAATAAAACCTCATTTATGAATAGCCATTCGGCTGGGGTGGACGTATGGTCCTTGATTTAATGACAGCTGTCAGACACAGTTCTACAGAGGGGTGGTCCTAGGACGGGGTTGACTAACTATAATTCCATTTTTCCTTATTAACTAATAAGGTTCTTTCATTCAACCAATTATTAAAGATAATGTTTAATTTATATGGGCGCAGCTCATGGCTGCCGAAGGCAGCCATGAGCGAAGCTCACTTAGCACAAGGACAGCTCATTCTGGGTTGTGATCCTGTCTGCAGTGACTGCCTGAACAGGAAGTGCCTGTAGTTGCCATAAAAGTGGAGCTACCCTATCAGCGTGCCTCGGCGGCCCAACGTTGGCCCAAAGCCGGTCCGATGCTACTGACATCGGACCGACGCCGGGCCGAAGCCAGATCGCTGAGGCACGCTGACAGGGCAGTACTTTAGTCAGAGTTTAGTTTGGTAAATAACCAATTTAATGTGTTGAAATAACAGTAAGGGAGGTTAACCAATTCAAATTGATTGGTAGCTTAACCAATCTTGATTTATTGACTGTAACCAATGAATTAGTTGGTCCTATTTCAACACACAAAATTGGTTATTTTCAACCAATATATTGGTATATTCAACCAATCTGTTTTAAGAGTGTATTAGTGACTTCACTCGTGGTTGCAACCCCAAGCAGATGATTTACCCGTGCAACATGTTTCATACAACCCAAAATAAAGTAAGAAACTTTTCTATCAGAAGTCCTCTGGTTACCAATTTTGCCCTCCTCTCTCCTCTCCACTCCAAATTTCCTTACAACTACCATTTATTTCTCACCACAACCTAAACCCAATTAAGAACACTATCAAGACAGCTGGCAAAGTAATTGTAATTGGAAAGTGGCACACTATCAAAGAAATGAAACACAATATACATGATTTATGTGACAGAGTTTAAATTGGTATTGGCTAAAAGTAAATTAAATGCCGTTTTAAAAGGTAATTTAGAGTAGGTAAAGGTAGGAATTGATTGAGCCAAAAGGTGTGAAAGGGTAAAGCAGTGGCTGATCCTTCCTTCCTGCTGGGGGAGTCATACTTTATTTTGGGTTTTACGGTACCTTATCGAACACTCTGATCGTATCAACTGCCGCCTACAAAAGAAACAAGTGCATTTGCACTTGTGATGAGAGAACATTGAAACTGCCTGACAAAACACGACCATTCTTTCCTATTTATAGCTTCATTTAAAAGGATAATTCATCAGGTTAACTATGTGAAATGGGCATAATAATTCATTACAATTCCCCCTACACTCTTAAAAATGGACTTTACGATGAAACTATGATCTTTGTTTCTTGGAAGCGATGAATAAATATACCTGAATGTGCATAGCCATTCACATTCAGTTTCAAAAAGTATACAATTGTTCTAGAAGTGTGGTGTAATTTCAAATATTATACCACTAGATTTACCCATGATTTGGGGCAGGACTATAATGGGGAATAATTAACCCCCCCCCTTTACCTGCATGGGCATGAGGCCCCGTGTTGCATGCTGACCATTTTAAATAGCATTTGAGTAATAATTGTAATATAAGTAAAGATTGGTGGTAGAGGAATTGAAGTTACAAATGCACTGCCATATGTATTGGTGTAAGGTACAGGCAAGTGGACTTACAGCTAAGCTTGTAAGTGAGGGCATTGGTCGTAAGGAAAGGAAAAAGATCTGCTGAAAGGAAATGTGGATTGATGGAAATGTATAGAATTAGGCAAATAGGTAAAAGTGTATGGGCATTGAGACATTGACAGATGGAATGGGCTTGAGAAGAGCTTTAAGATAAGGGTAAGATGAGGGTAAGATGAGGAAGATACGATGAGTGGAAGTGGTTGAGCCAGGTAGAAGTGAAGAGCAGTAGGTGAGAGTAAAGTGTATGGATCTTTTTGACGGGAAGGCAGACGGCGGCGCCAGTCCTAAACGTGACCAATAGCGGAACTATGATGGATATGCATGCGCCCCTGGTGGGGAAAAACAGTAGAGGCAGAAAATGTAAATAAGGGAGCTGTTTCACTGTTATTTGCTGTTATCAGAAGGACAGGATAGATCAATAAGGATAGGTGGACAGTTTAGGTGAGTGGCATTGCTTGGGGAGGAGTTTTTAGCGGTTGCAGGTGTGAGCATGTCACCCATGATTTTTGCATGTTATACCGTGCAGGGATTCGACTCTAGTGCCAGCCAATCACTAGTCTGTATTTCAATGCAATAAATTCCATATTCTTTGTTGTTCACTTATCGTCTCATGTATGACTGTTTGTCTCGTGATCTCGGGAATATGTGTTTATCACACCTCTGACTCAAGCCCTCAGATGATTAATCACTTATTCCCTCTCCCTAGGTGAATACTAAACACCCTATTTAATATTTTGATGGTTGGGCCTACCACAGAACATTGTATTGTTATGGTGCTAACTTGAAAGCCATTTCTTTACTGCTTACTACTTTGGAAACTTAAATATTCCCTCTTAACGCAAATGGTTCTTGACGGTATAAATAAAGAACCCACAGCTGAATAATTTTTTTAAGGGTTCATTTGAATTGAAAAGGTTCAATACTGGTGGGAAGGCGCTATGGTGGAAACCTATGTGGGAGTTCAGGCCCGCGTAGATGGATAATCCAAGTGAAGTTTTTTGCTGCTGGATTCTTTTTAAAATTTTGATAATGAAACTTTTAGGGTTCCTTATCTATACCAGCTTATAGAACCTTAAAGGTTCTGTATAAAACTTTTGGTTAAGAGTATTGTGTCATCTCAGGGGCATCAGTATTTTTTTTTTATGCAGTTTTCCTCAACATGAAATTACTGATAGCAATTTAGGGGAATGCTGACCGTAATTATTTATTTTCAGAATACGACATCGAAAAATATAAGTTGAGAACAAAATCGCGCAATGAAGTGTCCGGAAAACCACCCCATATAGCAGTTATTTAATTCAAGACTGCCCAGAAAGAAATAGTTCATTTCAACAAAACTGGGCAAGAAATCAGGTTTTATTTCATATAAGATTTCAGGCCTTTTCCTGTCTTCTTCATTTCATGTTATAAACTTACTCATATACCTTAGTTTAAAAAAGCCTGTAGATCACTAGAATAGGAATGCGGGGGTCATGTCTGCGTATTGAACCAGCTACAGCAGTATACTGTAAATTGTAAGATTCATTCATATTAATTTGAAGTAACAAGTCTTCTGCATTTTTTCTGGTACATCAGAATTTATCTTATGTTAATATAAACTTTTCACAACCTGCTAATGTGAGAAACTTAGAATACACGAGATTTATCTTTTAGAGTGAATACAAATGATGGAAGTTATTCAGAATAAGTGGTACTAGGAATCATGTTGGGGGGGGGGGGTTGGTATATATATATAGCGTGCTGGATTGCCAATCGCTGGGTCAAGGGTTCGAATCCAGCTCTTGCCAGGTCTCCTGGGCCTATGTTGGATGGCTGTTTCAATCATTCTTCACCTCATTGATGTGTCCTCCTCCTGGCCTAATTAGCCTACCGAGTGCAAAAATACAGGACGTAAAGCCCCAATCATCCATCCATCCAGAAATCATGTCGGCTTGTACATGTTACGATGATTACAAGGCAGTCAGAAGTGCCTTGGTCTAATGGACAAGGTGCTTGCAAGGTAGTTTAGACATTGCGTTTTCAAGCACCGGGCCATGGCATGGAGCTGAGCAGCTCCTGCTTACATCTGTGCCTCACTCCACCCAGGTGTAAACGGGTACTTTTATAGGAAAAATCTCCTGAAACCCCCAATTTGAAAGTAGAAATTGATGACCAAAGAAGTAAAACAAACATATGGTAAATTTCAGCCAAATCATTTAATAGTCACCCAGAGTCTCCAGAGAATCTAGAATCTACCCTAGACAAATAACTTCAATTTCAGAAATCAAGCGTAATATATTCATGTTTAACAACCTCAGCCAATCAGAGTGCAGTACACAACATTGATTCAATTCTTTACAACTCGTTTTCGGGCCTTAATAAACAAGTCTGAACAATGTTATGCACATCAGCATGGAGCTTGTGGTGAGCTTGTTTCAAAATGTGTTCTGGCATTCTTGTACAACCACACTCTAGTCACGATGGCCAAGTTTATCAGACTTGCATTTTCCTTTTCAAACATCGCTGTAACGCTAGTGCGCATGCGCGGCAATGTGAAGTCTTGAATAACTCATGAATATCTCACGAATAAACGCTTGACTGCCTTCATCAATGGCTGTGATTGGTGAATGTAGTTGCTGCATCTGACTTATTCACTGAAGGCTTTGCTGAAGTGTTAATAGTTAGAGGTCGCACAAAATCTTTTAAGTTTATAAGGTAATACCCCATTCATGTTACAAAAAATTTGAAAATTTGCCAGGCTTTCTCTGAAGTTGTTTTTTTTTTTGCTTTCTCTTTAGTATATGAGTGCCAAGTAATATCTGAGGGTTATTTTCGATTAATTAAGTGAATTATTCTATTTGCAAGAGAAAAAAAACTTGAAAATTGACCTTTGTAACATCTAGGCTCACCTGCTACGATACTTTGTAAGTCAAAAAAGAATATCAGTACAAGATTGGGCATCCTGGAAATACTAAAAAAAATATTTTGACGTCTGCATCAATTGAGCAATCCCAAGTTAAAATTCAACGGCTTTGTGCAGCCCAGAAATATCAATCGATTTTGTCGAAATTTTTACACTATACCTTCTATCTATATAAGATGAGAATGCAATATTCAAATCAGAGAAATTTATAAGAAAGTGTTTTTTGACCACCCTAGTCCTCCATGCTTCAAACAACATGATGCTGGTTATATTCAACATAAAAGATGACTAATTAATGTTCTTTCCATGCCATTCAAATAGTCAATGTTTTCCTCACTTTGAACAATGTTGATGATCAAAATCAATACTCATCTCTCTTCCTGTTGTTATAAAAGCTCTTTCTTTGTGCACAATTTTCTTACATAATACGTTTCCAGACATGACACATTGCATGTGCAGTGTGTGTATATGTGGGCAATTTAGAATGTTATGATTCTTGAATCATTCTTCTCATTGGAAACATCTCCCACCATCTGTGAATACCATAATAATGAATTGCAGTAATTACCAAATTTTGCATGTGTCCCTACGGGAACATTTACACTTTAGCAACGTTGCGACAAAGTCACTCTGTTCGTCAAATGACATAGAATCTTATGGCAGAAATAACGTTGTCATAATGTTGTCAAAATCAAAGATATGATGTTAGCATGTGCCGTTGTGGCGACGTTTTCACAAGATTGTGAGGCATGCAATGTCAATGGTTCGATGTTAGCTTGCGACATTGGCAATGTTGTAAAAAAAACCCGACGTCGTGTTCACGTTGTGGAAACATAATCTGTACCATGCATATCTACGTGAACAACAGAGCAGTCCTCCACCTGTTAGCAACGTCTTGTTTACTTCGTGAGCCCCTTGGGGTGTCATGTCAGATTGGCTGGAAGTAATATGGCATCCTTACGCATTTGGAATAAAATATCAAAATTGTCAATATTTTTGTTTTTTGCATGGGACTAACATAAATAGGCAAGACCTTATTTAAAAAAGCTTTATTGAATTGAAAATTACTAATAGATTGCAAATTTACAAAAGCAATATTGAATTGTCAGGTCTTTTTCGTTCCTATTGCCAAAATTTATGGAACCATTAGAGTCCCACACCACAGCACCCCCTCAGCACCAATTCTGAAATGAAAAACTTTACTTGGAACTATCGACCTGGAACAGTCTTACTGGAATACCTGTTCAGTCCATCTCTGGACTGAATGATCTGGAACATCCCCTGCTTTGATGCATTTTGTTTTTTTATCTTAAAATTGCATATCAGTCATGTTCATGTGATTTTAAGAATATGGCCTTCATCGCTGCAAAATAATGTTCTAAACAGTGAGTAATTCTTCGTCTTTTATTATCTGTTTGAGCATTGTTTAAAATGGTGCCATTTATTTTTGGCATAACTTGTTGGTAATGCCATATTTTATTACAAAAACTGAAAAGGGATCAACAAGTTCAAAGGTATACAGGAAATGGTCACAGCTGAGTGATTTTTGGCAATAAGACGCAAGTTGATCGTAGGAACAATACTATATAATTTGTTTTGTCAAAAAAAATTATTTTGCAAAATTATAAGCAAAAATCAAGCGACAACTTTCTTTTGCTGTTCAGTTTACATGGGATTATAAAGATAACAACCCATAGTCTCTTAAAACAAAGATTGCAAATACAATTGGCATTAAAGTTTTGTTTATTTCACCTTAAAGTATAGTTTTAGCTGTTGTGCTATTTCCTGAATGTTTGTGTATGTTAGGATGTATTAAAGCTAACAACAATTAAGGGATCAGTGAATAGAATAGATATCACACTAATAGCCATGTGCAACCTATGCAGGCTGTACCTCAATGTTCTACCAATCTTGCAGACATGCTTCCATAGGAAATGAATACATCTTCTTTATAGATTTGTTTCTCTGGCAGTATGCTGATAGTTTTGCCACACAGACTTCAACACAACTAATTTAGAGAACTACATTGTAATAGTGGATTACACTATGGCATTTGAAGGCTTTATGTCGTGTTTGAAGCCCATGGAAATTTAGCCCAGAGGGAGGCAAACCATGTTTTGGAACAGCCAGCTCCAATAAACAGGAGGCTAAATAGGATTATTACTGTCTTATTAAAAGCATTTTATACTGTCAACTGTTTAAGGTAGGTCAAGCAAGTGTAATACTATTAATTTGAGAAGTAAGAAGTGGGTGACACCTTGTTGAATGGTAAAAAAAAATTTCTTGAGTCCTTTATACCAGCAGCTAGCAGACAGCCAAATCCATCGTGCACAGTGGCTCCGTCTTTTGTAGATGTGTATTTTGGTGAAATTGGGCCTTTGCTGTTTACATTCAATTGAACCTCAAAGTACAGACACCTTCATCATTGAGATGAGTGTTTGGGATATGTTCGAAAAACACACAGTTGCTGAAACTAGCACACCAGATGGCGCAGTCTTCATATGACGACATATCTTCGATCTTCTTGGCCAAATTGTTGCTGACAGGAACAGAATTTTCTAAAGTCAATTGTGTTCCTTGACGTGCCCTCACACTCATGAGTTTTGCATCTGTAATTTTTCAAATGGTTTCAAAGATTCAGGCAACATCAATTGATAATTCAAGTTAACTCAAAAGAAGAAAGATATTGTGATCCATAATATTATAATTACACATTAGAAACCGAACAGATTCATTTTGGCAAATATGCAGTTAAATATTTGGCAGTAATGACATAAAAACTAGAATTGGCCCGGTGTTAAAATTACTTAAGTGCGAGGAGTAGAGAATTGGATTGCTTTCTGTTTTTTGAAAAAGCTGCAATCAATATACTGGCAGTATAGAGCAATTATTCATGTTATTATTATTATGTTACCTGGACACTTGAGATCTGTCAATGTTACAGCTTCCCACTCTTTACTGAAACAGCTGTCCATGATCACTTTGATTGGCTCCCGATGTCTTAGCGCCCAACAACGCCATTCATCGCAACTGATGTCATTCTTTGAAACATCCAGCAAAAGTTTAGAGCAAGTTATTCCAACACACCATCTGTAGGGGTCGCCAATTTTCTTTACAGAAGTTCTCCACAGGTTGATATATTCCAAATTTGGTGTATATTGAAGACATTTCATATCGAATGACTCAAGTTTGTTACTTGCTAGGTGAAGATAATTTAATTTTGTCAAGTTACGAAATCTATCCTTGGAAATGGTTCCTGTAAGTAAGTTTCCATTGATATGCAGATGGGTTAAAGTTCCAATTTCATTCAGATCAGGGAAAGATGTAATTTGATTATAAGACAACCAGAGCGTTTCTAACTTCACACAGTCCCGCAGACGTTCAGCTTTGACAGTTGAAATCTGGTTTCCGGACAAAGTGAGCTTTGTGATACTCTGACATGAACCTCTCATATCAGGCACCTCTTTGAGTAAATTTCCATACAAATCAAGAATTGCAAGATTTTTATTTTGTTTAAAGGCATCTGTTGGAATAGCACTTATTTTATTGCGTCGGAGAGCAAGTACGCTGAGTTTTACCATCAATGAGGTGTTAGGTGATGTCAGAAGCTGGTTAACATTCAAATCCAGGGTAATCAAGAGGGGCATGTTCAAAGCTATGTTACTAGGTCCCGTGATGTTTTCCGAACAACTCTCAGCAGGAAAATATGTCAGTGAGTTTTCGTTAAGCCGCAGAGTAGAGAGTGTTGTTTTCTCCTTAAAAGAGGCCACTTCAAGACACGTTATACCAAATTTTTCCAAAGTCAGTCCATGATTAAGATTTGCCAGACCTGTTAAGATTCCATTTATACTACCAATTTCAACATGCAATCCACTCCCTGAAGCATAAAATCCTTTTAGATTTGTGAAGCCTGTGCAGTTTTCAGGCAAACTTTCAATTGGATTATCTTCGACATATAGCCACAATAGATCAGGAGCAAAAGGAGCTATACAAGGGAATGTATTCAAATTTTGGCAGGACTGCATGTCAAGTTTGCTCAAGCTTGAAAGACCGGAAAATGCCAGCCATCCGGTACGGACAAGCTCTGCATTCTTGCTCACGAATAGTGCTGTCAAATAATTTAGTCCTGAGAATGTGTAATCTTGTAGTTCAACGAATTTGTTGCTGGCCAAGTTTAACTCTTCGAGTTTATCAAATCCGGTAAAAGAGTGAGGAACCAGTGACGATATTCCGCATTCTTCTAAACGGAGAATTTGTAGTGTCGCTTTCGTCTTGTTTAAGTTGGGCATATACTTGATGTCATTGAAACTGAGAGACAATGTAGCAAGCTGAGGATATTCCACTATCAAATTCCAGGTTTCATTAGTTATCTTACACTTGTCTAGCACAAGAGTATGTAGATGATCTTTGACATTAGGAAAATAGGGAAATTTGGTCAAAGGGTTGCTACCCAAGTACAATATTCTCATCTTTGTTCCTTTGAAAGCATTTTCAGAAATAGTTATGATCCTGTTACTTGTCAGATATAATTTTGTGACAGAAGAATTTGTCAACGTGTCTGGTGTGATTGATATAATGTTATTTCCAGCTAAGTTCAATTCAGTAATTGATGTGTTTGTGATGTCAGGGATGATCTTAAGTCCTTTGGTAGCATTATATGTCAATCCTTCTCCAGTCAAAATTGATATAAAGGTTAATATTGTATCAATAATAATTCTATTCCAGGTGTCCATTTTGTAACTTAGGTGTAAACAGTGATTCCTTTCGCAGTAATTTTGCATCTTTTCTGACCGTTAATTTACCAATGCACCTACAGAAATGTATGATTTATACAATGTACGTAAATTGAGCGCCATATCAGCAGGAAGCAAAATCGATGATTTACCACATAATAAACTTTTCTGTCTGAAATAAGGCACAAGGAATATAAAGCACTATCATAAATCCTTCCAGACATCCAATGCAACCTTAGACGTCCTTTAAAAGTTGCAAGTAATCCGTTGACTGCTGCTGTGCTCCAGTTATCATTTGAGTCGCCCTCCCCACACATTCCACAGGCGTGAACTTTAAGAGGACGATAAATATATTTATAAATATTTTATAAATTATGCATTTGTTACTTTGGGAAACTACGGCTCTAAATGTCACACCAGGTTATTGTTGTGTAACAAACCCATAGTTAATTAAATTAGTGATGCAGGCCAGACCACCGTTAAGAGGGTGGTCCAGTATTTACAAAAGTGGTCCTGTCCTGGTCTGGTCCAGTGTGAGGTGGTCCGATTTTGTCACTGGACCGGTCCAGAATGTTCCGCCAGAATTTTGAGAATTATGATAAAAATAAGGAGTTAAACATGCTATACATGTATGATATGAATTTCTTTTTTAGATGTGACAAAATTCATGCGATAACCTTCATGACATGAAAAATCACTGGACTGGTCCAGACTGATAGGCCTACTGAACCGGTATGATCTAGCACTGGACCTGTTTTTTGTAGGTAGTCCAGTATTTTGGAAGTCCAGGGTTGGACCGTGGACAAGACCGGTCCAAGGCGGTCTGGTTTCATCAATAAATTAAAGACCAAAAGGTACTCAAATTCCACTAAAATTATTTCTAATGTCAGTCAAGGAACCTAAAACTGCTGAATTTTATGCTGTAAAAAATTCTACATAGAAAATAAGTGTCCATATAAAAAAAGCTGTGAACTTTCCAAATGCCCCTCATACACTCTTATAGATGTTTTACAAATCATCTAGCCTTCAGAAGAATTGAAGAAGGATTTTTTGAGGTATTCAAGTTTATTTTAAGGGGGACTTATTTTTGTTAAAGTGTTTATAATAAATAAACAGTTCCATTTGCATAAATTGATGCTCAAGTGTACCTGTAAATAAATCTCAGGCAATTAGTCAATGGCAATGCCACATATTCTGATGTTCCCATTGTGTTTCTGGGGGTCCTGTGACAAAATAACAGGCTGGATTATCTTGTAAAGCATTGTTTGGCATTGACTGTTTGTTATAATCACCTGTCTCGAACTTCAAGTACGTAAACGGAGACCACACCTGAGATCAATTTCAATCACAGTGGGCAAAGGTGGCAGCACTGTCCATGCAAAATGTGGCTGTCTGCTTGTGTGAGGGTGCCACAAAAAATCACTTTTTGACATTTTAACAAAGTGTCATCATACAACTGCTTGCACAACAAATAAATATAATTAGACCAACTTGACTTATCTAACACAGTTTACAGATTAAAATGTCATTAATAAGAGAGTAATAATCCTATTCAGCCTTCTGTTTACTGCAGCTGGCTGTTCCAACACATGATCTGCCTCCCCCTCGGCAAAATGTTAATGGGCTTCAAAACATGATTCAAACCTTTCAAATGCCACAATACAATTCACTATGAGTTCTCTAAATTACTTCTGTTGACTTCTTTGTAGCAGAAATTTCAGCACAAAGCATGAGGAATAATTCTATAAAATTATTGTAGTCACTTCCTGTGATAGTATGTACTATGTTTTCAAGATTAGCAGAACATTGGGGCCAAGCCTGCATGGGTTGCAAATGATTGTAGGTGTGATAGCTATTCTATTCACTGATCCCCTTACTACAGGGGAACAAGAAGTGCAACGAAATGACCATGTGATTTGTTGCTCAAGTGGTCTTGTGACAAGCCATTTTTCAATGCCCCAGTGAACACTGAGTGTAAATATCTCCAAAGTCGAAGACCTTAATCCATAGGTGTTTTGAGCAACACCTTTTTTGTAGATAATAGATGGATATATACAAGTTGGCTACCATAAGAATTCCCTGGGGAGGGGGGCTTGGAGGTTTCTGTTATAAATAATTTCATGCCTAGCTTTGGTGAAATAAATAAATTCTTTCTGAGTCCTCCCGCTAGGAATCTAATGGTCTCCACCTGAAGTATACCATATTGAAGGACACCACTCGTCATAATTGTCAATTGCATCCCCTTCATGGAACAAATCTCAAAAGATTTGGGAATTTAGAGAAGTGCTGTTTCACAAGAGCGCACAAAAAGAGTACACAACCATTTCCTAATTTATGTGTACCGGTACAGCAACTTTGTCTATATATTTTACCAAATGCATTTTTCCCTGATAATAATTAATTTTAACTTGAAAGAATATATTTTCGAAACATAGTTTAATTACTTATTCCTCTTGCCCAGTAATAGCAGTATGAATAGGTGGTGACCTCAGTTGATAGTGCCCTGTGCTTCCAAGCAATGGGTCCAGGTTTGATCCCAGCTATGGGCAAATCAACAGAACCTTCCTTGGACAGTAGTTTCAAATATCCTTCACCTCATTGCTGTGTCACTTGCCCTAATTTCTTACTAGAGTGCACAAATACAGGATGAAGCTCCAATCATTCTGACTGGAATGTTCATTCATTCACTCTCACACAGAAGTTGTGCATCAGTGTAAACCACAAGCAGAATTGTTTTTTTGGGGTAAGGGCACCGTAACTTCCGCTAGTTAAAAATTAAAAAAATTGGGAACATTGAAATTATGGCTACAAACTGACAAAGTCTAAACATTCAGCGATATGACCAATTATCTATTTGAATGTATATATATATAATATATATTATTTCATGTCATTAGTTCCCAAGATATATCAATTTGAATGATAAGATATAAAAAAAATAGATGCCTCCCCCCCTCCATAAACATCTGTCAGGTGTGTGCAGTGTGTATCAATTGTTGATGACAGTTGCTTCTAAGCATAACATAATTATTTCATTATTGTATAAGAAGGTGTTGTCTCAAATTCATAGGAATGCTCTTGAAGTGTGGTACACAGAATTTGTTCAGCCAAGTGTGAAAATTTGTGACGTGGCAAAGCCACTTGAGCACCAAACACATTGTCATTTCGTTGCACTTCTTGTTCCCCTGTAGTAACTGCTGGTTTTCAGTGCCTGTATTACACGTGTATCCTAACATTGAGGAAAAATAGCACAACAACACTTTGAACATGACTTCAAGCTGAAATAAACATAACTTAAATACGCAAAGCATTTGTTGTTGATGGGTTAATTCACTTATAATCCTAAATGGTTTGCTAATCAATGAGGTTTATTCACGATTGACCATATGGCCAGACAGTGGCAGTCACCTTTTTGAGTTGTGTCACAGTTATTGCAATACCATTGTATTTGACCACTGTTTTAAAGCTGTCTTTTGTTTTTGACCACTAGCAGTTTGGCAGACAGTCAAGCCTGGTTAATTTAAAGATATAACCACGAGACAGTGTGAATAACAACCCAGAATTGACTGATTGCCAAACCTCAAGGATTAGAACATTCAGAGAGCAACCATTTCATATCAAGGGGGGGGGGGGTTTGGGAGTTTTTTTATATTTTTAAATTAATAATTTCTGTTCTGTTTTCGTGAAATAAATAAAAAAAATGTGGGGGATCAAATAATTGTAATCTCCCCAAAAGAGTCACTATTTTTATTTTACTTTTTTTATCTATTCTTAAGAATTAGGCAAACCTCTTGGACCCGGGTTCTTTCCTGTCTGGACAACCAATGATGGATCTATAAATGTTCCATCGGTACCAAGACTGGCACATAACATCTTACTGCTTGCTGTGTATTGCACCCTGCTGGTCCAATAAAATCAAGTGGTACCGGATGCCAAGGAATATAACCCATCCTACCCTAACCCCTCTCAATAGCCCTGCTGGCAGGGTACACCTTCCTGCCCACATAGTCTAACCGGGTAACCACTGTACACGACACTTGCAACATCGTCACCTCAGTTGTTCTATACATAACACTGGTGTGGTTGAAGTCCAACTCTCACTTACAACAAAGCTATAGCCATTTTACTGCTGCGATTTGCTACTCCTGCCACCAACATGGGGGCAGCCATTGTGCACACTGCCCCCACTAGGTGATGACGTCATACCATTGTCTTTTCTTAGAAGAATGATCCGATTGTATTTAAAAAAAATTAAAAACATCAAGAACCGTTTCACTAAAATAAAACTGCATCAGTCGTACCTCTTTGTGTTCTAAATCCATATTGTCCCTCATACATTAATCTATGTTTATAAAAATGTTGCTTTTCCTATAATGTATATTTTTCAAAAATTTTAGAGATCACCGGTAGTAGGCCTAATGATATCGGTCTGTAGTTACATATTTCCATAACACTCTTTGCCGTATATAATGGTTTTACGCTGGCTTGTTTCATGGTGTCAGGAAAAACACCTGTACTTAAGGATTTATTAAATATTATAAGCAGGGCTTAAAGTATACCTGGGTTAATAGCCTTCAGCATAATACTAGAAATTTCATCATATTTCGAATTGATATATTTTAACAACCTTTCCAAAAATGCTCCAATTGTATCAGTAACCTGCCCATAAAGAGAAACAAGTACAATTGCACTCGTGCTAAGAGAACATTGAAATTGTAAAACTCCAGACAAAATGTGTTTATTCTTTATTTACAGCCTCATTTAAAAGGATAATTTATCAGGTTAACCACGTGAAATGGGCATTATAATACATTACAATCCCCTATGGCCTACACTCTTAAAAATGGACTTTATAGCCATTCACACTCAGTTAAAAAAAGTATACAATTGCTCTAATTAATTGTGGTGTAATTTCAAATATTATACCATGCGACACCTGTGCCAGCACTAAGTGTTTGTCTCAGGAACATATATATACGTGTAAATGGACGTAAAAGTGGACGGACAAATTTATAACACAAACGAGCAGTACATCCAGACATCGAAAGCGAAATTGTTCAAAGACCTCGAAACAGCACAAAAGATTATGGCAGAAAAGGACCCGTACAAGCAGATGGATCTCGGAAAGAAAATAGCCGGATACGATAAAACCACATGGGAAGAGTCTGCACCACAAATCTTACGACAAGTAAACAGGCAGAAGTATGACCAGAACCCGACGGCCCGTAGTTATTTGTTAGCAACAGGATCAAGACATCTGGGAGAAGCAACAAAACACCCCGTCTTCGGAATAGGCATGAACAGGACCCACCCCGATGTCACAGTATATGATAAATGGAAAGGCGGAAACTTGATGGGAAAAACTCTCCAAGAAATACGAAAACATCTAAAAGACATTTAATATAGCTCCGTAAACATTGCTGTTATTTGCCGAATTTATTATTACGAGGTGCTAAACAGATGATTGTTTTATTTTCATTGCATAATCCTGCCACTAATTAAGATTGTATAATCCTGCCATTGTATAATCCTGCCATTGTATAATCCTGCCATTGTATAATCCTGCCATACGCTTAACTCAGCATTAGACCAAAGCGACAGTATTACTTAAGCATTATACTTTGTTATTACCAAAGGTTTTGTATTATTTTCCTTTACAATGCAGTAACTGTGTATTTAAAGTTACATATCTGTTATCAGTATAATCTCAATTTTTTTTTTACTAGACAAAAAAATGAATTCTATAATCCTATAACTCTATATTATGCAGGCAGTTATGTAAACTGTAGTTGTACTTTTTATCATTCAATAATCGCTATATATAATTACGGACGATTTATAACATTTTAATAGTATTCTTTTTTTTTTTTTTTTTTTTTTTCTCGAATACAATCTGCTTTGGTTAAATTAGAATTTATAAATTCAATGCTCAATGTTATTGTTTATAAGCCAATCAATCACGACATTATATCTTATATGTTCGATGAACTATTAATTCAGACACTATTACATTATTTTTATGACATTCATGATAAACTTAAAATTAGTAATTATGGAACTGTGAAAGTTATTAATGTTCCATTGTAAAAACTATCATTGGACCTACCTGTACTATTAATATGTCAATCCTATGCCCTATGCATTGTATTTGCATGCTTGATTTGATATGTTTGCATTGTTCCTAGATATGGTGCTTTTTAATATTATGCTACATGAAACACTTTTCTTGTACCTGTCTCTGAGCTACATGTCTCCGAGTTACATTCAACCAAGACTGTTCAAATATTTTAGTAGAATGCTTATGAGGTTACTAAATACATTGTTCTCTGTAAAAAAACAAAGAGTTTTGAGTACCCTAAAAACCTATGGCTACTCCTGACCAAACAATCACATGGCTAGAGAATTTTAACGATGATCATGTAGAGAACTCTAGACCAATGTTTTCTCCATCGCATTACTATGATATTGATAAGTTTAATGAGCTTACTGAATCTCTCTCATCAAAAACATTCTCCATTTTAAACACAAATGCTCGAAGTCTGCCTAAACATAAAACCGAATATGAAGTCTTAATGAACAACATCATAAATTTTCATTTTGATGTTCTTACGTTCGAGGAAACTTGGCTTGACGAAAATTTATGTGACTATGTGAAGTTTAAAGGTTACTCGATGATCACTAAACATAAACTCCAAAAAAAGGAAGGAGGAGGTATAGCTATCTTTATTTCTGACAAATTAGAATATAAAGAACTTGCAATTTCCGTTCCGACTGACAAACAAAATCTGTTTGATTGTCTTTTCATTGAAATTGAATATGGAAGAAAATCTATTATACTTGGTGTCTTGTATCGCTCGCCAAGCCATAACAGTGTACATGAATTTAATAATTTTATTGATTCAGTGCTAGAATCTTTTAAGAACTATAAAAATAAGGAAATAATAATTGTTGGTGATACCAATATTGATCTCATCAAGTCTGAAAACAATGCTTTAACAAATGCTTATCTAGACTCATTTATAAGTAATAGCTTTATTCCAAAAATCTCACTGCCAACTAGAGTGACTAACAACTCGGCTACTTTAATTGATCATATATTCCAAAAAATCTCAGATGTTCCAACATACCAAGGAACAATACCAGTTGACATCACTGATCATTATATTAACTTCATTTCCTTAGATTTGACTGACCCTGACGTAAGTCTTGAAAAGAATGTCACATACAGAGTCCAAAACGAGGCGTCAATGAACTCCTTCAAAAATGCTCTTAATGACGCGAACTGGGACGATGTCATAAATTCTTCAAATGTAGAGACTGCATATAATTCTTTTATTGATATATACACCAAAATAATGAATGAAAAACTCCCTGTAAGAACTTCTAAGTTTAACAGGAAATTTCATAAAATTAAACCATGGATCACTAAAGGCATCATTACCTCAATGAAACAGCGATACAAATTATCTATAAAACTAAAAAAAACCAGAGACCTAGTAAGGCGTCAGGAAGAGGAAATTAAATACAAGAGATACAGAAATTGCCTTAATAAATTAATAAGAGCAGCAAAACAACTTCATTGGACAAATTCATTTAAAAGTTGCGAAAAAGACATAAAAGCTACTTGGAAGCAAATAAATAATTTACTAAATAAGAATAATAACAAAAACGATGTGACTAATCATTTTATTACAAATGATAATGTGACACTAACAAATGCAAATGAAATAGCTAACTCTTTCAATGAATATTTCACAAATGTTGGACCAAAATTTATCAAACAAAATAACCCCATGCTCTAGGCAGCCGAGTACTTTTCTACCCAATTTAAATCTAGTGGGTTCTCTCTTTCTTAGGCCAACTTCGGCTGAAGAAATTGCAAAAATTATTCAAAAATTCAAATCAAAATCTTCTTACGGATATGATGAGATTAGTCCAAAAATGTTAAAATCAACTTTTCAGCCAATTCTGAGACCGTTGACTCATATATGTAACCTTAGTCTTAGGAATGGAATTTTCCCTGACCAAATGAAACTGGCTAAAGTTATCCCAATACATAAAAATGGACCAAAAAGTTCTTTTACAAATTATAGACCTGTCTCTCTCTTGCCTACGTTCTCTAAGATACTGGAACGACTAGTCTACAATAGATTACAAAATTATCTAAAAACAAATGATCTATTAACTCCCTGTCAATTCGGCTTCAGGGAAAATTTATCCACGGACTTAGCCATATTAAAATTACAAGATCTGATTTCAGGGACTTTAAACAAAAAACATAAAGCCCTAGGACTCTTTCTTGATCTAAGTAAGGCGTTTGACACGTTAAATCACCATACACTTCTAGACAAGTTATATCACTATGGAATTCGTGGAATAGCCCACAAATGGTTTTCAAGTTACTTATATGGCAGAAAACAATTCACTTATTTTAAACAGATTAGATCTGATACACTACACATTTCCACTGGAGTACCGCAGGGCTCCATACTGGGACCGCTATTGTTTATATTATACATCAATGATATCGCTCAAACAGCATCCAATGCGCAATTTATAATATTTGCAGATGATACGAACATTATATTTCCCTTCGAAAAATCCATAACTCCCTCCATTAACCAGAATATCAATGATCAACTTAAAGAAATAAGTGACTGGTTCTCCGCAAACAAATTATCTATCAATGTCTCGAAAACTAAATTCATGATCTTTCATACACCAAGGAGCTCAGTAAATGAGGCTAATTTAGACTTTTACCTTAATGGATCTCAAATTGAAAGAGTTCACCAAATTAAATTTCTTGGTGTTATTCTTACTGACACGCTAAACTGGAAAAACCATATTGATGGAACAGCCAATAAAATTTCTCGGATAGCTGGCATTATGAATAAACTTAAACATGAACTTCCTTCCAATATATTATTCACTATTTACAACTCACTGGTGGTACCGTATTTAAACTACAGCTTAATAGCTTGGGGAAATTCACCTAACTCAACAATTAATAGAATCCAAGTTTTACAAAAAAAGGTCATGAGAATCATTGACAAAAAAAGATACAATTCTCACACCACTCATTCATTTCATAAATACAAAAGCTTAAAACTAGCCGACTTATACCAGTTCAGATCTTGTCTTTTATATTACAGAGCCCTGAACAATTACTTACCATCATATTTTAAAGATACTCTGAAAGCAAACGAAACAACTCATCATCATTCCACCCGTGGAAGAGCAAACATCCACATAAAGTCAGTTCAATCCCAAATTGGTAAACAATGCCTTAACTACAAAATTGCTCAATCCTGGAACAGCTTACCTGAGGACATTAAGTCTCATCGTACAGCCTCTATTCATATCTTTACGTCTAAATTAAAAACCTTTTTCATCAATAAATATTCCTTGCCATGTACCATAAGGAACTGTTACATTTGCAATCGATTTATGCCATAACTGACTCTATTACCTCCGTCAGCATTCTACGCAAATTGTCTACTTCTATTTTTTAGATTTATGATAGATAAAATTTTTTAATTCTTATCTAATGTATTAATTGTATGTTCATGTACTCAGAAAATGTAATCCTTGTCACAAGATTCGAGATTGTATATTCACGTAAATTGTCTTTTTCTATTTTTAGATTTATGATAGTTAAAATTTCTATTTTTTTTTTTTTTATAGTGTTTTAAATGTATGGTCATGTAATCAGAGAATGTAATCAGTGTTATAAGATTGTAATTATCTAAAAGCTTAATTAGATGCTGTTTTTGTAGTACTAAGCAGGAGTCACTCGCAGTTTTTGTCAAAACTATTGGCCCTGCTGTGCCTTATGATTATATTATATTTATGTATTCATTTTGGTACAAATAAAGTTCAAGTTCAAGTTCAAGTTCAATATATATGTTTTTGCATATTCCCTCGCCAAGATGAATAACCTATACTAAACACAGTATTTTTAGTATTTTGATGGTTGAGCCAGTTACAGAGCATTGTACATTGTTATGATACTATCTTGAAAGCCATTTCTGACTGCTTATTACTTTGGAAACTTAAATATTCCCTCTTAACGCAAAAGGTTCTTGAAGGTATAAATAAAGAACCCACAGCTGAATAATTTTTCTAAGGGTTCAATTGAATTGAAAAGGTTCAATACTGGTGGGAAGGCGCTATCTGATGGAACCATATGCTCCCAACTTCAGAGATAGGGGTGCCCGTGTGGGAGTTCAGGTCCGCGTAGATGGATAATCCAAGTGAAGTTTTTTGCTGCTGGATTCTTTTTAAAATTTTGATAATGAAACTTTTAGGGTTCCTTATCTATACCAGCTTATAGAACCTTAAAGGTTCTGTATAAAACTTTTGGTTAAGAGTATTGTGTCATCTCAGGGGCATCAGTATTTTTTTTTTAGTCAGTTTTCCTCAACATGAAATTACCGATAGCACTTTAGGGGAATGCTGACCGTAATTATTCATTTTCAGAATACGACATCGAAAAATATAAGTTGAGAACAAAATCGCCCAATGAAGTGTCCGGAAAACCACCCCATATAGCAGTTATTTAATTCAAGACTGCCCAGAAAGAAATAGTTCACTTCAACAAAACTGGGCAAGAAATCAGGTTTTATTTCATATAAGATTTCAGGCCTTTTCCTGTCTTCTTCATTTCATGTTATAAACTTACTCATATACCTTAGTTTAAAAAAGCCTGTAGATCACTAGAATAGGAATGCGGGGGTCATGTCTGCGTATTGAACCAGCTGCAGCTGTGTACTGTAAATTGTAAGATTCATTCGTATTAATTTGAGGTACCGTAATATGGGGTGAATCGGGACAGAATTGGCCGTTTTTCTGTCACAGTATGAAGAAAAATAAACTTAGAAATCAATATATGGTGTCAAATTGTGTCCGAGCACAAGGTCTAAGTATCCCCAAGACCTTGAAATGATATCTTAAATTTCCAATGCTCAAGGTCCATAAAACCACTGTCCCAATTCACCCCACACTTAGGGGTGAATCGGGACACTGCCTTATTTTCACAGTCATTACTTCTTAGCTTTTGTAAGTGATTGCTACTTGTAAGAACACATTGGAAAACGTGTTAAACATGCCAAAAATGTATTTTCAGGAAAATCTGAAATCAATTTTATGGATAATATGTAAATATTAAAAATTGTGTTAAATAACAGAAAAGTATCAAAAAACGTAGATTTTTGCAAATTTTTCTAGTGATTAATAATTCTGGACTAAATCCTCTAATCATAATGCTAAGTTCAACTATATTCATAAAAAACCATGCCACCACATTCAAAAGAAAATCGGTAGGATTAGTTTATAGTTGATCCCAAAACTTTGTTATTGCCCTTGAACTGAACCCATGACCAAACATACGTAATATATTATCTAGTCTACAATCCGGGTCCCCTAGCTGGTCAAAACATGGTTTTAAAAGTTTCCTGGAAGATTTGTGGCTCCAGTATTCATACTTTTTAAAGTGCATGCAAAGTTTAGACCAGCCTTTGAGAATTCACATCTCGCAGTACTAAGTTTAAGGTACAGCAGGTCCTCATTGCCTGTAGTTAAAAGCATAAAACTTAAGTGACATTTGCCCTGGTATGTCTACTATAAATGTGCCAAAAATCAAGTTTCTGACTTTAGAGGAAGTAGTTTTTTCTTAAAGAAATATAACTTTTCCCTACTCTGTCCCGATTCACCCCAGTGTCCCGATTCACCCCATATTACGGTAACAAGTCTTCTGCATTTTTTCTGGTACACCAGAATTTATCTCATGCTAATATAAACTTTTCACAACCTGCTAATGTGAGAAACTTAGAACACACGAGATTTATGTTTTAGAGTGAATACAAATGATGGAAGTTATTCAGAATAAGTGGTACTAGGAATCATGTATTGGTTGGTTGGTATATATATAGCGTGCTGGACTGCCAATCACTGGGTCAAGGGTTCGAATCCAGCTCTTGCCAGGTCTCCTGGGCCTATGTTGGATGGCTGTTTCAATCATTCTTCACCTCATTGATGTGTCCTCCTCCTGGCCTAAATAGCCTACCGAGTGCAAAAATACAGGACGTAAAGCCCAAATCATCCATCCATCCAGGTGTTGGCTTGTACATGTATCGATGATTACAAGGCAATCAGAAGTGCCTTGGTCTAATGGACAAAGTGCTCGCAAGGTAGTTTAGACATTGTGGTTTCAAGCACCAAGCCATGGCATGGAGCTGAGCAGCTCCTGCCTACATCTGTGCCTCACTCCACCCAGGTGTAAATGGGTACTTGGCTGTAATCAGTGATGGAGATAGTAGAGTGACTTATAGAATTCAAATTTTTATAGGAAAAATCAAATCTCCTAAAACCCCCAATTTGAAAGTAGCAATCGATGACCAAAGAAGTAACAAACACATGCATGCAAAATTTCATCCAATTCAAATCGGTTAATAACTAGAGGTTGCAAAAAACCTTTTAAGTTTATAAGGTAATACCCCATTCATGCTACAAAAAAATTTGAAAATCTGAAGTTGTTTTTTTTTTTTGCTTTCTCTTTAGTATAAGAGTGCCAAGTAATATCTGAGGGTTATTTTCGATTAATTGAGTGAATAATTCTATTTGCAAGAGAAAAAAACAACTTGAAAATTGACCTTTGTAACATCTAGGTTCACCTGCTAAGATACTTTGTAAGTCAAAAAGAATATCAAGACAAGATTGGGCATCCTGGAAATACTAAAAAAAATTATTTTGACGTCGGAATCAAATGAGCAATCCCAAATTAAAATTCAACGGCTTTGTGCAGCTCACAAATATCAATCGATTTTGTCGAAATTTTTACACTATATACCTTCTATGTGTGTAAGATGAGAGTGCAATATTCAAATCCGAGAAGTTTCCAAGAAAGTGTTTTTTGACCGGCCTAGTCCACCATGCTTCAAACAACATGATGCTGGTTATATTCAACATAAAAGATGACTAATTAATGTTCTTTCCATGCCATTCGAATAGTTGATGTTTTCCTTAACTTTGAACATTGTTGATCATCAAAATCAATTAATATTCTCTCTTCCTGTTATTACAAAGGCTCTTTCTTTGTGCACAATTTTCTTACATAATACGTTTCCAGACATGACACATTGCATGTGCAGTGTGTGCATATATGGGCAATGTAGAATGTTATGATTATTCTAATTTGAAACATCTCCCACCATCTGTGAATACCATAATAACGAATACAGTAATTACCAAATTTCGCACATGTCGCTATGAGAAAATCTACGTTGTAGAAATGTTGTAACAACGTCACCCTGTTCATCAAATGACATGGAATATTACGGCGGAAATGATGTCGTCATAACGTTGTGTAGCAACATCAAAGATATGACGTTAGCATGCGCCATTGTGGTGACATTTTTACAACATTCTGAGGCAATGTCAATGGTTCGACGTTAGCTTGCGACGTTGTGGCAATGTTGTAAGAAAACCCCGACATTGTGTTCATGTTGTGGATTGTGAAAACATAATCTCTACTAGGGCCCTGCACGGGACTAGATTTTTGTCTCACTCCCGCCCATTCTTTCCAAATCTGCTCCCGCTCCCGTCCCGTTCTAGGCATTACAATGATAAAATTTACAGAGATTCTCTTCCATACATATCTACGTGACCAACAGACCAGTCCTCCACCAATTAGCAACGTTGTGTTTACGTCGTTTCCCCTTGGGTGTCAAATCAGATATATGGCTTGAAGTAAAATATGGTTATCCATACCCACCAGAGCTGGGGCGAGTACTCGAATTACAAGTACGAGTACGAGTACAAGTACTGCCTGATGTTTAGAGTAAAGTAAAGTAACGAGTACCTGCTCAAAATATTAGAGTACGAGTACAAGTACAAGTACTGTGAAAACACCAAGAACGAGTACAAGTACGAGTAACGAGTACAATTGATACATGCATCTTTATTCTACCCATATCAATGAAAATCCATTAATATTAACACCAAAAAAAATCATATCAGGTTATTGGAATTTGTATCTAAAATGGGTAATTGCAGTAATGAGTCTAATAAAGCCGGGAAAAGTAATTGAAATTTCAATTAAAACTCAATAACAATGCATATAAACTGATTTATTGCAACAATATGAGAATGAGCATCTAAAGGTCAAACTGACAGACCTGTTTTCTTTTGAATCCACCATCAGATATGAATGTGTCTATAATATCCTGCAAAAATAGACCATTTAGATGTTATTATATATATTATATAGGCCTCTCTGTTTTATTAATCCATTGACACACAAGAGTAATTCATAATTATCATCTTGGTTATGTTAATTATAAGTTGTGTCTTATCACTCCATATCATTATGCAATAGGGGTACGATATACTTAATCTGATAATGCACCACTCTGCTACAATGGGGGTAAATATCAATGAAGAGAATGTTACCCAAATATAGGGGCATTTGGTCAAACTTTTGACCTAAAGAGGACCAAAACAAAGAAATTGATAAATTGAAAAGAGTTTGATCTTTTTCAAAAGCTATTGCTGATTCAGTTATTTGAAAGAACCATTACATTGACTATGCTTTGAGAGGCTAATCCAAGTCAAATTAGACAGTACAGTAGTGATGGCCAATTATTGGAGTCTTCAAAGGCCTATATAAAACACAGCTATCAAATGGCAAAATTTTGCATGCAGTATGAAAACCAACATTAAGATGTTTTCACTATGAGTAAGATGTCTGTCATCATAGTTAAGTGTCTCTCAGGGAGAATTTCAGTTATTTCACTTCATCTTTGCTCTGAACATCAAACAAGTACATGCACAAGTACTGAACTCACAAGTAAAAGTACGAGTACAAGTACTGAACTCACGAGTACAAGTACGAGTACAAGCACCAAACATTCTGGATTTACAAGTACGAGTACGAGTACAAGTACCAGGCACCCAGTACTCGAGTACCGACGAGTACGAGTACTGAGTACTTGGCCCCAGCTCTGATACCCACTTGAAACAAAATCTTAATATTATCATTATTTTATTTTGTGTATGGGACTAATATAAATAAGCAAGACCTTGTTTTTGAAAAGTAATTTTATTGAATTGAAATTTACTAACAGAATGCAAATTTACGAAAGCAATATTAAAATGTCAGGTCTTTCGGATGTTCTTCAGGAATATTGTCATTTGATTGCCTGCAGTTGGCAGCAAAATTATTCAACGCCTTTGATGTTTTCCCAAAGACCTTAATGAATACATCTTCTTTATAGATTTATTTCTCAGGGGGCCTGTTGATAGTTTTGCCACACAGACTTCAACACAACTAATTTAGAGAACTACATTGTAATAGTGGATAACACTATGGCATTTGAAGGGTCTTGTCATGTTTGAAGCCCATGGAAATTTAGCCCAGAGGGAGGCAAACCATGTTTTGGAACAGCCAGCTCCAGTAAACAGGAGGCAAAATAGTATTATTACTCTCTTATTAGAAGCATTTTATACTGTCAACTGTTTAAGGTAGGTCAAGTAAGTGTAATACTATTAATTTGTGAAGTAACAAGTGGGTGACACCATGTTGAATTGTCACAAAATGGCTTTTTCTTGAGCAGACAGCCAAATTCAGCATGCACAGTGGCGCCGTCTTTTGTAGCTGTGTATGTTGGTGAAATTGGGCTGTTTACATTAAATTGAACCTCACAGTACAGACGCCTTCATCATTGAGATGAGTGTTTGGGATATGTTCTAAAAACACACAGTTGCCGAAACTAGCACACCAGATGGCGCAGTCTTCATATGACGACATATCTTCGATCTTCTTGGCCAAATAGTTGTTGGCAGGAACAGAATTTTCTAAAGTCAATTGTGTTCCTTGACGTGCCCTCACACTCATGAGTTTTGCATCTGTAATTTTTCAAATGGTTTCAAAGATTCAGGCAACATCAATTGATAATTCAAGTTAACTCAAAAGAAGAAAGATATTGTGATCCATAATATTATAATTACACATTAGAAACCGAACAGATCCATTTTAGCAAATATGCAGTTAAATATTTTGGCAGTTATGATATAAAAACTAGAACTGGCCCAGTGTTAAAATTACTTAAGTGCGGGGAGAAGAGAATCGGATTGCTTTCTGTTGTTTGAAAAAACTGCAATCAATATACCGTAATATGGGGTGAATAGGGACACTGGGGTGAATCGGGACACGCCAGGAAAGAATTTTAATCTTCAAAAAGGAACAACTTCTACTTGGTGCAGGGAGTTGATTTTTTGAACGTTTTTAGTATATATTCCAATAAAGGTTCCGATGGATTTTCATGATTCTATCTGCAGGCAATAAGGAGCTGCAGCACCTTAAACCTCGCCCTGCAGAATTAACATTTTCACAAGCTGGTCAAAACTTTGCATGTACTGTAAAAAGCATAAATACTAGAGCCACCAATCTTATAGGAAACATGTATAGCCTAGTTTTGGCCTGTTGGAGGACCAGAATAGTAGACTAGATATGAGATTATGTATGTTTGGTCATGGGTTCAGATCCAGGGCAATGACAAAGCTTCGGAATCAACTAAAATAACCCAACTAATTTTCATTCGAGTGTACTGGCGTGGCTTTTTGATGAATATTATTGAACTTGGCATAATTTATAGTGGATTTAGTCCAGAATTACGAATCACTAGGAAAATTGGCAAAAAACTACCGTTTTTGATAGTTTTCTGTTATTTATTACAATTTTTTAAATCTGCATATTATCTATGAAATTTATATCAGATTTTCCTGAAAATTAATTTTTGGAATTTTGAGCATGTTTTCTAAAGTTTAATTACAAGTGGTAATCACTTAAAGAAGCTAGTAATAATTTATTGTAAAAATAATGGAGTGTCCCGATTCACCCCAAAGTGTGGGGTGGATTGGGACAGTGGTTTTTTGGGCCTTGAGCATTGGCAATTTAACATATCATTTCGAGCTCTTAGGGATACCTAGACCTTTCGCTCAGACACAATTTGACACCATATTTTAATTTCTGAGTTAATTTTTGTTCATGCTATGACAGAAAAACGGCCAATTCTGTCCCGATTCACCCCATATTACGGTACTGGCAGTATAGAGCAATTATTCATGTTATTATTATTATGTTACCTGGACACTTGAGATCTGTCAATGTTACATCCTCCCACTGTTTACCAAAACAACCGTCCATGTTCACTTTGATTGGCTCCCGATGTCTTAGCGCCCAACAACGCCATTCATCACAACTGATGTCATTCTTTGAAACATCCAGCAAAAGTTTAGAGCAAGTTATTCCAACACACCATCTGTAGGGGTCATCAATTTTCTTTACAGAAGTTCTCCACAGGTTGATATATTCCAAATTCGGTGTATATTGAAGACATTTCATATCGAATGACTCAAGTTTGTTACTTGCTAGGTGAAGATAATTTAATTTTGTCAAGTTACGGAATTTATCCTTGGAAATGGTTCCAGTAAGTAAGTTTCCATTGAGATGCAGATGGGTCAAAGTTCCAATTTCATTCAGATCAGGGAAAGATGTAATTCGATTATAAGACAACCAGAGCATTTCTAACTTCACACAGTCACACAGACGTTCAGCTTTGACGGTTGAAATCTGGTTTCCGGACAGAGTGAGTTGGGTGATACTCTGACATGAACCTGTCATATCAGGGACTTCTGTGAGTAGATTTCCATACAAATCAAGATTTGCAAGATTTTTGTTTTGTTTGAAGGCATCCGTTGGGATAGCACTTATTTTATTGCGTCGGAGAGCAAGTACGCTGAGTTTTACCATCAATGAGGTGTTAGGTAATATCAGAAGCTGGTTAAGATTCAAATCCAGGGTCATCAAGAGGGGCATGTTCAAAGCTATATTACTAGGTCTCGTGATGTTTTCCGAACAACTCTCAGCAGGAAAATATGTCAGTGAGTTTTCGTTAAGCCGCAGAGTAGAGAGTGATGTTTTCTCCTTAAAAGAGGCCACTTCAAGACATGTTATACCAAATTTTTCCAAAGTCAGTCCATGATTAAGATTTGGCAGACCTGTTAAGATCCCATTTATGTTGCCAATTTCATCACGCAATCCACTCCCTGAAGCATAAAATCCTTTTAGTTTTGTAAAGCCTGTGCAGTTTTCAGGCAAACTTTCAATTGGATTACCTTTGACATATAGCCACAAGAGATCAGGAGCAAAAGGAGCTATACAAGGGAATGTATTCAAATTTTGGCAGGACTGCATGTCAAGTTTTTTCAAGCTTGAAAGACCGGAGAATGCGAGCCATCCTGTGCGGACAAGTCGTGTATTCTCATTCATGAATAGCGCCGTCAAGGAATTTAGTCCTGAGAATGTGTAATCTTGAAATTCAACGAATTTGTTGCTGGCCAAGTTTAACTCTTCGAGTTTATCAAATCCGGTAAAAGAGTGAGGAACCAGTGACGATATTCCGCATTCTTCTAAACGGAGAATTTGTAGTGTCGCTTTCGTCTTGTTTAAGTTGGGCATATACTTGATGTCATTGAAACTGAGAGACAGTGTTACAAGCTGAGGATATTCAACTATCAAATTCCAGGTATCGTTAGTTATCTTACACTTGTCTAGCACAAGAGTATGTAGATGATCTTCGATGTTAGGAAAATAGGGAAATTTGGTCAAAGGGTTACTATCCAAGTACAATATACCCATCTTTGTTCCTTTAAAAGCATTTTCAGAAATAGTTGTGATCCTGTTACTTGTCAGATATAATTTTGTGATAGAAGAATTTGTCAATGTGTCTGGTGTGATTGATGTAATGTTATTTCCAGCTAAGCTCAATTCAGTAATTGATGTGTTTGTGATGCTTGGGATGATCTCAAGTCCTTTGGTATCAGCATTATATGTCAATCCTTCTCCTGTCATAATTGGTATAAAAATCAATGTTATATCAATGATTATTCTAGTCCAGGCATCCATATTGTAACTAACGTGTAAACAGTGATTCCTTTCGTAGTAATTTTGTACCTTTTCTAACTGTTTATTTACCAATGCACCTAGAGAAAACTCTGTTATATGCACAATTTACTTAAATCAGCTATAAAATCAGGAGAAAGCAAAATTAATGATTTACCACATAAACTTTTTAACTGAAATTAGGCATAAGGAATATAAAGCACTAAATCCTGCCAGACATCCACTGCAACCTGAAGTCTTTTAAAAGTTGAAAGTAATCCGTGGACTGTTGTAATCTGAGTCGCCTTCACCACACATTCCACAGGCATGAACTTTAAGAGGACGATAATATATTAATAAATATTTTATAAGTTATGCATTTGTTACTTAGGGAACCTAGGGCTCTAAATGTCACACCAGGTTATTGCTGTGTAACAAACCCATAGTTAATTAAATTAGTGATGCAGATCGGACTACCTTTAAGAGGGTGGTCAAGTATTTACAAAAGTGGTCCACTTCTGGTCTGGTCCAGCGTGAGGTGGTCCGATTTTGTAACTGGACCGGTCCAGAAGTGGTCCGCCAGAATTTTGAGAATTATAATAAAAATGAAGAGTTAAACAAGCTATATGACATGAATTTCATTTTTAGATGTGGCCCTTGTTTAGCATTGTTTGGCATTGACTGTCTGTTATAATCAACTGTCTCGAACCTCATGCATTTCTATGGGGTCCACAACTGATATCAATGTAATGTGAATAGGTTCCCAGCTGATAAAAACTGATGGTTAACTGAGAGTTATCTCGTGAAATTGCCCCTCAGTTATCACGTGGAACACTGATAGGTTATTGCAAATGCTAGCCACATGATTTTGTCACTAGTTAACCATGTGATTTCCTGGGAGCAATCTTCACCAGTTAACCACATGATTTTCTGGTGAATATCTTCACTGGTTGACCATGTGATTTTCTGGGGGGAAATCTTCACCAGTTAACCATGCGATTTTCTGGGGGCAATCTTCACCAGTTAACCATGTGATTTTCTGGGGTGAAATCTTCACCTGCTAACCATGTGATTTTCTGGTAGGCGATCTTCACCACCTAACCATGTGATTTCCTAGTGTAAACTTCCAATACATAGCTACAAATTTATGCATACATGTGTTTATCTGGGGAAAATCATCATGTGATGGTCATCCCATGAAAATGTTGGGGAGTTTTTTCACGTGAAGAAAAACACGTGTTAACTCTCAGTTATGTCATGAAGATGGTCAAGCGTTAATCTGTTGACATGCATCTGGTGGCTATCCCGCGAAAATGTTATGGAGTTTTCTGCCCATTTTGCTTGGCTAATAACATTTATACACAGAAAGAAATGATAGTGGCAAAACTGCTGGAATTATTGGAGTCCCGGACTACAGCAACCCCTGTAGGAACTTTGCAGAATGACTCTTCACTTCTGATATGAGAAAGTTTACTTGGAACTATGGACCTTGAACTTTTTTACTGGAATATCTGTTTTAGTGGGGCAGCTTATTGCAAAATCGTGCATTTTGTGATAGACCTACCAAATTTGGCACATATGTAGAAATCAACTAAAGAAGCAAAATTAGCTATGGTGTCATTCTTGATTTTGGCTTGTATCTCCATGGCAACGGTTTCCATAGCAACCATTAAATTTTTTGTAAATGTTTATAATAGAGCTCATATCTCAGAAAATATGGCATCAGTGTTAAATTTGATGATGGATATGTGTTGCTGAGAAGTATGAGCTGTTTTACTGTGGTTGCCATGGTTACCAATTTGTAATCATGGATGTTTCATGACAACTTGACTGTAGTAGTAGGTTTTACACTTAGAGAAATTAACTGCACAAAAACACCTTCACAATGAACAAGCAAGTTATATATCATATTGTTTGCTATGGTCTTGGCTGAGCAATGGTACCTTGTTTTACCCCCATTACCCAGTACACAGTGTCCTTGAACGAAGTTTAGGGTTAAAAAAAATGTACAAAGAATCTGTCAACGCAGCATTGTAGTATGTGGTCTCAGCTTCGATTTGATGTAAAGATCTAAAAAATCTGTTGGGAAAATTTTGAGAAAATTGAAATTTAAAATTTTTAGTTTTTCACACCCCTGTTGCTTGGAAAATATCAGTTTTAGATCTGTCAAATAGCATTGCAGTGTTATGGAAACATCACAGCTTATTTAGGTATACATTAGGTTACTGAATCAAGTGAAAAATAATAATAAAAAGCATTTTATTTCTAATTTTCACATCATTTTCAACATTAAGGGGTGTTGCAAACTCACCGACTCATATAATGTGCCAAATCAAATATAAACATAGGGATTTCGGCTTTATTATTTCTTTAACTAAAGAAAAGTGGCAATTGAACCACCAGGGTGTGAGAAAATGCCTTGTTGAATTCATTAGTGATGTAAATTGAGCTTTTTAGCGTTTCATCAGTTACAGGTAATTTCATTAGTACGCGATTCTTAGGTTCTAGACCCACCAAATACATGGCATTTTTAGTTAATCTGATTGGTTTAGAAGCAACAGAACGTCACACATTGGATGTATCACACGTACTAAGTGCTGGTTTAGCATTGATTCCTCACAGCCAAGTGTGAATGACAAGAATCGCATGGTAATGAAAACACCTGTAATGTTTTTCAAGTGGGACTCACAAAAACATCTGTAAAGTTTTCGGACAACAAATAGTGGAAAAATGTAGGAATACCTACTGTCGGCATCTCACAAGTGTGTATCTTCACCACAGCTTTGCATGTAATTTGTATTTGACATCCAAGGAAATAATATATTTTGATAGAAGTATTTTTTCAACAAAGAAAAATCTATGCAAGTGGTCTAATGGCTTAGATCAATTTCAAGTTTTATTACAATGTTTCTGTCCATATTGAAATGTAGGTAGCAATTCATGGTTTTCTGAAGAATTTTAAGTGCTTCGTTTATCTGTTTTTGCTAATTGTTAAGATTGTTTCCTGAAATCTAGTGGTTACATACTTCTAAAATTCATTTGTTCAGTTATAGCGTGCCTTTGTGCAATCAACACAGTTTTGAATTAATAGTCAACAGATTCTCTTCCATGGTCACACATTTAATATTGTTTATCTGTGCATGCTATATCTGAACAACTGACTTTTGGAAGTAAGCAACCATTAGATTCCATGAATAGTCTTAAAAATTGGCAAAAACAGGTAAAAAAAGCACTTAGAATCTACAGAAGACCATTGAAATTACTACCTACATTTCAATAAGGACAGAAACATTGTAATAAAACTTTGAATTTATCATCTTAGCCATTCGACCACTTGCATAGATCTTTTTTTTAATTTGAAAAAATTCTTCTGTAAAAATATATTATTTCCTTGGATGTCAAATACAAATTACATGCAAAGCTGAGGTGAAGATACACACTTGTGAGATGCCGACAGTAGGTATTCCTACATTTTTCCACTATTTTTTGTCCGATAACTTTACAAATGTTTTTGTGAATCCCACTTGAGAAACATTAACTGGTGAACTGCTAAAAATCTCAATTTATATCACAAATGAATTCAACAAGGCATTTTCTCATACCCTGGTGGTTCAATTGCCACTTTTCTTTAGTTAAAGAAATAATAAAGCCGAAATCCCCATGTTTATATTTGATTTGACACATTTTATGATTCGGCGAATTTGCAACACCTCTAAATGTTGAAAATGATGTGAAAATTAGAAATAAAATGCTTTTTATTTATTTTTTTCACCTGATTCAGTAACCGTATGTATAACTAGATAAGCTGTGACATTTTGATAACAATGCAATGCTATTTGATAGATCTAAAACTAATATTTTGCATGCGACAAGGGTGTGAAAAACTAAAAATTTTAAATTTCAGTTTTCTCAAAATTTTCCCAACAGATTTTTTTGATCTATACATAAAAACGAAGCTGAGACTACATACTACAACGCTGCGTTGACGGATTCTTTGTACATTTTTTTTAACCCTAAACTTTGTTCAAGGACACTGTGAGTAGTTACCCTAAAGCAGCCATTTTATGGCAATGAAGGCTCAAACTTTGGTGGCCGTTAACGTCATTCCAATTGACGATGGTGCGTCCTTCAGACAATTATACTGTACATGACAGGAAGTTTTTTTCATCAAATTCAGCACAGGGGAAAAGATTAACAAAAGAAGCAAAACTAGCATCCTCAATTTCCATAGCAACCATTCCCATAGCAACCAGTAAATTCATCATAAAACTTAATAAGAGAGCATAGTTATCTCAGAAAAAAGGCATCAATGTTAAATTTGATTAAGGATGTGTGTGGCTGAAAAGTATGTGCTATATTAGTATTGTTGCCATGGTTACCAATTTGTTTATTCTCAAAGTATCATGGATATTTCAAGATAAGTTTTTTCGAATTTGTAAGTTTTACACCACTTGATTTCTTCAACTGCTCTCCAATACTTTCATAATGAGCAAGCAAGTTATATATCAAATTGTTGGCCTTAGTTGGCTCTTTGTCTGGGCTATGTACCTCACTGCCCCAAATGAATCCTGCACAGTCATCTCTTAACTAAAACATGCAATTTTAAGGTATGTCTTTAACACACAAAACAGAATAGTGGTACATGTACAATCCTGGTTGAGATGTGAAATGGCTCAATATGTATTCCTTTTTGACCCTCGAGGGATGAAACAAAAATCATCAAGTATGAGGAATCAAGATTCAAGACCAGCAATTAAGTTTTTTGGTTGCTTCACGGATTTGATTGAGATATTTGAATATGTCATATATTGAGAACTATAACATATAGAGAGACGGGAATGGTATCAAAATATCTGTAACATCCAATTTGTCCAAGTTTATATTCATGTTTCATAAAAATATGGGGCCTAAACCTACTAGTTTCCAAGTTATTTGCAGAAAACATGATTTTTAATGCTGCCATCTTGGATTAACCTCAATAGGTCTGTCTCCATATGAGGATTACGACAGGTATTATCGATAGGCGGCAGTGTGATAAGGGGGGAGTGCTATTTTTGTCTTGGGGAAGCCCACCCGATGACATATTATCTGGTATGTTTGCAAAGTAAATGAAATCCTGTGACCAACAGTTATTAATAATCTGGTTGTTAACATGTTATAATCCCTCAATCTGTATGATGACAACACATTTTTCTGTTGAACTGCTATTTTGAGAACATAATCAATACAGTATAGCAGACCCAAACAATCAAACATTCAACAAACACACTTATTAAGTCAGACTCCTTGGCTTGGTCAACAACACCAATCACCTTGTTGAAAGGCAAAGGGGATTCCATGATAGCTCCTATTGCTTGGAGACACCACCTGCACATAAATTCATAACAACAAATGGAGGCAGACCTATTAGTTATTAGTTCTTGTTCCAATGCTCGGTTTTATGGGGAGACTGCCCATGGTTCAGTCGGTATGATGCCAGGCTCACACACGCACGATTGTGGGTTCAAAACTGGCCAGGGCAGGGAGGAAAAGAGCAGATCCTCCTTGAATTACTGTACCTAGATGGGAAGGTAGGCTATGGGCAGAGCAGGTACAAGATTGATCAGTGATGGCACCGTGTGAGGCTGCCAGCTGCATGTCCCCCAGGAGAGTGATACTGATAAAGAGTGATCAGTGAGCATGTCGGCCGAAGGTATTGTGTAAAAGTAAAAGTTGGCTGAGCATGAATAAATTTGCAATTATCAGCGTTGAAGCAGACTATAAACCCCCAGCTTTACTTTTATCTTTGACTTTACAATCATTACGATACAATTTGTGGTTGGGTTCATCAGCAGAATGACTGGACTATAATCACGGTCCAAGACATAGCAAAATCAATGGATGACAAGAAACAAATAAAACAGATGTTATCCTACTTGACTTCTCTTATGTTATGTGGGCATTTGATAAAGTTTCAAATCAGTGTTGGAGTCCTCGAGGCCGGCCTCAAGGCCCATTTTGGTTGCCTCGGCCTTGGACTCGGAGCCTTTGTGCCTCGGATATGCGTTGAAACACGTCTGAGGCCAGCCAAATAAATAAAGTACAATTTTGCTCGAACAGTCAAACAAAATTTGCTAGTCAGTTTAGTAAAATTATCTTTCAGTTTATCTAATATAAGTTCCAAGTCATAGCTCTGACATTGAATATTGTTTCATGTAAATTTCGACCATAATGATTTGAAGTTTAAATGATTTTTCTTCATTTAGTACAGGATGATCATTAACTTCACACACCAAAGTGTCGGACTTAAAAACATAACTCAACAAAATGGAATGACGCAAAATTTCTGACAAAATCTCATCTCTATCTAAAAAAATATTCCAAATAGCTTTGTTATAACACAAATATGCCACTGCCTAATAAATTGGACCCCTGCAACTCAGCAGCTCACAGTATCTATCTGCAGCTTGGTAGTATAATTTCAAACAGTCATATGTAGCGAAGCCCGTAATGAAAGAGATTTGATTTTTTTTTTCAGCCACAACGAAAAAGATTAATTCTTTCCTGGCAGTCCTGAAATGAATTTCTGCTCATAGGCGTACCGGGCGCGCGGTTTTTGGAGGGGCGAGCGACTTTTGCCCGAATTTAAAGATTTAAATTTAATGGCATTTCAAATGATATTACCTGGAAATCATTAATTTCCTATCGTTTTTATTTAATCATCTGTCCAAATTTTTTAGCCTTTTTGTCCAAGTGAGACAAATTCCATGCCCCATCCGATGAAAATGAGACGATTACCCCCTTATTGTCTGAATTTCAGTGTTTTTACCAGAGTCATGCAATAAGTGAATCTTCAATTGCACTGTTATAGCTAGCTGCCTTATTGTAAGCGATTGCCAAATGTCTATAAGGTACTAATCTAAAATAGTTTGGCAGTCAATCAGATTTTTTATCCAGCTGGCCTCGGTCTCGGTCTCAATAGCTGATGCCTCGGTCTCGGGCTCGGAGGGTCAATGCCTCAGTCTCGGGTCTCCGGTGCTTATTCTTTTGTCTCAGTCTCGCATGTCCTGACCTCGACTCCAACACTGGTTCAAATGAAAAGTTACTCTAGATATAGCTAATTTTGCTTATTTTGTTGATTTTTGAGCTCTGCTGAATTTGTACAGTAATTAAAAACTTTCCATTCATCTAATGTATGGCATTGTCAGAATCATATACCATAACTACTCGATATATGACATTTTACGTTCACTCAGTTTTGAGTTTTCATTGCCTTGAAAAGGCCACTTTAGGGTGCCCCTGGGGTATCTGGGGTAAGGCTATGTACCAATATATAACTATATACCTTGCCTGTTCATTATGAAAGTATTTTGCTGCATTTAAGTGAAACTTACAATTGCAGACAAAATATCATGAAATTTCCTTGATTCCTTGAAAAATAAACAAATTTGTAACCATGGCAACACAGTAAAACAGCAATACACTTCTCAGCCACACATATCCATAATACAATTGATCACAGATGCCATGATTTTCCAAAATATGTGCTTCATTATAAAGATTTACGAAACTTTAATGGTTGCCATGAAAAGGGTTGCTATGGAGTTATATAATGCAAAAACAAATGTCATAATATAAATATTTTTGCTTCTTTTGTTGACTTCTACCCCTGTGGTGAATTTGGTACAGTGATAACTTTCCTATTACGTATAGCAATGTTTGAATCATACGCCGTGGTAAGGTGATATGACATTTACATCCTCCCAAGTTTGAGACTTCATTAACATGAATTGGTTACTTTATGGTATCTATTGAGCATTGGGGGTAATACCATGTATCAATTCACAGCAAAGAGCATGGCAAACAATCGGTACATACTTTGCTTGATGATTTATAAAGGTGTTTTTTTGCAGTTGATTTCACTAAGTGTAAAATTACAAAAACAGTCAAGTTGTCATGAGACATCAATGATAACTTAAAAATAAACAAAAGGGTAACCATGGCAACCACAGTAAAACAGCTTGTACTTCTCAGCAACACATATCCATCATCAAATTTAACACTGATGCCATATTTGTTGAGATATAAGCTCTATTATAAATATTTACAAAAAAATTAATGGTTGCTATGGAAACCGTTGCCATGGAGATATAAGCCAAAATCAAGAATGACACCATAGCTAATTTTGCCACTTTAGTTGATTTCTACCTCTGTGCCAAATTTGGTAGGTCTATCACAAAATGCACAATTCTCCTAAAATATTACATTAAGCCGCCCCACTATTTAGTCCGTGTCTGGACTTAATAATCTGGAACATCTCAAGCTTTGATCCATATCGTTTTTCTATTTTAAAACTGTGTGCAAGTCATGTGAATGTCATTTTAAGAATTTTGCCTTCGTCGTCCCAAAAAAATATGTTAAACAGAGAAAAAAAAGTGACAATTCTTGGACAACATGGCAAAATTGTCTGAAAATTTTGTTAAAAAAGCTCAATCGGAAGGGCCCGAACCATAGAGATGTTGTTTACTACATTTTGAAATGTGCAAAACTCCAATTTTCAAAATTGTCCGGTAATATTCAAAAATAGTGTTGCTGCACCAATTTTTCGGCTTTTATCATCTTTTTGTGCATTATTTAAAATGGCGCCTTTATTTTTGGTGTAACTTGTTGGTAAGGTCATATTTTATAACAAAAACTGAAATGTGATAAACAAGTCAAAAGGCAGACAGAAAATGGTCACAGCTGAATGATTTTTGACACAAAGACACAGGTTGATCTAAGGATGCATGCCATATAATTTGTTTTGTCCAAAAAACATTTCTTTGCAAAACTATAAGCCAAAATCAAGTGACGCATTTCTTCTGCTAGTGAGTGTATAGAGTTTTGAAATAAAAGCAAGGAGTAAGTGTTGTGTTATTTTTACCAGTGATTGTATTTTATTTAAATAAAATGGGTCAAAGCTAAAATAATTATTTTAAAACCTACCTATTAAGTTTTTAAGTTAGATTTTTCACTATTTTGGTTTACACTGGATTCTGTGTATAATTAGCATCAAATATTTGCTGATCGTTGTTAAACAAATACCATCCATGATTGCAATACTATCTTTTGTCCAGGTGCTTATAAGAGCAATGCAAACAGTGCATCAAATTGAATAAACAGTTAAATGGATGCCTTGTCTATGTTGCTACTTGATGCATTGTTGCAATCATCATAATCTTCTTTATCGAACGACAAGTTATTTATTTACATTTGGCTTATTGATTTATATAAACAAAGAAAAATATTAATATACATAAGTTTATCAGTGATAAAAAAATATTAATATACATAAGTTTATCAGTGATGGAATGGGGGGGGGGAGGGTTGGTCTAGTGGTAGCATGCTGGACTGCCAATCGATGGGTCCAGGGTTCGAATGCAGCTCTTGCCAGGTCACCTGGGTCTAGGTTGGACGGCTGTTTCAATCATCCTTCACCTCATTGCCGTGTCCTCCCCCTGTCCTAATTAGCCTACCAAGTGCATAAATACAGGACGTAAAGCCCCAATCATCCATCCAACCATCAGTGATGGAATATATAGGTCAGCCCAAATGGGAAATAGTTTGCCAATAGTTAAAATAATTTGCCAATAGGAGGAATAGTCAAGCCGGATTTTAATAATTGTATGGATGCACGGATATCTGGCTAGGTATCCGGTATCCGGCTGGATAATGGAATTTGCATTATATCCAGTATCCAGCAGAATAAGGGTAAGAACCAGATATCTGGGATGCTCAAAAATAAGTGAAAAGCTAAAAGACTTTGATAATAAATAAAGAATTTTACAAGAACACAGTCAAACCATGATGTAACCTCCTTCAAAAGTTTAATTCAGTTACAGAACATAACGAAAAACATTCCATCAGAGGAATATTCCTGATGCCGGACAGATATCTCCTGGCTCTCAGAAAAATTATTTATAATCAACCGCGAATGCTGAAAAACTCCCTTTTTCATATTTTTATTATCTGGTTCCAACTATCCGGTTACTATCTGGTATCCGGCAGTTGGTGTTGCCAGATATCTGGTATCCGGGATCCGGCTATTTTCACTATCCGTGCATCACTACAAATTTGGCTGCAGCATCTATCGGGATTCGGGATGAAACAAATCAGTCAAATTCCGAGGAAATCCTAGCCCGTCGACGCTAAAAGTCCCCGTAACGTGCCATGGGACTGAAGCAGAAGGGATTTGGTTCAAATTGCAAAAATTTTCCGTGACCAGCGCAGGCAATAATTAAAGGGGCCGCAATATTTGAAATCTCATTCAGACAACATTCACCACGGTTTTTGCTCCTGTCAGATGGTCAACTAAAGATATTTTTGGGTTCACCATCTGAGGTTGAAACCCAAATGCAATCAATGACCTTCAATTCAGCGCAGCAGGTTTGCACCATGACCGCTCAGCCAGTCAGCTGCCATGTTCTCCAGACTAGGAATCAAACCTGAGACCATCATTGGATAAGGAAGGGATACTTACGGCCAAACCCTTTGCCAAATGGGCCAACAATTAAGGTTGGTAAATATGTTGCTTGTTTTGTCAATTTTTGTGTAAACACTGTTTAGAAAAGAATTGACCACTGAATTTTGCCAAAATGTTTAAATGCATAATATTATAGGCCTTTTAAAGTGTTTTTAACTTATAAATGTATTCTTGTCAGAAATGTATAGCAGCATGTCCTGCTGTTCTAAAAGCCAATGTTGATTCAAGAATATGACTCAAGAATACAATAGTCTAAATGATAAAAATTAAATTTTAATAGGTTGGGCATTTAATTATTAATCAGCAAACATAGTGAGGTTTTTAATTAAACAGTACAAAAATATGCTTAGGTGCATTTTAGGAATTGATTGGGAGTAGGGGAGCACTAAAATCATGTGTATAAGTGTCTCTATGGTAGCGAGTCCATTTCAGTATTGATTTGGACCGCAGCATCAATTCCGCGGCTATTTTCTGGGACCAGTTCCAGCGCATTATCACCGGATCAAAACTCATCATTTCAACATGGAATTTGATATCGAAAGGTATTGCATTAAAGTATTAAATCTCTTTTTTGTTATTTTGGATGAAACTGGATTCTATTTGGGGTACAAATTGTTGCTTTTTCCAAATTTTTATTTTGAGATAGATGAAAAACTATATAATTCATTATGTAGGATGGTTCTATCGATATGGTGTGTATATATGAAGTTGACTGTTACAACATTTATATGACTTTAGGTAGTGAATAGATATAGAACGAATATGATGGATAGATAGATAGATAGATAGATAGATAGATAGATAGATAGATAGATAGATAGATAGATAGATAGATAGATAGATAGATAGATAGATAGATAGATAGATAGATAGATAGACAGATAAATAAATAGATAATTAGATAGATAGATAATATATATCTATGCAGAAATTCTGAACATACAAATTATCAATGATTATTATACATTAATCTATTTATCAAATCCTTTAATATCAGTAACCCATTAAGTGCTGGTGTGAAAGTTCTTCTAATCATCTTAATAGAGCTACAATACGCATATATATCATCCATTCAAGAGCTTATCCCTACACCTATATCCTATAATACCAAAAGGTTGATCTATGTTAAATTAGATTGCCTTATGTATAATTCTGAGCTAAAGACTATAGCCAATTACTTATGAATCAAGACCATGCTATTCATTTTGACCCAAGGTATCTAGAAGGCCTACAGAAGTTATTTAGTTTTAAAGTACACTGACTCTAAATAAGACGCACTTCATCATATATATGTTTCACTTTAAAAAGGAATACTACTCAACAACTATAACTTTTAAGAGTTTTAAAATAAGACATATTTCATTTTGGATCATATACTTGTACAGCTGAGCTACAGTTTGTGAGGTAAGGTTTAGAAATATTAATTTGCATATTTATATACATGACTTACTAATAGCATTATAAGTGATATTATTTCCGTAAGAGCCTACCTTTAGGACTACCTTGATTTTGGACTCACTGTCTTGTCATGTCATCATAATTTCTGACTCTGACAGTTGCGTTGGGGGTCACCATTAAAATCTGAAGGTTTGGAGTTTTTATGAAATAAATTATTTCTTGCTCAGTTTTGGTGAAATAAATAAATTCTTTTTGGACAGTCTTGAAATAAATAATTTCTGGAGGCGGTATAAATCTTTCAGGGGGGGGGGGGTCTGTAACAACGTACATTGGACATTGAACTGGATTGAACAGAGGAATTTCAAAATACAAAGTATGGAGAAAATAAAGTAATTGTTAAGACAGATATTCACATAGATAGATAGATGGATAGATAGACAGATTGCCTGATTGCCTGATTGAATGACTGATTGAGTTATTGATTGTATGATTGAATGATAGCATGATTGATTAGTAGATTGATTGATTGATGGACATCGATTTACAGTATTATAAAATGACTATTAGTTTTAAAAAATCCAACAATACGACAAAATACAGGCCTAGAGGCGAACATTTTTTTGGGAAACTATAGAATAAAACATGGGGACATCTAGCCATTGAAGTTCTTTAAAATATGTGACAAAGAAATACTTGCTTTTCATATTGTAGCCATTGAACTCTTTTCTCATAGTCCTTTTGTGGAATTTTTTCTCGAGGCATTTTTCAAGGTTTCGTCTTGTGAAAAATCTGTGATAGCCCATTCTTAGTTCTCACAATAGACCAATGATAAAATTATTTATATATGTACGCTTAAAATGATTTAAATTAGCATCCAACGGAGACGTGAAGATGAGATGATAAGGCCATGAGTCCACACCAAGGTGCTCAATTTTTCCAAAGGGTGGGGTAGACCCAGGAGTCTGTTGAAATCAAATCATGACTGACCAAACAGGAATTCAACTGATTTATTGAACTAGTTGGCAGAATTCAACTCCCAACTAGTTGAATAAATAAGAACTGACTAAATCCAACTTTTCAAAAATTACTTTTAAAAAAGGGGGCGAAAGGCAAGATTCATAAACGATTCGATTCTCATTATCATGATTACAATTATCTAAAAATTAGTTTTGGAAAAATAATAAAATACAACAGATCAAACTATTATTCACTTTCGAAATAATAAAATGTCTTCTCATTCAGATTTAGTTAAAAGCTTCCAACTGACTTTGGCAAAACACACCAGTGACTAGTTGATCCAAATGTGACTGACTAGTTGAAAATGATATTCAACTGACTTTTTGTGTCCGAGAGCAGGGCCTCGGGCCCTTTGTCGTCATCAATGGGATTGTCATATTAAAGTTGGTGTGGATCGAAAAGCATTTCACAGATGCAAGAACAACCCTAAGTTATGATGCCATTATGATGCCCAGTGTTTATACTGTTGCACTAGATGCCCTGGCTTTAATCTTATGTCTCACTGCTCTAAATAGTTAACTTTAATCCCCCAAATTCCTCCTTACTCAGCAGACAATGTCTGAGAAGCATCTTCTTCTTCTTCCCTTTGGCCCTTCCGCCCTGAGACAAAGTGGGGTGCACCACAACCTGAGATTTATGCTTCAGCCAATTACTAAAGATAGACAGATAGACACATAGATAGACAGATAGATAGATTGATAGGTAGATTGATTGATCTATAGATAGAATGCAACTTTTAACAATTTATAGAGATGTGTTAATGTAATGATCATATCCCATTGAGTTATAAGGGTTATTAAATTGCTCGAGGACACGGTGTATGCATTGCATGCTATTTTTTAACTTATTCGACTGACTCCAGGGACTAGTGTACACTGTAAATTCTGAAATTCTGAGTTAGCTCAAATAATTGAGTGAGATAGTTGCACAATTTTTTTGAGCCATGATAGCTTGCTGTTTTGAGTTATGATAATCTTTATGTTGTTATAACTTGCAAACAACAAGCTATCTTGGCTCAAAGGAATTGTGCAACCATCTCACTCAATCAATTAAGCTAACTCAAAATTCAAAATTTACAGTGTAGGGTCTTCCACACTGACTCCAAGGCACCTTCTGGCTTTATGTCACTTTTGATTGACATCAGAGTGGAATCGAACTTATGCCCTTGATTTTAAGCCAGTGGTTGCACAAATTAATGTGATAGTGCCTTGACCCGACATGGATATACATTTTCTGTAATATGACTGAAATATTTGATTGACTGCATAGAAACACTGCTCATTCTAAAAAATGTCGGGACAAAATTGGTTTTTCTAGATTCAAAATGGTTTTATGAAAAACCTAATTTCAATGCAAAACCAACAGGGATTTTTAAAAAAATCCATGTTGGTTTTTTGCATTGAAATTTGGTTTTTCAAAAAACCATTTTAAATCTAAAAAACCTATTTTTTCTGAAATTTTTTAGAGTGCTGGAAAAAAGTACAAAAAAATACCACTCTCTTTTTACTTGGATACAATGCTTGGCCACATATACATGCAAATGAGTTGCATTGCCTAAATAATCATTTTATTCCTATGTAGGTGGCGAATATATTACTCCTGGCCAAAACAGACATGTGCTGACAATGGAACCATAAGAAGCCAAAACAAGCTCAAGCTGTTTACACAATGAGAAGGTAAGTCTTATTTTTCTCTTAGCCTGTACCACAGGGGGGAGGGTTGATCTAGTGGTAGCGTGCTGGATTGCCAATCATTGGGTCCAGGGTTCGAATCCAGCTCTTGGCAGGTCAACTGGGCCTATGTTGGACGGCTGTTTCAATCATCCTTCGCCTCATTGCCGTGTCCTCCTTCTGTCCTAATTAGCCTACCAAGTGCATAAATACAGGACGTAAAAGCCCAAATCATCCATCCATCCTTCCACCCCTGTCACAGTGCCAAAGTGGTGTGGGAGCTTGCATATATTCGCGGATATGTCTATGGCGAAGGTATGCAATCAATTTTGATGGAATTGTTTTTTTTTAACTATAAAATTTTAGGAGTTCTCACAAAAGTGGATTTATGAGGTAGGATACCAAGAGTCCTCAACATGAAGCTAGTTACCCCATATCAGGGATCTTTACAGCTGCACCAAGGCTTTGGAGTAGGAATCAGAGTCAGGAGCCGGAGTTTTGGAGTCAGAGGATTTTGGGTGGAGTCGGAGTTGAAAATTAAATTGGTAGCTCCTGATTCCTAAAGATAGTTAATGTAATTCATAAAAACGTAGTTACGCAAATGGGAAATTAATGTGTCTAAAATTTTGCAAAACTTCCAGAAGAACTATCCATGTTCGGAATCCTATTTTTCTCCCCTGTTGACCATGTAATATTTTGTGTGCAATTATGCCGATAGGCGCAGTTGGGAGTTGGAGTAATAATTCAGGAGACCTAAGAAGTGGGTGTCACTTTTCAGAAAATCAAAAGAGTCAGGAGAGAGTTGGAGTCACTTCACTTAGTACCCGACTCTAAAGCCCTGCTTCTCACGACCCGGCGTTGCCACTAATAATAAGAGGCGTTTACGCACAATATGAACTTCTTGACTTTGTATGCCCCAGGTTCCCCCCCCCCCAAGATGCCCTAGGTACGCCACTGCTGCTACGCTCTTAACAAAAAGGTTTCATATGAAACCTTTAAGGGTTCTATAAGCTGGTATAGATAAGGAGCCCTAAAAGGTTCGTTATTCAACTTTTAAAATGGTTCCGAAAATAAACAAAAACAACACTTCGATAATCCAGCTGCACTGAACTCCCACAATGGAACTCCTTTCTCTCAAGTTGGGAGCATAGAGTTCCATCATATGGCCTTCCCACTTGTATTGACCCTTTTCAATTCAGTTAAACCTTTAACAAAATTTTAAAATCTTTTTTCTGCTGTGGGTTCTTCATATTAATACCATCAAGAACCTTTTGCATTAAGAGTTTATATTAGCTAATTTGTTCCATTTAAAGAGAAGTGTCCAAATAATCTTCCAGTTAAAAAAAAAGTTTACCTCATAATTTTTCTAAAATCCAGGCGGCAGAAGTTATTTGGGAAAGGAGTTTTCACTGCCTCCAACACCAGCAAAGGATTATAGTTTAAAGAATGAGGTAGAAAGCATGGTGTGAACAACAGTACAGGAGAATTTTGCAATTAGTTTATTGCATGGCTCATGTGGTTTTGCTACTAAATTAAAAACACCATCTGAATTATTAATTAGACAAAGAGAAAGCTATTATGCTATGGGATATAGATCAGGTGGAGTAGTTTGCAGAACAAAATTAATGGTTGCGCTGGTATGGATAGTATAAATAGTGCAGCCCTCTATGACCAGTTCCAGCATAGGTCTGTGATCCAAATTTTGTATACCTCTGTAATTTACATATAGGCCTGTAGTTCTTGGCACTAATGAGAGTTGATTAGATGAGAAGGGTCCTCAAAATGTTACAAATTTAGTGAGGGACGTTTTACTTGCCCAGCACAGACATTTAAATAGTGTGGTAATTATGTATTGTCGAGCAGGGTGTGTACTATGGGGGCTATACAATTTTTTGTAGGGGCACCCACTATATGGGGGGATGGAGGGTTGGTCTAGCGGTAGCTTGCTGGGCTGCCAATCGCTTGGTTCAGGGTTCGAATCCAGCTCTTGCCGGGTCACCTGGGCCTAAGTTGGACGGCTGTTTCAATCATTTTCACCTCATTGCCGTGTCCTCTCCCTGTCCTAATTAGCCTACCAAGTGCAGAATGTAAAGCCCCAATTATCCACCCATCCACTAGGGGTCTACACCGTTCCGATAAAAACTGGCCGTAAAGGTACAGTCTGGCCATTTCTCGAAACGGTTTTCAAAGCAGCACTTTCGGTTCGGTTCAATAATGCTATATCCAGCTAAAAAAAGTTGTTGTATTGCTGAGATTTGGTAGAAAATGTCCACAAACTCGTGAACTGAACTCGCGCACGTCGTCATCTTGACGTCCGCTCTAGTGCGAGATCAACTTTCCGGGCAAAAAAGAAAGGTTTCAGGAAGTGGATTTCTCTAAAATGCGGATTGTCCCAAATTTTGGGACCGACGATGTGCATCGTATATCAATCATTGATAGGTTGATTATTGATTGATTGATTGATTAGCTTTATTTTTTGATTGGGAGTATCGATGATACGTACCGTATCAATTTTGTTAACGATATAGACCCCTACCATCCATTCACCATACGAGACCCAATATTGGAGGGCACGTGCCGCCAACCCTCTTCCTGCATGTGAGGACATCACTACATTGATAGAAGGGGCAAATGCTTTTTGACCCCTAAGTACCTGTTAAGATCTATCTATGTTTAGCAAAATCAATATATTTAACTTCTTTTGTACCCTTTTTTGGCTGAAATTCATTTCATCTCATATGGTCAATAAAACTGCTTCAAATTTCAAAGGTAACCTTTTGTAACAAAGGATCAACTCTTAATCATGTATGCCAATGCCAGAATGAAAAGAAACTAAGAGAAAGTCAGTTCACAATGGGCCTGAGTCCTGAGAAGAAAAAAAAGACTAATTAAGAAGCTTGAGAAAAAAATTCTCCGCTGGCTTAAAGAAAACACATGTCCCTGATTTTTTTATCATTGCCTTGTTATAAAAAAGCAAACCAAAAAAGCTGTAATCACATTTATAATCTATTTTGAATGATATGATCATTACCCAATGAATTAAAATAACATTTTGATAATAAGTGAAGTTGTTATTTATTGTAAACGGTGAGCTTTATCAAACCATAGCCATGAATCAGTTTTGAAATAGATATCTATGCAGTATGCACTCTTAACACAAAAGGTTCTTGGTTTAAACATATTTATTTATCACGTTACCAACGAGCCAAAGGCTCAATTACAGGCTCAGTGGGATTTGGTTCTTGATATATATATGTATAATAACCCTCAGCTGAAAAATTGCGTTAAGGGTTCAACTGAATTGAAAAGGTACAATATTGGTGAGAAGGCCCTACGATGGAGCTCAACTTGAGAAAAAGGGGTTCCATAGCGGGAGCTCATTGCAGCTGGATTATCTAAGTGTTGTTTTTGTTTGCTGTTGGAACCTTTTTCAACGTCGAATATGAACCTTTTAGGGGTCCTTACCTATACCAGCTTATAGAACCCTTAAAGGTTCCATGTAAAACGTTTTTTTAAGAGTGTAGAGCTTTACCAGTATACTACATGTACAGTGGTAGTAGTATTCAAATTAAAATCACAAATTAACTTAGCAAAAACACAATAAGATGTGAATTAATATATTTTCTGCTTTGTTTCAGTTGGAGTAAAATCCTTGTTGTGGTGCTGTTGTTCTGCATTCAAATTTCAAACTCCCTGCCAAAAAGTCTGCTGCCGGACAAAATTGCCAAAAATAAAACCGCCTCTCTCGGAATACTTATACCGTGGTCTGAAGAATGGGAGGTATTTATCCTTTTCCATTCTGTTATTTTGATATAATTATATGGAAATATATGCATGGTAAAACCTTTTCTTGTTTCCTCATTATTTCGTTAATTAGGGGCCAAGCAGATGATACCTGTGGTTTGTTATCGCCCCCCCCCCACTTCACGAAAGAAAAAATATTGTCTTTGCTTCGAGAGTGTGCTGAAAAGTATTGTCCAGGGGGTTAAATCCATAGCCCCCCTCAATTGTCATCCCTATTTAATTCTTTGGTTATTCTAAAATTTTAACTAAATTGATAGTATTGGTTATAGGGTCAACTACAATCATAGGTGTGACCATTTACTGTCTGTCTTTGGCCTTGTTTATCACACTTCCGATTTTGCACACGATAGGCCTATATGACCTTACTCAAATCTCAGGGTAAAATGCCTAATAGCATTAGTAAGCCTGTAAAAAAGATGTCTTAAGACATAAAATAAAAGAAAAGATGCCACTCTAAGTGCACTATATTTTTTTGAAGGTCGGTCAATACATGGGTGCTGCAGTTGGTGTCGGAATACGCACAATTCAGCAAAAGGGACTACTTCCTGGATATGTTATCCAATGGGAATGGGCCGATACCCGGTGCAAATCCCTCTCTGGTTTGAAGGCGGCACTGGATTTGATGGACGGATTTAATGGACAATTGAATGCTTTTATTGGCGGAGGTTGCAGGTCATTGACACTTATTTTCACTTTTGATAATGTTTTTTCTTTGTTTCGATGGATTTTTAAAGTCTTCCTTTATACAATTTTTTTTAAAGATGATTACTTGAAGTTGAAACTGTGCAGCAGATTCACAGTGTTCTAAATTTCCCAATTTAGCGATTTCTCAAAATAAAAAATCATATTGAGGAACCCATGCCCCTGTTTTCAGATAAAATGCATGCATGTACAATTGTACAATATATAGAGTCAAGTTGTAGCTTGGCTAAATTAAGCAGCCCTATAGTGTCACTTTTTGTCAGGAGGTATAGACAGTCATATTACCTTCCTGTCAAATCAGATACAATATATCTCATTATGACTTGTTGGCAAAAAGTGTGTGTATATATCACACCTCCAATGTCATAAAATATGCTCCATTTACTTGTTGGTGCCACTGTTGTTGACATCTAACTTGTTGTGCACCCAAATAAGTCCTTGAGGGTGGGCTAAATTATTTACAATGGCATATTCAAATATTTCTGAGACAGAAATAGTAGAATTGGTAGAGTAGCAAATATTTCGAAAACACTGCATTTGTGCTCATAATTTTTTTTAAATAATATAGTTAAATCTATTTTGGTTAAAACTAGCCAGTAATAATTCAATGGTAAAATAACGTATCATTTTATCATTTGTGCTGACTGCGCAGCCCCTTAGAGGACAATTAAAAAATAATAATTTCTTCGTGATGATGATCGCGTCCTCTCGTGAAACTTTCGCATTTCCTGGTGGTCCATGCCCTGGGGGTCATTTGTGTGACCGAGAGAGGGAGAGCGTTTGACTTCATATTCTGTTACTATATGGTCTGGCCTTCAAAAAAAATCAGGGTAGACATCTGGCGGCATGGCAGGTTAGGAGAAATTCAAGATGGCAGCCAATATGGCCGCCGTGACAAGAAAATGGGTTAAATTGCTCACAGTAACACTACAGAGGCATGTAATACATCAAAATAGGGGTTTTCAGGGATGCTGAATCCAAATATGTACAAATATAACCTCTTACTACTTTTTCTCCTGAGATATTCAAGATGGCTGCCAAATCAAGCTAAAATGACTGCCTTGAATGGAAAAACACCTATTTTACAGAACAACAAACACTGCACAGGCATATGTTACATCAAAATAGGGGTTTTCAAGGTTGCTGACTTCAATAATGCACAAATAAAACCTCTAGCTCCCTTATAATTTGGGAAATCCAAGATGGCCACTCATGTGGCGGCCAAAAAGTCCTAGAAAAACACCTAAATTGCCCCCAACAAACACTAAACAGGTGTGTGATACATTAAGATAGGGGTTTTCAAGGTTGCTGAGTTTAATAATGCACAAATGAAACCTCTTGCTCCCTTCTATTTTGAGAAATCCAAGATGGCCACTGATATGGCGGCCACAAAGTCCCGGAACAACAAGTTTGTTGCCCCAAACAACACCTAATAGGGTTACAAGGATACAGCAAAATAAGGTTTTTCCAGGCTCCTGGTTTCAAATAAGCATGCATTTTTTTATTTTTTGTAATTCAAATTGGCTTATGGTATTACTGGTATGAAGGTCCGAAAAAATACATAAGTTGCTCACAGTACACATCGTTTAGGGTGTAGTGCATCAATACGGCAGATTTTAGGGTTGCTGTATCCATGAAATTCTTTATGTTTTCTCCATTGTAAGATGGCTGCAAATAAATAGAACCAGCGTAAATACCTGTTCAGAGGTGTCTCAGTAAAGTTGTGAAAAAAAAAAGACTCGTCTGAGATAGGGAAACATCATTTTCAATGACAGACAAAATATCACCTGCATCATTTAGGCCTTAGTTTATCTTTGTGAGGGAACTATAGCTGAACACACCTATTAAGAGAGAAAGAACAAGAGAAATTGTTTTTATTTTGGTCACACTTTCACAGTCTGAATTCATAGAACAAAAAACTATGTGAATGACCGAGATACCACGATCATAACTATTCACAAAGCTGGTCGACGTGAGGCATTATTCCAACTTCAAAATCCCACAATGAATACATAAGAGTCTCACTGATGTACTCCATGCAGTTTTTTCCCTGGAATACAAGCAATTGTATGGTTCCTGTGGCACTATTCCTCACCAGATCCTCACTGTGAGATCTATTCTAATAACAGGAGCTAGTGTCCACATCTGCAATTTTTTTTTTCCCACAAAATTAATCATTTGGTATCAGATTATCACTTACAGAAAAAGTTCCACATTTTGATAATGCTTTGACTTCTCTGGTTAAACTGGGCCCAGCCCAATATTTTTTTATCATAAAGGAACATGATCCACAATACGTTGCATTTAACCCACTTTTCACAGTTTAATGTTTTTTTCATGTTAATGCAAGCTGTTCTGCATATTCTTCGGGCATTTTGCAAGTGCCATTAAGACCACCAATCTGCTCAAATTTGCAAGCTATTCTGACAAACAAGTAATTAAGCAAAATCAAAGTGACTCACATGAAATTGCTTACCTTTCATAAGTGCAAGCACCACACTAAATCTAAAGGGGCACTTTGTAATGAATTTCCTCATTAAGATATTCCACTAATCAAAAGGTCTGTCGATACTTTGACGATTGTATAGTGTCAAAATTTGAATCATGAAGTTCACAAAAATCCTGTGATTCCTTGTCTAAGAGTCTTAGAGCTGAACTAGATTGGCTGGACTCAGCAAAAAATATAATGGAACATTTCAAACTTGAATTTATTGTTTTTTGACTTCAAGCACTGTATTACAAAAAATCCATTCAATGTTTAACACTGGTTTTTCTTTTTATTAATTGTGAAGCATCATTTAAGACTATCCTTATGGGACAACATCCCCCTTTGATTGGCTTCCAAAAGGTCAAAATAAGCGTTATTTTGATGTATAACACACCTCTAGTTTCTTGTGACCAATTCATCCATATGGCATATTCCCTTCATGGCAGGAGTGTTGCACCATCTTGGATTCTCTCAAACACTACTATAGTCCCAAGGTCACCATGGTCTATTAAAGTTATGTGTAGTCAGAGACGTACACTCTTTCAAAGACGGATATTCATGTATTCACAGCTGCATTGTTTCTGGTAAGAATATTCCTCTTCACAACTGGACTCAGATACCCAGATTTTGATGTGCTACACTTTTGAAAACTTTTTGCTCAGCAGAAATAATTTAAAGCCTCTATCATAAACATGTGTTTTCCAAAGCTTCATTGATGCCTCGGCCATCTTGAATTCTAAAAATGGAAAGAGCAAGAAGTTTCACGCATGCGATTGTATTCAGCATGACGGAAAATGCCAGTTTTGCTGTATCACATGCCCTCTAAGTGTTTGTTTTGAGCAAAACAGGTTTTTTTTCAGGGGTTCAAATGACAGCCATCTTGAAAGTCTCAAAATGGAAAAGTTTAAAAAAGTTTAAGAGGTTTCATGCACAAAGTTGGACTGAGTGATCCTAATTACACTTATTTTTTATGTCACACATTGTTAGTGTTAGGAGGCAACTCAGGTGTTTCTCTAAGAGTATTGGCCGGCATATGAGAGGCCATCTTGGATTTCTCAAATTAGAAAGGAGCTATAGGTTTTATTTGTGCATTATTGAACTCAGCAACCTTGAAGACCCCTATCTTAATGTATCACACACCTGTTTAGCGTTTGTTGGGGGCAATTCAGGTGTTTTTCTAGGACTTTTTGGCCACCATATGAGTGGCCATCTTGGATTTCTCAAATTATAAGGGAGCTAGAGGTTTTATTTGTGCATTATTGAAGTCAGCAACCTTGAAAACTCCTATTTTGATGTAACATATGCCTGTGCAGTGTTTGTTGTTCAGTAAAATAGTGTTTTTCCTTTCACGGCAGCCATTTTAGCTTGATTTGGCAGCCATCTTGAATATCTCAAAAGAAAAAGTAGTTAAACTTATTATTTGTACATATGTGGATTCAGCATCCCTGAAAACCCCTATTTTGATGTATTACACGCCTCTGTAGTGTTACTGTGAGCAATTTAACCGATTTTTCTTGTCACGGCGGCCATATTGGCTGCCATCTTGGATTTCTCCTAACCTGCCATGCCGCCAGTCTACCCTGATTTTTTTTGAAGGCCAGACCATATAGTAACAGAATATGAAGTCAAACGCTCTCTCTCTCTCGGTCACACAAATGACCCCCAGGGCAAGGACTATGGTGAACTTTTGCATTTACTTGTGAACTTTGCTTTTCCTCATGAACTTTTGCATTTCCTGGTGAACTTTTGCTTTTCCTCAAGAACTTTTGCATTTCCTGGTGAACTTTTGCTTTTCCTCATGAACTTTTGCATTTCCTGGTGAACTTTGCTTTTCCTCAAGAACTTTTGCACTTCCTGTCGAACTTTTGAATTCCCTTGCGATCTTTCATGTTCCCACTTGAAGATTATCGTGTTCTCAAGATTATCAAGTTCCCTAATGAAGATTGTCATTTTCCCTGACCATTATTAGGGAATGTGAATGATCGAGGGCGAATACAATAATCTTCGTAAGGGACATGCACTACTTGTTTACGACAAGATTAGTACAATGAAATGTATTTTTTAAAATTGTGAATATTTAGAACACAAATTAATTGGTACATGTCTTTCACTGTCGAGTATGATAATACAACAAATTCTAATAATCTGGATATTTCTCTCCAGTGTCGTATGCACTCCGGTAGCCTTGGTCTCAGCTGCGAAGAATATCCCACAAATTTCTTGGGGCTGCAACAGCAACGCTTTATCCAGCAAGTTCAACTATCCTACATTCACAAGATCTGTCGGGACCTGGCCAATGCTAGCGACGATGTTCGATCAACTTGCTTCAAAATTTTATTGGGACAGACTCGGTATCATTGCGACGCCCGAGGCAGTCATGCAGGTTAGTACAATTAGGCCCTACACTGCTGGTCAAAAGTTTGGAAACAAACAGCAAATATGTTAGAATGATAAATTTACCTACAGGAGATTAGACAAAAGTTTTCTAATATTTTGACGATTTCGTGCTACAGCTTTCCCTTAATATAACAGAGACACACTCTTAATGTAAAAGAACCCACAGCGGAAAAAGGTTCTACATTTTTCAAGGGTTCTACTGAATTGAAAAGGTTCAATACTTGGTGGGAGGGCCCTATGATAAGACCGTATGCTCCCAACTTGAGAGAAAGAGGTTCCATTGTGGGAGTTCAGTCCAGCTGGATTACCTAAGTGTTGTTTTTGTTTACTGTCGGAACCTTTTTAAAAGTTGAATAATGAACTTTCATAGCTCCTTATCTATGCATCTTATTGAACCCTTAAAGGTTCCATATAGAACCTTTTGTTAAGAGTGCAGAGGACTCAAACTCGCGCTGTCTACTCAGAGCTCCTGTCACGTGACGAGTCAGCCCAAAAACACAATCACTGATGAAGACAATGCGAAATCATGGAAATATTTGAAAATTTTCATCAAATCTCCTGAAGCTAAATTCATCATTTTAATGAATTGGATTCCGGAGATCGAGAATCTGCACTCTTGAGCATAGTGTTGTTTTACCATTAGATTAATTTGTTGTCAAGAAAACAGCTTTTAAGCACAAGATTCCTCAACTACTTGATCAGAATAGGCCTTCAACAGTATGAATCCAAAGTACACTATGTAAACACAACATCGATAATTGGTGGAGGGCTTGTCTGTTGACACACGCTTAGGATGTATCCATAGTAGGAATAGTTCTGCCACAATGTTAAAACAACATTGATCATTTTTCACAACGTTCAATGTTGTGACAATATGTTGCCATATCATGGCATATGTCTACTAATGTCGACGTGGCAATGTTTCACGGTGTCTTGTAATGAATGACCTAAACGTTCCATTTGTTCATATGTTGTGGCAACATAATTTCTACACTCTAAAAAAAGTCGAGACAAAATTGGTTTTTTAGATTCAAAATGGTTTTTTGAAAAACCAAATTTTCAATGCAAAACCAAAATGGATTTTTAAAAAAATCCATTTTGGTTTTTTGCATTGAAATTTGGTTTTTCAAAAAACCATTTTGAATCTAAAAAACCAATTTTGTCTGAAATTTTTTAGAGTGTACTGTATACATTCATACATGATCAACAGTTGCAAACAAGCCTTCACCAATAGCAACATTTTGGTAAATGCTGTGTGCCCATTGGGTTATCAAACCGTATACTGTTACATTTTATGTAAGAATCCCAGAAAATCGGTCCATTAATATAACGACATCCATGAATATCTTTGGTCCGCTGGTCCTTGTAGTCGTAAAGGCTCATACAGTATAGATCCGAAACCAAAGATGGCTGAGAAAAATAATTATTTTATGTATAAGCCTATGGTTATGATTATGATTATTTTGCTTGATAACATGATACTACGTAATACATTAGATCCATGATGCAAAGGGCATAAAAGTTATCGTCAATATAACAGAATTACGGGCATGTCATAACTACCAAGGATGCATTTTTCATGTTTTTTATTAATGAGTCCGTTAACGACCTCCCGAAATGATCATCGAGCTTGAATATACATAGATACAGATCTATGTGACATATTATTACACGACCACTATGCTAGAGAGATGCTGATTGGCCGAAATCAGTCACTAATAACATCTAGCCAAATAATGGTGGATCAACTGCCCTGAATTTTGAAACTGATACAGTAGGTTCCAAATTATTACGCAAGTTGGTTTTTTTATGATATCTCAAAAACAATTAAACATATTTTAAAATCTTTCCCACATAACAATTTGTGTTCCATGAAGGCAATATTCTGTAAGTTTTGTATCTGGTGCTCTGGGGCGTAACTCCTCACTGCACCCCCAGAATTGGGCAAAACTTACAGAATATTGCCTTCATGGAACACAAATTGTTATGTGGGAAGGATTTTAAAATATGTTTAGTTGTTTTTGAGATATCATAAAAAAACTAACTTACGTAATAATTTGTAACCTACTGTACATTAACATGTCTATCAAAACTTCGCCTTCTTACTTTTATGTTATCTGTTTAATGCCAACACAAAGGCCTTAAATTTGGGAGTTTATACATAAAAGAAATGAATATACTCATGCATGATCCTGAATTCTGCCAGTCTCCTCACAGCTAACGCCGTTCGACAGAAAGAGACTGATGTCAGTCTGCCGGCAGTCAGTAATGAATCGCAAGTTTTGGTACACTCTAAAAAATTTCAGACAAAATTGGTTTTTTAGATTCAAAATGGTTTTTTGATAAACCAAATTTCAATGCAAAAAACCAACATGGATTTTTTTAAAAATTCATGTTGGTTTTGCATTGAAATTTGGTTTTTCAAAAAACCATTTTGAATCTAAAAAACCAATTTTGTCCCGACATTTTTTAGAGTGTATTGGAGTCTGGCTTGGTCAGTAGTAAGGCATTGAATATTAAGTCTTGGTTAATTAAGCCTTTTTTTTCTTTACAGTTAACGCTAAATGCAATAAAAGCAGCTTGTCAAAGAAGTAACAAAACAGTCATCGCAAGAACCATTGAATCGACGGTAGAGGGGTCCGTCACAAACAAAGAACTTCTGGAGAAACAGAGGGCTGTCATCAGCGAAATGAAGAGAAGTACTCATGGTAAGTATTGGAGACTTAGAATTGATTGATGGATGATTGGGGCTTTATGTCCTGTATTTATGCACTTGGTGGGCTATAATTAGGACATGAGGAGGACACGGCAATGACACTAAAGATGATTGAAACAGCCGTCCAACATAGGACCAGATGACCCGGCAACAGCCGGATTCAAACACTGGACACAGAGACTGGCAGCCTTGTTAATGTAGTTCACATAGCTTTTTCTCAATCATTTAAATATACAAATTTGGGAGTTGGAGTCACCAGATTAATTTTCGAGTAATGATGCAGACCGGACCACCTTGTACCGGTACGGTCCGTGTACTAACACCTGTTCAGTACCGAACCACTCTCAGTTCCAAAAAATCAGTCCAGAGGTTGCCCATACTAGTACGTACTAAAAATTGTCAAAAACACGCAAAAAGGAAGAAAAAATAAGTTGGTTTTTCTTTTTTCACACCTTAGATTTTTGGTGAAAATTGGTCATAAAGCGGAATTCGGTACGTACCGGTATACTGGACCGCCTCCTCCCTGGACCGGACCACCTCACCCCTGGACCGGGTGGTTCTGGACCAGAGGGGGTTGGTTCTGGACCGGAGAGGGGGTGGTCTGGTCCGGTCCGGTCTGCAACACTATTTTTCAAGTCTGACTCTGACTCCAATTGAAACCCGAAACCTCCCACTTCATTACTTGATTATGTCTCTGGTTTGCATTACTTATGATATGCTAGCTATTCGTGCTATCATTCTTTTACTTGATTTCCAGTGTTTATCATTGTCATGTATGATAATGACATCCGGAATTTCCTTCTGAATGCGTTTGACGAAGGGATGTTCGATGGGAAGCACGTGTTCATCACAATTGATGCAAGTCTTGGTAAGTCTATTATAATCATCCTCACTTCTCAGTGTGGTCTCTGTCTACAAGTTGACCGCTGTTTTCCTTGCCAGTCCTTTTTCCAGCATTGACAGAACATTTGCTGACAAGTGTTGTCACCTAGTGACTAGTGGGCTATTGAGCAAGCTCCTGCGATTGGTCCACATAATTTCAGTGTGAGGAACACACACAATTTTGTCTGGAAGAAACCGGGGCTGTTTCTGAATGTGCTGATGGCCTTGTCTACTTCCTTAGAGAATGTGGTTGCCGAGTCTGACTCTTGTATACATCAATGTTGAATAGAAATTTTGTGAATGTGCAATGAAATTGGAACTATTTCTTGGGACAGCAATGCTGTAGCACACAAGATCAACTTTTGTGCCGGGTGGAAGCAGTTGCAGTTCTCATTTTCACTAGACTGATGTGGTCTAGTGACGGGCTACCCTGAAAATATCTACCAACTTCTGATGAAGAAATGACTTTAAGATTAACCTCCGGCGTGATAAATGTAATTTACAGTTTGATAATACTCTAATAAAAGCAATTCGATAACTGTTAACATTTTTGATGTTCCATCACTTTCTTTTGTAGAAAACCACAGACAGATATTTAAATCATGTATATTTCACACCGGAAAAAACGCTGACAAAAATGAAGTTATTGCTGTGTTATCAGGTTATCATGCAGAGAAAATTGACATGTGACAGTGACCATGTGAGGAGATTAGTTGCATAAATTTAATGACAAACCACAGGATCTACGTAATCTCAAATCATAACCCTAATCTTAAACACAACCGTAGGTCTCTTTTCACACATGACGTGTTGACCCTGTGTTTTGTCATTCAGTTTCTGTCACGGACATCCTTACATGTTCATTATTTTGACATTAATTCGTATTTAGTTGAAACAGCCATAACTGGAACTGACTATGATTGTTGCCTTGGCCCTTAAATAATGTGAGCAGTGTACGTTTAATTGCAGTTGACTTGATCCTTGATATCTATTTAATTTTTTCAAATTTGCTGTCTTTTATTTCAAAGGGAGTTGTTATATATACATCGATATATGCACAGAGAGAAATTCAGAGAACATAAATTTTACAATATGTAATGTTAAATTCCAAATTCATAACATTTACAAAAAAAGGTGTCCCTAAAATAAAGCTTTGTTAATTAGATAACGCATGGATGCTCTCTTCGAGAAACATATTCAAACAATTTTAAAGATTTAAAAATAACGTGCAAGCACTTTAAGAGATGCTTGTAGATAGACTGCCCATGACAGTATGTACCCCTTTGCCTGTCACCTGGACAAGGGTATCTGGCATGTGAGACCTGCAGAGGGTATCTGGCATGTGACCTACTTTTGGTGATTGACCTTTGACCTGCAGAAAGTCAGCCTGTTTGTTTTCCTTATTAATTTCTTCATCTCAGAAAGACACCTAAAGTTTATCAATGCAAGATAAAATTCTATTGAGACTGTATGCAAAGTTTTAATGACAGAGATGAAATAGCATGACCAAGGCAGTTGTCATAAGTTTCAGAGCCATCCTCCCACAATAGAGATGCCGCTTGCAAGCAAGCAAGCATCTCTAAAAACCCACTCATATCAACATACATGGTATTTATACTAAAGCTCTATGTCTCTTGATCACAAATAATGCATACTATATAACAGTGTTTAGATTTTTTTGCTAATAGACTCCATGTAATCCATTATAGATCTTTGCAGATTAACAGCCCAAACAGTTTCAAAATCAACTTTCAACTTGAATGTGGTGTCACTGGCTTAAGAATGTTTTTACCATTTGTTTGTGTCAGTTTGTGGTTTTTAAAATCAACTGATTCATTTCGTAATCATTTCTTGCAGCATAGGTGTCAATAAACTAACTAATTAAATAACTAAAGGTACTCATCTAATAAAAAGATTAGAAAACAAACAGGTAACTGTGAATGACTTGACAAAGCCAGTTTGCAAATTGAAAAGAAGAATTTTTTTTTCAATGGACTGCCAATTTGCAAAGAGCTCTAATATACAGTATAGTTGTTTAAATGTTTATGAAATCTTAAACAGGGGACCTTCAGTTGCTCCCAAGCAACTAAGATACTTCTTTTGTCATATCAATTGTTTGAAATTAATTAAAACACTCTTTTCATCCTCTTGCAGATAAAATCAATTCTCCCCATCGACCGAAAGATGTCCGATATAGCTATGAAGGTCTGATATCAGCGAATCTGCGAGTGCCAAGAGGAAGAGAGTGGGGGTTATTCGCTAAGGAAGTAATCAAGGAGTTCCAATTAGAACCAAAATTCCAAGGGTACCCAAAACTACAAGATAATGCTACCATTGATATGGTGGGTTTGGTTTTCATATTTTGAATTCTTGAATCATTATAGTGAGTGATGCATAAGTCATGGTTGTTTGCAGTGGCGTCCCTATGGGGGGCACGGGGGGCACAGGCCCCTCCATATTGGACTTGTGCCCCCCCAGGTGCCCCCCCCATATGAACTGTCCAACTGTGGCTAAAATATACAAGTAGTATAGTGGGTGCCCCCCCCCCAGAGAATCGCGTGCCCCCCCAGGTGCCCCCCCGCTCGAGAACCCCCAGTTACGCCACTGGTTGTTTGAGATTTGACGTTACATCTTTGAGACTCGGAGCGTTTTTCAGAATTTTACACCGTCAGACCAGTGTAATAATCATAATCATTTCAAAAGGTGTTTTTGTCACATCCCAAGGTGTAACAAGAATTGAGGAGCTACCATATGTATAAAAAATGTGTTTTACCTAACCTTGTTTAACGGAGGGCAACCAAAAGTATGCCATGAAAATTTCAAAAAATTATATATACGTATATATATATTGGTCTCCCAGTTCCACCTATTTAGCAATAACTGGGAGACCAAATCTGAAACCGACTCCAACTCCAAAGCCCTGCTTACTCAGACTCCAACATGCAACTTCATCAAGTATTGCAACTTGACTCTCAACCTCTGACTCTCGACTCATTTCTCCAACCGACCCTGCTCTAATCAATCATATAGATATAAAACGATTATCTTTTTTTTATAATTTTGGTATAATCTCCTAACATACTGGGGCTTTTTCAAAGACAGTGCCTTAGGTCACCTAGCAGCTTTAATAATGAATTTGGCAATGTGGCTATAAGTCTATTTCAATCGATTTCAAATTTGGCGTATGTTACATCAGGTAGAAGATTTTGAAATACTCTTTTAAAAGGTCTTTCTAGTATGCACATTTATAGCTTGTCTCTATAGATGCATGGATGCGGTTGATTGTTTTGGCTATATGAAAGACTGAGCACTTTGTTCTCGGTGTAGGTTTCAGGGTCACTTTTGTGTTATTGAAAAATGAATTCATCACAAAAATATATAGCATAGTATTATTACATCTTGGTATGAGATTAAATTTTCTGTAAAATCTCTCTCTATTTTGATATACAAGTAAATACTATGTACATTTGCACTACATGCATGTGCATTGAACGATTGCAACATGTAAATGTTCTCAGTGTGGGTTTCAGGCAGTGATGGTAATAGGGGGAGCTGGGGGGAGCTGAACTCCCTTGATAAAAGAAACTGGGGGAGCTGTCAGCTGTGCCTTTTACATCTCCCCCAATTATTATCATTGGTGAAATTACAATTATCATGTCACTTTTTCAGTCCTCCGAGTATTTTAGCCAAAGTTATGCTCAAGAAATAGAATTTATTCCCTTTTTAAAATCTGGAATGGCGCTCTGCTGCCACACCAGCCAAAAGCTCCCTCAACGAAAAATTTCCATTTCCATCACTGGTTTCAGGGTTTTTGTACGTATACACTTTTCTTTTAAGAGTAGTATGTCTCAAACGTGTCACTTTTTGTATTTCTTTCCAGGTTGATGCCCATGCAGGCATGTTACATGATGCATTACTCATGTGGGCCTATGGGGCGAATGCCACTCTCCAACAGGGCGGCTCTATTGATGACGGGATCAATGTAACAAAAAACATTTTCAACCTCACCTTCGAAGGTAAGCTGTGGCTTACATGCTCCTCTTACAATTCATATGTAGAATCATAACCTGCATCACACACTCTTAATGCAAAGGGTTCTTGATGATATATAAAAAGAACCCACAGCCGAAAAAAGGTTCTAATTTTTTTAAGGGGTTCAACTGAATTGAAAAGGCTCTATACTTGTGGGATGGACCTATGGTAACATAGGCGTATCGGAGGGAGTGGGGGCAGGGGGGGCGATCGCCCCCCCCCCCAAAGTTTGGGAAGCAGTAAGATTCGGGCAAAAAGGCTAAAAAAATTCGGGCAGATGATTGGATAAAAACTAATTAAAATTAATCATTTCAAGGCAATTCAATTTGAAATGTTTATAAATTTAGATCGTGAAATTCGGGGAAATGTCGCTCGCCCCCCAAAAATCTTAATTGAGAGAAAGGGGTTCCATTGCGGGAGTTCAGCACAGCTGGATTATCTAAGTGATGTTTTTTTTGCTGCTGGAACCTTTTTAAAAGTTGGATAATGAACCTTTTAAGGTTCCTTATCTATACCAGCTTATAGAACCCTTAAAGTTTCCATATAAAACCTTTTTGTTAAGATTACAGGCCCACCAAGTTGTCTCCTCTTTATTTATCATTTAGTATATTCAAAGGTGACATCTTAACACTGAGCTTTCGAATTTCTTATGGACAGAAACAGGTCTCTTACTGACTCGACCAATCAGAGCTGTTCTTACTGATGTAACCTTCGTTAGAGCTTTTCTGATTGGCTGAAATGCTTCTGTCTAGATGAAGCTAGCAGACTTAGTCAGAATTTGGAACATTTGAATATACCTGAGACAAGTAAAAATAAAAGGAAATAATTATTTTTCCATTTTCAGGCAAAACCGGCACAGTCGCAATCAACGCAGAGGGGGACAGGAAACCAGATTATACAGTTACGATGATACAGAATGGTCAGTTTGTCAAATTGATGGACTGGATAGCTGCCGATGACAGATTGGTCAAGATTTATAATGATCACAGTGGAACGGATAATTGGACAGGGTTGATATGGGCTGGCGGACAGTCGCGTCCTCCAATAGGAAGGCCAGATTGCGGTTGGGACGGAGAATACTGTCAAGTTGGAGTCATAGGTGAGTAAAATTGATTTACAGCCTGCATTATTTTTTTATTGCTAATTTTGCTGAATTGAGGTGAAAAAATGACAGCAGGTTTATTATTTATCATGTTTATGTGGAAAACAATTATTATTTTACCAGGAAAATTGTACTTTGTGAGGAATGTGGATCATGATTATGTGTTCTATGTGCATGGACACACCATTAGTTTCTAAAGCACTGTAATGTAAGGCGACTAATGTTGCTTCTTGACAGACAAACAAAAGGATTGGAAAAGATTTTGTGTCTGATTTTTACACTAAATTTAGTTGTTATTTCAAAGGCCGTTTTATTGATCCAACTCCATGGGCTGATTTCACCAACATAGTTTAGATCAGGCAGGCTTCTGATATAAGGTTAACCCTGGTCTTAAGTATTTTGCTAACTATGAGGTGCTGCCATTTTATAACTGAAATTGACCGCGTAGTATTAATTTGGAACAACTTAGAACAGGTCAAAGGTTTTTGCAATCGCAGACCAATGTCACGCGACATTTCACATTTTCTCCAAAATGCTCTATCTTGAGCATTGGTCTATGGGGGGGGGGGGGGAGTTTCATGTCATTAATTGTTACATGTAGAGACCTCATTGCAGAAAACATACAGTTTCATGTTAAAGAGATGACAATCATAGACGCACAAGTACATTCCTTCTCATAAATATGGAATACTTTTTTGGAAAAAAAGTGTCAAATAAAAGTAAATTTCACAGTGTAAATGCAAGCAAGGTCCATTGCAAAGGTCAAGTCATCTTCTCTAGTCACTCTTTGAAAGCCTCAACTACATTTTTTGCAAGAATTTTTAATTTTGGGTTGAATGCACCTCACCCAAAAAACCCCCTGAATTTCCATATTTCATGCTGCTGTAACTTTTCCTGGGGTTAAAGCTGCAGCATGCGTTTTACACGAGAGCATGTTCTTCCCTTTAGCAGTCATTGGAAGTAGTTATCATTGAATCAGACCATCATGTGCTACAAAAGAAGTTGCTAAAGTTGTCAATTTCAATTGGGAATGTTGAAGTATTCCATATTTATGAGCAACGGTGTAAGTGGTACATTTCGAAATTCTGTTGCAGACAAGCATGGCAAATGGGTCACAGTTTGGATACCTGTCATGGTTGGAGTCTTTGTTTTCCTAATTATAGTCATAGCTGCAATACTTTTCAGGTAAGAGATATTAAAACTCCTAAATTATCGTAATTCCAATTAAATTCATTTGTCATCCTTCTTTTCAAAGTGTTTTTATCTGATTTGCATGGCTTAGTCTGACAAAGATAGTCAATTATATCACTTTTAAAAAGCTTATTTATACAGTTTTTCAAAAGTGATATAACTGGCAAAGTGTGTTTCAAGAATTTTTCATAAGTGATATAACTGACAAATGTTTCTAATTTTTTTTAAACTGATGCAACTGACAAAGTTTATATCTACTATTCTTCAAAAATGATATAACAGACAATTTCAGTATCCCAAATTTTTTGAAACGGATGCAATTGACAAAATTTGTGTCGACAATTCCCATAAGTGATATAGCTGACGCTACTGACAAAGTCTGTTTCCACAATTTTTTAAAAGTGATAGGATTGACAAAATGTATTTCTTCAACTTTTAGGAAGATGAAATATGAACAACAATTAAAAAGTGCTCTTTGGAAAATCCACTGGAATGAGATCCACAGACATGACCTAAAGAGGAATGGCGTAAGTCGAGATTATTATTCTCGTTATTTTTCTGAATAATTTGAAGAGGATATTTCATAAAAAAATTACCAGACACACTTGTGTCATTCTGTTTCTAAGTACTGTTGACTATTACTGTTTGATCATGGACTTTAAATATGAATTTGACGTCACCAAGATACTTGTTCGGACTTCAGTCTGACTTGGGTCAGACTTTGGTCGTACTTCTGTCGGACTTCAGTCTGGATCTAAGTGACAAAAATGCATACATCATTATTAGTAGTTACAAATAGGCGGGAATTTATAATACTCGTGAAGTAGAAGTCTTCAACCTTGTCAATTTGTTATTTGTCTGGAAATTCAATTATATTTTATGTCAAATTATTATTGATCAAGAGTGCATGGTTCTTCTCCAGTCCATGTACGCCAGTCGTATTGGGAAAGGAAACAACAGTAGAATTTCCATGAGGTCCACAAAAAGCGCAGTAAGCTTCGCCAGTGAGAAGTACCATTTCACAGATGTTGGAAAATACAGGGTAAAGCACAAAGTAGCATTGCATTTGGAATTATTATCAATCAAAAGAACTATATATGTCATTTTCAGTCCTTACTATCAGATTTATTTTTAATTTTCAGGGCAAAATAGTTGCAATAAAATATGTGGATAAGACTTCAGTGAACACTCAAGATAGAGAAATTTTGAAAGAGTTGAAATCTGTAAGTAAAACTGTTTTTTTCCTATCGCAGTCACTCATTCTCTCTTTGCTATGTTTTTCCTTTTTTCACACTTTCTACTCCTTTCTTTTTTGGATCTACCTACCTTTCAGATTTGTGCAATCCATACAACTTTTCAAAAGTAAAATAGAGACTTATCTATTTAAAGAAACATATGATTAGCCAACTAAAAATTGTGTAATACTACTGATTTTATTTTATTATATATATATACATATATTTATTGTTTTTTTAAATGTTATTACGTAATGTGACTAGTGCTTTTTCTTTAAAATTATGTAATATTTCTCATATTTTAAATTTACATGAATTTTTCTGTACATTGTAAGCGCGTTGTGAGCAATTTTGGATGTGACACTTTATCAAATAAATTTTTTATTTTATATCTTTTGGCCTCTTTCGTGCAAAATTCAGAGCTCGGGGATTTTCAAAATCTTCTTGGCATCTGCATCAGTGGTGTCGTTAGTAAGCTGAGAAGTCACATATAAGTGGCATATATCGCTTACAATGTTTTTTGTAAGATGATGTGAATCCTCGGCCCCTACCAGTGCCGCTGATAAGACCATGAGTCGACGTTGACAATATCTGTCTCTGAGTACACGATCTTTCACACGCAGAAAATACACTGTATGTATCGTAATCAATTATTTTAGGTATTTTCAAAATGGGCTTCATCTCCTGATAATTTTTTTCTTTCGCAGATGAGGGAAGTCATTCATGACAATGTTAACCTCTTCATCGGAGCATGTGTTGATTCGCGTCCAATTTGTGTCATAATGGCCTATGCTCAAAAAGGAAGTTTGCAGGTAAGTCTCACGACTGGAATTATTATTCTCCTCTTGTTCAAATATTTCATATTCAAAGTGATTTGTTACATTTTGTTTTCCTGTGCACAAATTGTCAAAATTGTCAATTTACATAGAAACGAAGATTTATTCACTACTAGTAAAGCCTGTCAGGGCAAATAATCTGAGCACTAAAAGGCATTTAAATAGGAAAAAGAAATTTTGGGAGAAAAAACTAAAAAATTGGGGGTAAAAAAATGCTGGGAAAACAATTTGGGCAAAATAAGATTGGGCAAAAACAAATTAGCAGAATTTTTTTTTTGAAATTGGACCTTGAAAAAAAAGGATTTCAAAATTATCATTTTTTTATTAGAAAAAAAAATAGCCCAGTTGCTTCGGGACAACTACACAAGAACACTGCACTATTTGGTGGTGGTGGAGGAGGGACTGAAGCATCCAGAAAGCTGCCTTTATATTGCAAGATTTATGGTTATGAAGACTATGAATGTATTTATCTTTTCATTTGTGACTGTCTTTTAGGATGTGATCAACAATGATGCAGTCACCCTGACTTGGGACTTCAAGTTATCCTTTGCCACAGATATCGCAGCTGTAAGTATGCTATGTTATACCAGAGTTGTTTGATTTCAAAATCTACTAGAATGCCCGTTGGAGAGACAGGTGGCCTGAAAATGCATTTCATTGGATATTTGTTGAAGTGCATAAATGTTTGCTATGATGGTCTTGTGAAGAATTCATAAAAGCGAAGAAGTCATTAGCCATGCATGCATGGGTTATATTGATCTTTTAAAAACGAAAGTGATTTGGCAAAGACTGGAAAATGTTGAGTGGCTCTATCTATGTATCTATCTATCTATAGGGGACAGACAGCTTGGCTGAGGGTGTTTGTGAGGTGTGTATTGAGACATTATTGTGGGCATGAAGAGCGTGGGCCTATTGAAGATCAAAAGAAGTGGTTAATGAAGTGCTGTCTGAACATGGAGAGCATGTGAAATAAGTCCCGTTGTTAGGGTAAAAAATGTGCTATTGCACTCATAGAACTGATAGACTGAACATGTGATAGGTTTAGAGATAGTGATTTGACCAAAGCGCGCGAAAATGCTTGATCACAACACTGAGCAGGCCAGGCTGTTGCTCCAGTTGCTGTGCCTCCCTCCGAAATACATTGGGTGACTTAGAAGAGCAGGGGGAGTAGGTGCAAATAATGCGAGGGCTAAATTAATGGCGTCGTAGTGGTGCCTGAAGGAGTTTCGTGAAAAGGGCTGCAGGAAAAGATGATTAATAAGAAATAAGGGAGGACTTCAAGGGATTTTATTAGCCACACTCAAAGGCAATGTCAGCAGGAATGGTCATGGAAAATGTGGTGGATTTGGCTGGAGTAGGGATGGAGGAGAAGAAGTGACATCAAAGTTGAATAGATAGACTTTTAAAAGTAGGATGAAGTTGCTAATTTAAACTTTTAACTGGAACTTGCTATAAACAAAAGAAGGTACATGTAGAGCTTTCATCTTCACTAACTATAAAGATGAAACTTCCTTTACATTTATTGATCTTTATGTAATAACCAGTTTCAATATATGGAGAGGTACATTTCCAAGAACACTCTCTGAACTTCAAAAGGTTGTATTATCTTTGAGCTTAAGCATGCTAATTGATTTCCTGACAGTGGTTTGCCTGTCATGGTAGAGTCATTTTACCTATGTGCCTTTATCTAGTACTTTTGTTGCCAATTGTTGGACTAGATCGTTGCCGCAATGCATTCTTGCCACCGAGTTCACCCCAACACTTCGTAGTAGGCCTATAAGCAGGGTTGGCAAATAAAACCCATCCCCCGGGTTCAACCCGGCTTAAACCCATATTAAACCCGGGCTTGGCAAAATTGACTTTTGCCTAGAGATGGGTAAAACCTTGGTAAAACTAGTAATTTGCCTATCAAAAGTAATTTAAAATGTCAGAATTAGAGAGATTAATCATGTTAAAACCTGGTATGGTGGGTACAGGCTGGGATGTAGGTAGGTAATTATTTATGTCAGTGCAGCCCTAAGGGTAGTTCTTGTCAATTATGAGGATTGATGGATAAAATGTGTGGGATCATTCAGTTGCTATTTAGATTTTAGATACCGGTACATGTAAAAGGGAGCAGCAATGTTCATTACACCTTAAGAAATTTACATGATCTGATCAGCATTGATTTTATCAGTATAAGGATTAAGGAAGCACATTTAGAAGCTGCTGAGAGATCGCATGAAACCCAGTCTTATCCAACAATTAAAAATGTATGTGGCCTCTGCGAAGAGGTGAAATATAAAGTGACGCATCTATCTCAAGAACTTGGGAGACAAGACTCAAAAGAAAATTGGTAATTCATGCCACTAAAAGTATGCTCCTTTATCCTGTTAAGGAACTACTGTACATATTTGCAGTATGCATTTCATAAACACTAAACAAAATTCAAGAATAAAGTGAGATGTTCTCTCCTTGGTGAATTGGTCAGGAGTAAAGAACAGAACTCCAGAGGTGAGATCGGCATGATCAGATCTTCCTAACTGACCAAATCCGAATTGCACGCGGAGTTGTTGAGTAGCTTAGATTTTCTACCTGCTCTGTTTAAGTGAGTTGCGTTGCTTCAGTTAGTTTTGTAGACGATTTCACAAATAAATCGGAACAATTAGCTGAACATGCTGACTGCTGATATAGCCTATAGTTAGTGCCAAGAAATTGCCTAGAGGGATGCACCTGCCTTACCAACCCATGTAGGTACTAGCTAAATCCAATTGCCAATACTTGGAAATTACCTTGTCAGTAACTTTGGTAAAATTGTGATCTTGAATAAGGCTGTTGATACTGATAAATCGATTTTACCCTGCCTATAAAACCCACTTTTACTCGGGTTAAACCTATTAAACCCGGGTTAAACCCAGGTTATGCCCACCGGGCTGGGCAAAATTAATTTTACCCGGGTTTTTTCCAACCCTGCCTATAAAATTATTAAGATATGATATTCTCTGGAAATTATATTATTCTAATCTATAAAACTATCAATATTTGGCAGGGAATGGCGTACCTACACAGCACTCCCATCAGCTCCCATGGCCGCCTTACGAGTTCAAACGTTATCGTTGACAGCCGGTGGTCTTGCAAAATCACCGATTATGGACTCGCTCTGTTCAAGGCTCCTGAATCATCTTTCAAATCACATTATGAGACTGTGTGTGTTCAGGGTAAGTGAAAGAAAACATGCAATTAGATTTTTAAAAATCATTGTTTTTGTAAAAACAAAGTGTTACCCATCAGCACTGTAACTGGTCCTAACATTTCCCACCATATATTGAGCTGATTTGGCCACCACAACCAAACCTCACACTTCTTACTGCAGACCTTACAGATTAGGACCTGTGCGAGTGAGTTCAAAGAATTTTGGATTTCTGATGAAGTTATCCTGCAAAATTTACTAGAATATAATTCTAGTTCAGGGATGGACACAGGGGAGGGGATGGCTGGGATGTTTGCTGTTGAATCTTTTTAACGTTGAGTAATGAACCTTTTAGGGTTCCGTATCTGTACCAGCTTGTAGAACCCCTAAAGGTTCCATATAAAACCTTTTTCATTAAATTTAGTAAGAGTGTACCACTATATTTGACATCTTAACTTGCAGCTGACTTGTGGAAGGCGCCAGAACTCCTTCGCCTGAATCATCCACATTCAAACGGAACCAAAGAAGGAGACGTCTACTCGTACGGGATCATTCTACAAGAAATCGTTCTGCAGGGAGAACCGTATTGCGCCAATCTCCCGGACCTTGAACTTGAAGGTCTGTTTAAATTCCCACAGTTATATCATTTCTGTTGATTCTGAAGACACTCATGTTTGCACTATAAGCTGCTATAGAAATGCGATGGAAAATTTGCTCTGACCCAGTTGGCGCTAAGCACTCCCAGAAGTGGTCCGGTTCCCATTGAGCACGCTCGGATCTACTGACGGCCATTACAAAATTTCCATGATTCAGATATTCAAGGTCAGCTTTGACTTCGAGCTAAATCGGGTTCACTCATCAGGCATGGAGTTTATCATTCTAAATTTCATAAGGATTTTTTTATGTATGTCTGATTACTGAACACTAGAGTTTATTTAGCTTTCTTTTGGATACAATTTTTACAAATTACCATGAATGATAAGGGCATTTTTCAATTGCCATCAAAGTAAATTTGAGAATTTTGCTTTTTTACTGGAACAGGTTTTGAAGTTTTAAAGAATGGAATACATTATTTTACCTTGCTCATTCCTTCCATTGTAAAAAAGGTTTAAATGGGAACATTGATTATTGAAGAAACTTTACTCGTCTTGGTTGCGTACTTTTACTTGTTTTATGATAATACTAATACATGACATTCTGCGTGTAAGGAAAACTATTTCCCTTGACCTTGGGTCTTGTGAAGTAGCTTCACTTGCATAGGGGAGAGTGGGGACCGATGGGCCGCTTGACAAATTGTTGACCGTGGAGGGAAATCTCAGGTAATAGTGGCCTTTGGTACCCATGTTGGGTGGCCCATCGGTCCCCAAAAGCATTCAGAATAGTTAAACCCTCTTTTTTTGTGAAATATGGTTCTTGTTCCTAAAATTCAATTTGTTAATTGCCACCAATATATAGGGAAAATCGTCATAGAAAATATATTGCCTCGAGTCTACACACATTTGAGATATAACACTTTTTCTGAATCAGTACAAAATTATTTTAGATGTTGAAAATATCATTTTGCCCACTGAACGCTTATGCTTTAACTTATCGATCAGTCATCAATATGGTGTTTTAAGATGTGATAAGCAATACTAAAAATGCAAATAAGATGTTTCGAAACGTTTTTGATGTGGAGTTAAGAGGATGGCCCTTCGGTCCCCATGGCCCGTCGGTCCCCATTCTCCCCTACCCAAGTGGGAGGTACTCTCTTAACGCTAACAGTTCGTGATATAAAGAACCCTCAGCCGAAAAAAAGGTTCCAAATATTTTTAAGGGCTCAACTAAATTGAAAAGGTTCATGACTTACCTGTAATTTAATTGAAAAGGTTCATTACTTGGCTGGAAGGCCTATGACAGGACCCTTTGCTCCCAACTTGAGAGAAAGGGGTTCCATTGTTGGAGTTCAGTGCAGCTGGATTATCTAATTGTTGTTTTTGTTTGCTGCCGGAACCTTTTTAAAAGTTGAATAATGAATCTTTTAGGATTTCTTATCTATACCAGCTTATTGAACCCTTAAAGGATCTATATGCAACTTTTTTGTTAATGGTGTAGATTTCACAAAGTACTGCTCTTGAAATCAGTCAATATTAGTATAGTATTTGACCAACAGGTATTGTAATGCGAGTGATGGAGAGATGTGAACCCTTCTATCGCCCCCATGTGCCAACGGAGTCTTGTAATGCCATCTGGAGGAATGTCATGCAAGCGTGCTGGTTAGAAGACCCTGGTGACAGACCTAATTTTATGTAAGTAGAGACTACTGAGACAGATAAAGTTATTTTTCAACTTCTTCACTACCAATGAATTTTCTGAATAACATCAAGATATTGATCTATCAAATTTTTTTTTTCTTGGACATTTTGAGAATATGCCCTTAAATCTAGCGAATGATCGAACGTGGATCGAGCATGCTTTCGTATTTTAATTTTACTATTATGCTATTATGCAGTGCATTTTCATTGGTCGGTTTTAACAGGTTGCTCCTTAGACCTTGGCTAAGGGCCAGCCCTTTTATTAATGTGGTAACTTGTTAGAAAGCCCACATTTTTGGGGTATAGTCCCCTACATGTTTTTATGGCACATTTGCCCAATGCCGACTCAGAGGAAAAATCTTGCCCGTGAAGCGGGTGGCATTGATATAGGAGATTGTTAATGCGGTGTATCCGGGAAGTTTGGGATTGGGAAATATAATATTGTGCATTATAATTGGTTTGGTATCATAGGTTGCTCCTAATCGCTTGGCCTGTGGGCCAGACCTTTATTTCAACTGGCAAGACGGCTAGCAGCTGACTTTCAACGGGAAATTTTCACCATAACATGGCCATCATATTGTATCTATTCTTATTTATACTTTTTCGGATACCAGGAAAGTCCGACAGCAACTAAGACTTATCTCGGGAGGCAGGAGTGTGAATGTCATAGACAACATGATCAACTTGTTGGAAAAACATGCGGAGAAAATGGAGGACCTAGTAGCGGAGAGGACGGAAGAGCTGCAGGCGGAGAAGAAGAAGGTGGAGAATTTGTTGTACAACATCTTGCCAAGGTGGGTTCATTTCAACAGAACTTTCTGAAAAGACAAGCCATCTTCCATTAACACAGATTTAATCTAATCTGCTAAGATTGTATATGAACGTTGTGTGGATTTTCTTGGAAGGTTCTTGAAAAATCCACTTGGAGGCAGAGGCATTCCAATTGGAACATAGGCTTCCCGACCTTGCCTCTGATTGGTCCAAACATTTGTGTTCCAATTTGTAGTATTTTTAGTGCATTTTAATGTAACTTCAACGTGCTATATTCTGTCAATATCTTAGATATTATTTTGAAAGTTGTGTTCTTGAATCTTAAAAGGTACGTGTACATCTCCATGTGTAGAAAGTAAATTGAGAAGCATTGAATTGCAAAAAAAGTTGTTTCGGGCCAAAGTTTAGGCCACTCAGACAAATGGGTCTATTGATTATCAAAATTGTATCTTGGATTTTATATCCCGATGAGATTTGCGAAGAATTACTTCCTGAACAAAATAACTTGACACTTATTCATTTTTAATATTTTCAGATCTGTAGCAGATGACTTAAAACAAGGCAAACACGTCCAGCCAGAATCCTTCGATTCCGTCACCATCTACTTCTCTGATATTGTTGGATTTACTAATTTAGCCGCTGCTAGTACACCACTTCAGGTAAACCCAATATTATCACAATGCTATACCATTTTAGAATTTAGTGTGTTCATCCTTACGAATTGATGTGTGTTTTTTCGCCAACAAGACATGATATAAACTAAGTAAAGATTATCATTTTGCAATATCAAAAATTCAACAGAAATTTTAACTATCCATTCATCTTTGCTTTTCACATAAAGGTTGTTAAATATATCCCACAATAGGCAGTGAAGTTCTGGCAAAATACCATGTGATTCACACCATGTGGTTCATCGTTGTGAACCACATGCATCTCATTATCTGACGTTGTTATGTAAACAATGGGCAGTGAAGTGATGATGTCACAATGTTTTGACGCTCTGATTGGTTGGTGTGGTTGCTAGGGATCTTTTTGCGGCCATTCAAGCAAAATAGTGCCTCTTGAAATTATTAATTATTTTTACTGGAGGTCTATTTTTATTGTGGGATATAAATAAAACTTAATGGGAGTGTGGTTCACAGCAATGAACCTCACTCATGTCAGGTCTGCTGCAGAATAAATATTGCATAAATTTTACAGTGAGTTAAAATGACAGTATTATTATTTGCAGGTAGTCGATTTGTTGAACAGCTTGTATTCCACGTTTGATGACGTCACCGATCAGTTTGATGTTTATAAGGTTGGTAAATGGTGATGCGTAAGTTTGTATTTTGGATAGTTGAATGTTGCATCAAAGTAGGGCTGCAGGATTAATCGCAAATTTATTGTTATCGCGATAACAAGTAGGGCGATGAATTATCGCCGATAATGTTATCACACAAAGGCACCATAAATAAATTATTTAAAATGTCTACATTTACGCCCAAGAATTGAAATTTCTTTTCATGAAATTCAAACTTTTTGCTACAATTTGGGAGTTTACAGGAAAATCTCTTGCTTGTGAATTTATCGCAGAATTTATCGACATCGCGATATGAAACATAGTTATCGCACATCACAGCTCAGCCTATTAACGTGCAGCCCTAGATCAAAGACAATTTTTGTTAAAGATACGAGACCAATGTTGTGATATTATAAGTTGTTAAAGAAGGAAATACTAGATTTGTACAAACACATAACAGAAAATTTGAGTAATCTTGTGGTACCAATTTTAGGTAGAAACAATCGGAGATGCATACATGGTGACGTCAGGCCTTCCTGTGCGTAACAACGACCGCCATGCGGCTGAAATTGCTCAAATGTCCCTTCAGTTGCTTCATTCCATTTCTTCATTCACCATTCCGCATTTGAACGACCGGTTGAAGTTGCGGATAGGACTTCATTCAGGTAGGTCCCACTTATAATTAGCCTACCAAGTGCATATATACAGGACGTAAAGCCCCAATCATCCATCCCACTTATCGATGGTGAAAGTGCAAAACCTCGTATGTCAAAAAAAGCCATTTTTCAGAAATTGGAAAAAACTATCACCGATCTTTTTTTATGGTAATGTTTATCAATATGTGAGTTAGGCTCAATTTGATTTATAGAAAGTGACAACCTGTTTTAGCATAATTTTTTGTCGAGGTCATTGAACCCCAGGAATGATGTTACCATCCGATATGTTGGAAAATGTTGACTTACAAGGTTTTGCACTTCACTTTCGTAAAGTGCAAAACCTTGTAACTCGACCATTTATCACACTTTAAAGCAACTTGCAGCATTGAATGTACTTGCAATGTATAGGTAAACAGTAAAAAATATAATTTGACCCTGATAAATAACAACAGCTAACTTAAATTAGTGGCTACAATGGCAAGAATGAGGAAAATGACACTTTTTTCAAATTTTTGTGCACGCTCTTTTTCAATAGCCTATATCACCACAATAAATACAGGGAGGTAAAAAATTTTTAAAAAGGAAATTTCCTGTGAGCCATAAAAAACGTACCACAATCATAATTTTTCAAAAAAGGTTGAAATATGCTAAATATGTGCTTCAAAGTTCTGATTTGAGTTACGAGGTTTTGCACTTTCACTTTTTGGAACAAATCGACATACAAGGTTTGGTGAAACCATGGTAAAATCATTCTGTTACAGCTTCCAAAAATAGCAAAGAGGCAAGGTG